>BLKR01000678.1:195289-415658 GCA_011170035.1 Teleogryllus occipitalis | reverse complement strand
GCGAAGCCTTCAGACTAGAGGCGCCACTGAACTGGTTTTCACCTGCTGGCTGCTTTTCGACCTCCCGAGCTCATCGCGATGTGAGTCACGAATCCTTCTTGTCGCGCGGTGAGTGGCGCTCGGCGGTGTCTGCGTGTGAAGGGGCTGGTTGTTTCTCGGTGGCGCCACCGAGTGGCTCCCGTGCGAAGGCAGCCTGAGAGAGCCCAGCTCAACCAGAAACACCAGACCGGCCACCGCCGCGCCCAAGGCGAGCAACATGAAGGGCCCCGACAGCTGCGCCACCCTCAGCGGTCTCACCCCCTCCAGCTCCCCTCCCCCGCCCGCCTCCGCGCGCTGCATCATGGCGTCCACCGAGAACATGTGCACCTGCAGCCGGCGCCACTGGTCGTACAGCCCGGCTTGCACGGCGCGCATCAGCAGGTCGTTGAGCACGAGCGCGAAAGCGTTGTTGCGCTGCAGCAAGTAGGTCTTGAGGGCGGGCGAGTAGAAGGGCTCGCGCACCAGGTGCAGCCGCGAGCGGCCGTGCGGCGCCGTGAAGTTGGCCAGCCTGGAGAAGTAGTCGAAGGAGCGCCGCGTGACGAAGCAGGCGCTGCCGCCCGATTGGACGATCTCGTGCAGCGCGTCCAGTTCGCCCTGGAACGAGGCCGTGGGCTGCACCCGTATCAGCCAGCCGCCGCTGGGCCCGCGGAGGGGCGCGGTGTACTGCAGGTAGGTCTCGGTGCTCGCGGGAGCGTACAGGAACCCTGGCAGCCGGCTCACCTGCGCGCAAGGCGGTTCGTCACTTGCTCGCGTACATTTTATTTATTTATTTATTTATTTATTCATTTATTTATTCATTTATTTATTTATTCATTTATTTATTCATTTATTTATTCATTTATTTATTTATTTATTTATTCATTTATTTATTTATTTATTCATTTATTTATTCATTTATTTATTCATTTATTTATTTATTTATTCATTTATTTATTTATTCATTTATTTATTCATTTATTTATTTATTCATTTATTTATTCATTTATTTATTTATTTATTTGCTCGCGAATAGGCCATCTTGGACATGCCCTTGCACGAGCTCAGTATCATTTTTATCACGTTGCAAGTGTTGCATGTAACTAATCAGGGGGATCGGCATTACGCTGAATCCGATTTTCATACTCCAGGGTTGTTCGTCCTGGGGGATGGAAGATGGAATGATGTTGATAATGAAGGATGAATGGACGGCACACACACACGGACGAACACAAATGCAATCATGTCCGAGGCGGTACTCGAACTTGCGACCCTTCGACCCGAGATCACTACGACACTACTCCCTTAGCGATCTCGGTCACCGGGCCAACTATTTATTTAATTATTTAACGTCAAAAACAGTTAAAAACTGTGTGACGTTCTAAGAGGAACCTTAAAACGGAGTGGAGTCGCGGAGTTCTTGAATCATCGTAGCACAGATTCTGAGTCAACTTCATTTTTAGATGAATTTTTAGCAATTTTTAGCTTTTGAGTATTTCAACGCCTTTTGAGAAAAGCTTTAGCATTTATTTTATCTGCTACCTGTTCTTTCAAGAAGTTACGTAAAGTAAAGGCCTAAAAAAAATTTAGGTTCAATTTATAACATTTATTTCTGAAAACACAAATGATGGAACTGATATATTACGAAATTAATACGATTCGACCCAGTTATTTTAATGTCCTCATCAGGAACAAAAATTTGTTGCTATTAACTCAGACATACTTGATTATAATTCAAACAAATGAATGCGCGAAAGTCAAAAATAAAGGTTTTATAAATATCTATTCTATCTATCTATTCTCTTCGAAACTTCTGCCGCCGTGGGGAGTGGGGACCTAGGACCTCCCGGTCAGAGGCGCTGCAGTGACATCAGTTGATGCACTGAGCTACCGCTCTCGGTCGCAGCTCGAACTGGAACTCGAACTGTCGGTAACGCTGACCTGGTGGAGCGATTCGAGGTCGTCCAAGAACTTGGGCACCGTGAGGAAGCCCAGCAGCAGCCCCTGGTAGGCGCTGCCGGCCACCAGGAACAGCACGCAGCCGCTGGTGGCGGCCAGGCGCTGCGGCAGGCGCTGCAGGCGACGCGACAGGCTGCCCGTGATCGCCAACTCCATGACGTCGGTGACCGCGCGTCCCGCCTGCGGCACCCCCCTCCCTTCAGCCCTTCGAACGGCGCCACTCACAAGGCACTGCTCGAAATGGAGGAATTCGCGGTGGCGCTTAGGGTGCCTTCACACGGTACCACTCAGTGGCGCTTCCGAGTGGCGCGTCTGGTGGCAAAGCGTTGGTTTAAATGGGGGTGTTCACATGGCGACACTCAGCAGCACTTCCGAGTGGCGCGTCTGGTGGCAAAGCGTTGGTTTAAATGGGGGTGTTCACATGGCGACACTCAGCAGCGCTTCCGAGAGGCGCATCTGTTGGCGAACGGTTTAGGGCCCCTTCACACGGTACCACTCAGCAGCGCTTCCGAGTGGTGCGACTTATGGCAAAGCGTTGGTTTAAATGGAGGTATTCACACGGCGCCACTCAGCAGCGCTTCCGAGAGGCGCATCTGTTGGCAAAGCGTTGGTTTAAGGCCCCTTCACACGGAGCCACTCAGCAGCGCTTCCGAGTGGCGCGACTACATTTCTTTAGCAAACTTCGGAGAAAGAACAGTTGTGTCGTAAATCCGCACATCAGGATGGACTGATCTACACTTGCGTTTACGATTGTACGATTACCAATCGTATTACATTTGTCTTTCCTAAACATAATCATAATTGTGTACCTTTTGTTACGTTTCAATGTGAGAAGCAAAATAGAACGAAATAAAAGTGTTCCTTCACACGGGCGCAAAATGATTGTAAGAATACTATTTGGAAATTCATAAATACATTTTACAGTTCGACGTTATATAAATGAAGATGTCCAGGTTTACAATTGAATAGATAAATAAGTGAATAAACGAATAAGAAAAAAGGTAATTAAATAAGGAAATTTAGAACTACATTTTACTGTTTGATTATTAATCTTATATAAGTTACTGTTATATAAATGAATAGATGGACAGATTAGCAATTGAATAGATGAATGAGTGAATGAACGAATAAGGAAATATACGAATAAATGAAGGAAATTCAGAACTACAGTTTACCATTCGACGTTATATAAATGAATAGATGGACAGGTTAGCAAATGAATAGCTGAATAATTGAATAAACTAATAAGTGAATAAATACAATGAACCGGTTTCTATAAACTCTTCCTGGTTTCCTTCTCGGTTTCCTAAACTCTTCATCCCCTCCCAAACCTGGCACGGCGAATGACTATTACCTGCTGCAGCAACGAAGAGTGAGCGTCCTCACACGACGCACGGACCAGAAACAAAACCCCCGTGAGGAGCACCAAGACGCCTGCGATGGCGCCCCAAGCGGAGGGCGAGAATGGCAGCAGCAGCACCAGCCCGAAAGGCACCGTCTCGGCCTTCCTCACGGCGAGGAACACGTCGTCCTGACTGAGCACGGCCGACATCTCGAAGTAACGCGTGTTGTCGTGGAAGGCGACGCACGGCGTCAGCCAACCTACGGCCGTGCGCGTGTACACCGACGAGGCTTCCGACTGCATGTCGAACTGGAACCCACTCAGCATGCCACGCTCCACCAGCAGACGAAGCATTTCGTGGTCCGGTCCATACTTGATCATCACACCTCGCCGGTTCCTCCACCCGTGAGCCAAGTACACCGGGTACACCTTCACGAATTGCTTCACGTACATGACTTTCCGCAGCGCGCGGGTGAACAGGTTTTCCGAGCGCGTCTGGCAAAACGTGTGTAGCCTTCGGGCTCGCACTCTCAGATCGGAGCTTGTATCCCTCCTGTGCCACCAGTTATTTTTCTCCCTCTGGACCGCGTGACGCGCTTTTAAATACACGACCATGTCGTCGCCCGGGGCGACGCTCACGATTGCCAACCTAGGCGTGCCGAGCGCGGATATGAACCGGACGAACACGGCGTTCACCCTTTCTGGGCTGCCGTCTATCGGGGACAGCACCACGACGGCGAACTGGCCCAGCACGTTGGTGGCGGAGTTGATGGCCCAGAGGCGCGCGACGAAGCGGAAGCCCTGCAGGAGCGCGCGGGGCGTGACCACCGCCACGTGCAGGTCCCCCAGGCGCTGCAGGCGCGGCAGGCTCTGGTTCTTGGCGACCACCGTGTGCCGGAGCAGCACTGGCGCGCCGCTCGCGTGGACGGAGGCGGTCAGGACATGCTCCTGGTCGTGCAGCTTCATGGGCATCAACAGGTTCACCTGCGTGTGGCACACTCTGGTGGATGGATTGAATGTTGCCAGACACGTCAACTGCTGTGGGCGTTACTCCTGTTAAGGCAGTGAATGTTTCACACCGGGAGGGATTTATTTATTTATTTTTAATTTATTTATTTATTTATTTCAAAAACAGTTAAAAAACTGTGTATGACGTGCTATGGGGGGAAGTGAATATTGTACACGTTTTCAAAATTATATGATCCCTACACTAAGCCATATACTACTTGAATTTTGAGAAAAAATCCGCTCCGATGTAATAAAATCTATTTTAAAGGATAAATCAGCAGTACATTTTGGGCTCTTATCCATGATGTCCATCGTCAAGGAATAATACTTCCTTCCGCGACAACATGGAGACGATAATTTGAATAACTATATTTCCCAGTGAATTCTAAAAAATGTGCACAGATAATGAAGTTACCTTTATGGCCGGAAGCAAAACAAGGGACTATCCCAGAATTTGCTCAATGGATCAGGGAAACGACGAAAACCTGATCGAGGTGGGGGTCATAGACCCGGAGGCTGCAGTACAATACGTCTTACAGGTTGTTTACATTTATACAGTCCACATGGTAAATAATGCATTAAATATTGGATAATTATGTTCCTAATCTGCAGGATTGTGAGGTCAGGCATCGACCTACTCGACAACTTGCGGGGCTTTTCCTCTCTAGGTATCTCCCGAAATAAAACTCCCAACAATGTTAGCATAGTTGGAATAAACGTGTTTGATGAAAACAGAGAAACGTTCGATTAAACTGATTCCTAATTAAATGAATCGAATGTCAACTACAAATATCCACGTACAAATGTACAGTACAAAAGTATAGTACAAATACACAGTACAAATGTACAGATAGAAAAGTCTACGTTTCTGTCACCAACGCGTTAAAAGTTTTCACCGTTTTTCACTAACTGCTTTCATGCATCATACAAGAATGTGTCGGCTGTAAATATCTTTTTCACACTCGAATGAGCTCTACAGTGTGCACGTTTAATTCGCTGCGTTGGCTCACATCCAGCATTGCCTCTATCTCTTCTGCCACTCTTTTGGGGTTCTAAGGTTCGAGTCACGACAGTGGCAGACAGTGGCATGCAGTTAAGACACTAGCTGCATACGCAAGTGGAATTGAGCCACTGACTGGAGGTGAATTCTAGCGGACGTATCGATAGTTTTCCGTGGTTTCTCCGATCAACACCAGGCGAATACCGGAGCAGTACACTAACAAACGGACCACAGACCTCGCGCGATCGTTCTTTCCTCTTCCTTGTCCTAAAACTCAGTGATCAGCGGTGTGGTGAAGTGAAGTCAAGTGTGGTGAGGTGAAGTGCTAGAGTGCTTGCGCGGTGAAATGTTCATATTAATTTGTAAAATTTATAAATTTTGTAAAATGTATATTTGTTTTGGTTTTGTAATGTTAAGTTAGTGTATTCTGCCACCAAGTTCTCAAACTAATTTTCCGAATTAGTAAAAAAATATAATATAATCTATTCTAATCTAATCTAATCTTACGTACACACACACACATTTATGCGCTCTTCACTTCCCCATAAGTCGGAAGCAGTCGTAGGCTTAGAACTTGTCCCGTTTGGGGCGGTGTCCGGCATGCGGAGAAACCAGGAGGGTGGAAACCTTGGCGTAGGTTTCGTTGGCGGACGAATAAGTCGGCACATCCAGCAGGGCAGAAACACAGCCATCTCCCAGTGTGTAACATACACAACACTTACGGGAATAATACACGTAGCAGTTGACGTACTCGCAAAAATCAATCAACCAAAAATGGTGAGCATTACAAGTAAGAGTGAAACTCTTGTCACGATTTTGTAAGTTTCACCCAAAAAACGACAGAAATAAAGTAGACTCACTGAGAGGAGTAATTTGAAGGCCGCAGTTGAAGGGTATACGTGTACTGACAGTGGACGTTGTAGTTGTCTAGAATAATGTTATGTTATTTTCTCTGCGTGTTTTGTTTCCTTCATGAAAAAACACTTGAAATAAAATTGTTAACTTTGTGAGGTAATATGTGCGCGAACAACTTCATCGTTACAAGTTCAAATTCAGTGTTCAAGTTCATATAGCCTGACTCTTTAGAAGGAAATATTACGAGGACAACATTTGTGTTGTTTCTCTAATCGGAATGTATGGTAAATGTTGAAGACTGAAAGACTGTTTTAAATATTTTTTAAATAAATTATTTTAAGTTTGTAAAACTTTCGTGTGAAGATGTTCATATACGTATAATTATAGAAAACTTAGGCAATATGCATCAAAACATTATCCTAATATAGTTAATGTTTTCGTTTCTCATTTAATATTTTTATTTCTGATAAACTCGCTCAAAACAAACATAATAATGATGAAAACGAAGGCAAATGCAGTGTCAGCTGCGAAACCCGCGCGCAATTCATCCAATATACTTGGATTTTTCTATCGTGGCATCTGAGGGTAGTATCTCCAAGATGGAATATGGCACGACATTTTGCGTCTTTCTCGGTACTGCCTCAAGATGTCGCATGATCGCGACCGTTTCAAGCAGCGCTGCTAATCAAGCGACTCTAGCGGCACGACCGAGAAAGACGCGAAAAGCCGCGATATATTCCATCTCGGAGATACTACTCTCAGATGCCACGTTAGAACAAAACAAGTATAGAAATGGGGCCACGGCCCTATTCAATTTGTCCTGTTCACCTGTAGGCGTTGGTGGACGTCCAAACATTCCCAGAGGTGTCTGAGGTTCTCTGTCGCCCTGGCCATGTGCCGCCTATAGGTGTCCTCTCCCGCCAACAGAGGACTCTGCCCTCTGGACGCCATGATGACCAGAAACAGCAGTGCCAGTTGCAGAAACTTATTCATTATTCTTCGAACTTCCTCACGAATTTTCTTTTATTTGCCTTAAACGAACAGTTACTAACGTAAATACGAGAGTTGAGGCAGAAAATATGGCAACTACTTTCTTTTCTAAAAGAAATGCTCTTGTAACACACCATTTTATTTATTCTGCGCGCTCTACCGCGTGCTCCCAACACTAACTAGACAAACAGAGGAAAGGAATAATGAGCAACTCGTAACATGTTTGTTCCTAACTTTTGTTACATTTGTTCGTAACATTTGTGATATTTGTTTGCTCGTAACACTTGTTCCCTAATTTTAGGTGACAACAATGTGCAAATTCTGAAGCTTCTAATTCCCTGTTCCCTAGGTTACGGCGGTGAAGTCATCACCAGACACGAACTGTCTAATTAACATTCTAATTTTATTCGGGGCCTGTATAACGTGATTGTTAATTTAAACAAGGAGAAAACATCGATTACAGACGGAAGTATTTGGGAGATATGTCAGATTCATTACATGTAGTGACGTTACATTGATCTTTGAAGGGAAATTAGCTGAGGCATCCTTAAGTATTTATTGTTTGGAACAGAATACAAAGTAGCCCTTGGCGTAAGCAAACTGCAAAAAAGTCATGTCCATATGAAACAACTGAGTACTTTTGATAGAACTATTTATATTGTTAGTCTATCGTGACGAGCGTAAAAAGACGTATCCAGCGATATACATATTGTCATATGCTAGATAAGCATTTTTTTTGGGTAATTTTGATTTTTTTTCACACGTGTTTAACGGCTATTTTGAACAGATAACAGTCCGCCATACAAGGACACTCAACACAACACGTGCTAACTCGCAATGAAGCACATAAGCGCAATGAAGCAATTAAAATTACTAAAAAAATGCTTATCTAACATATGACAATAAGTTATTATTGTCATATGTTAGATAAGCATTTATTAGTCATATATATTTATTCATATATCATTGGATTCGTCTTTTCATACTCGTAATAATACACTAAAAAATATGTATAGTTGCATTTGAAAAAATAAAGTTACTTCAATATCTCGTAAAATACAAGATATAAAAAAGAATACATTTGCCCCATTCCCTCATGCATTTTTGTCAAACGGTTGATGTCATTGCAATAACATCAACTTTTCAGAAACTGCAGGAGGTGCTGAAGTGACGAGCATACTTGTACGTTTCCACAAATTCCTACTTACAAGTAATGAGCCTAACTAGTAGGAAAGGGACATTGGAGTAATCGTTTCAACATTGTATTCGTAGACCAAAGACTTGCGTTAGGTACTAGTTATGCAAACAACTATTAAGTTACGGTCATATGTAACAGGTTGGTTAGTATTACCTTGATTCTTCTTCGTTGCCATTCAGAAGATTATGCAGGAAATAAAACGTAGGAGGGTATGTCAGTTGGAAGTAAATGTTACAAAATTAACGTCCGACGAAGTTGGGTGTGATGTCGCAATTTTTAATCGCTATTGAGCGGTGAGGTGGTAATTGCTATTGACCGCTTAGAACTACGAGCGGTCTCTTTCGACACCGAAGAAGACTCCTTGGTTTACAACACTAGTAATGTAGATAATGAAGCAGATAATGAACCGGAACTAGTTCTGCCACAACACAGCAGTCTTTTTTACTTATTCACATCTATCTCGTAGAAAAGAAAAGTTCGTAATGCCACGGGAGAAAAAGTACCAATTTCTTTTTTTCAGAAAAACACATTTTGTGTCTGAAACTGTTACTTCCTGAAAGTAAAAAAGGTGCTTTCTGTTGTACTTAAATGTAGTAAACTACTCCACCAAATACGTACAAAATACGAATTTGAGAAATTAGTATGTATATTCAGCTCAAATAACAGCATTGTAAGTGCAGCAAGAGGCATTGCAAGACATGCAGAATATCACAATGAATTGTTGATGCTATTTGACATATTATGAGACAAAATTGCTTTTATACTAGTGCTACAAAAACTCATACTTTCTCGCATTGTTTATAAATTGGCAATTTTCGATAATTCAGAGTTCAACGAAAATGACATCCGCGTCATTCTTTTAAGCACCCCTTCTTCTATACGTGGAAAAATTTTAAAGAACAAATTTAGAGCAGATTTTGAGAGAAAAAAGACCGTTCAGGTGATATCGTGGACCATAGACAGGCAGTCAGACAGACACGTTTTGCCGACAAGGTATCAAGGGCCCACAAAAAATGAATTCTGGCTACACCACGTGTTAAAGGAACTTTTTTCTATTTTTAAAACAGGATTTATCTACTTTATTATTATTTAAAGGGAAAGAAGGGACTTTATTACTATCTTAATTTTTATTTAAAGGCAAAGAATAAATCCATAATTCTGTCACGCTGTCGAAGTTTCATACAGGCCCTCTAACTGGTTTAAATACTTCCCCAAACCAGTGGAGTCATCTGACAAAACCAAACTGATCTGGCGATAGCAGCAAACAAACCAATCATTGTTATTCGAAATTTAGAAAAAAATCGTGTCTGTTTTTTCATTGTTTCTTTCCCATGCTCTCAGGTCGTCTTAACCAAGGAGGTAGAGAATCGTCTTAAACAAAAGAATGTGAAAATCGTGATGAGTCAAATGCGGGGCCTAAAACACAGGTCGTCTCGATAGATTTCGGAGCTCTGGGATTTGTTTCGCAAAATCTAATTAAAAATTTGCCAATACTCAAAGACCTCCCCACATAAGAAATGAAAGAACTCTTTATTGGAAACACTATATTTTGCATAGAGTGTTGCATTGGTACCCACAGCTTGTTCTTCGAAGTTTCGAAGTTCCCTAACTGGTACGGAAACCATGCGCGTTTTTAATTGTTCTTAACTTACACACAGTTGCTCTACCCACTGAGCTACCGACACCTCCAGTACTTCGAAAGTTTTCTTAGATCTGATGTGTTATCATAAACTAGATCTGCTCCTGATAACAACTTGGAATAAAATACATTTAATCGACACTTAACAACTTTTGTCATAAATTTGGGGAATCGTAATATTTTAATAATTTTAATAATAATAATAATAATAATAATAATAATATTAGATAATTTTTTGCTCTGGTTAGAAATTTTTCAAGCGATGGCTGATATGATAGTAGGTTATTATAATATTATGTAATCGTTGCCGATAATATGAAAAAGTATGTACTGTAATAGGACCGTTAGTTTGCAAGTTATTTAGGGTTAATCGTTTTAATATAACAATAATATATAACCCAAGAGATAGCAAATTGATATTGTATTCAGGAGATAAAGCAAGTTATTAACTTATGCGCACCCAACATTCATTTATTTGTTTCTATCATGAAACCGAATAGAACATGTGAAGAAATCTACACGAAAGCTTCCACGGCTCGAGTCAATGACTTCTTGGCTGTTCGGGTGACGCCGCGTAGTGGGCTGAGAGGCCGACGTTTCGCCTGTCATGTCGCAGGCTTCCTCAGGGCAATGACCAAAGACGTGTTGTCACTGCCCTGAGGAAGCGTGTGACATGACAGGCGAAACGTCGGCCTCTCAGCCAACTACGCGGCGTCACCCGGAGAGCCGAGAAGTCATGTGAAAAAATGTAACTTTTTGTGATATTTAAAAGTAAGATAGTTTTTCATTATTTCCATGAGATAGCTAGTTAAGGATAGGTAAAATAAAATGACATGTTTTGAGTTTCGTAAGGTGAATGAACAATGATATATTAGTGTGATTTATTATTTATTTATTTACGCCAAAAAGAGTTAAAAATTGTGTATGACGTGCTATGGAGAAAAGTGAATACTGTGCACGTTCTCAAAATTCTGTGATCCCTACACTAAGCCATATACTACTTGAATTTTGAATACAGAAAAAAATACAAGTGGTGTAATCAAAAGTAATCAACAGTACGCAGAATGTGAATTTGACACTACGTCAGTTTGTTCGTCTGACATTAACCTACCAACGTACACAAGATGAGTCCGGCAAACACTAGCAACTGTGTTGTATCGGTCTGTGTCCATGTCGACATTTGTTCCTGAAAAAGAACATTAGCGGTCCGCATTGCTTTTCTCATTTAATCCAAAGAAAAAGCCTGTGGAAAGTCATAGTTTGCAGATAGAAACATACAGTGAACACGATCCAGCGAATACAACATGTGAGACATGTTTTCGACAATTTAAACGTGATGATTTCAATGTGAAAGACTGCGTGCTCTGGAAGACCAGAAAAGTGCGAAGACGAGCAATTCAAGGCGTTATTGGATGATGATCCAACTCAAACTCAACAACAATTGGAAAAAGAATTAAATGTATCACAAGAAACAATCAGCAGACGTTCACGAGAAATGAAAAAGTTCAATAAACTCGGCAAATCGGTCCCACACGAATAGACTAAACGGCAAATTCACGACAATGCGGCGTTTCACACAGCAAAACCAGTGAAAGACACCCTGAAATCGCTTAGATGGGACATCCTTCGGCCCCCACCATTCTTCCGCAACCTGGCGCCATCTATCACCTCTTTGCATCAATATAGCACGTACGCGTAGAGCAGCTCTTCAGTAATTTCGAGGAAGTTGGAAAATGGCTCGACGAATGGTTTGCCGCAAAAGACAGACAGTTTTTCTGGCACGGTATTCATAACTTACCTGGAAGATGCGCGAGGTGAGTAGAAGCCAATGGACGAAACAGTTGACTCCGGTTATAGTGACCTTCTGGGGACTAACATTTTTGATTCACTATATCCGAGGTTCACTATATCCGATGATGTCAAAATAAAATATGTTTTCTCCATAACGATTGATTTTATTAACATAGAGATACAGCAAAATACATTAACAGCACGAACTGAAAAGTTTAAAATCTTTATTTGTCCTTAAGAAAATCCACCAAGCTAGAAACTGAAGCAAGCAATCGCGTGACGCCACCACCAGTAGTTGCCCACGCAGGTCACGACCTTTGTTTCCACAGTGAAACTGAGTGGCAAAAGATTATCAGTAAGGTGCCCATTTCGGATCCGCTACCTTCACCTCAGGGGAGACTTGTTCAATTACGACCTTTGGGCGACGATTTTTTTTTCAAGCCGGCTAGTGTTGGAATTTTTGGCACTGAAGCGATGTATTCTTTTCCAGGAGGGAATTAATTTCCAGGACGTCGTATTTCCTACATTCGCTACAGCCGAGGTTCGGGTTCACTATAACCGAATCTTCTTATGCTTACTTGTAATGTAAGTGAAACGGGACTAGTGACAAGTTCACTAAATCCGAGTTTACTATAACCGGAGTATACTGTATTTTAAATATACAAAACAGTACATTATGGAATGATGATGTAATGATGGGTATTAATACACGAATGTGATATTACGATACAAGCGAGGTACGAGCGAGTATTGTAAACTTCACACGAGTGTATTAATACCCATTACATCTAGTTTCACACGGTACTTTTTCTACAACTTATGCTCACTTTAAAAGTTAAACTTTTACATTGAATCGCATCGTGCCAGTTGACATGCAGGATTCAGCCAAAGCAACCTAGCGGAGAGCTCCCTAACCCTACCCTCTCATGTTGCCGCAGGTGGCTGTGGTTAGCAGTCCGCCTGCGAGGGACTACTCCGCTAGTCAAATAGGATCAAAGTGAAATTACGATCCAATTTATTTTAAATAATATTCCACGTAAAATTACTAAATTCGTTCGATTGTATCGTACAATCGTACGGATACGCACGAGTACAATCGTACTCGTTCAATTGTATATAATAAAATACAATTTTAATGTACACAATCGAACGAAACAATTACTAGAAGGATTCTCAATGATTAATGAAGAGTCAATACTTGGTTTGTAAGCTTCTCTCTGATTGGCGAAGAACCTGTATCGTAATGAGTGTTGGTTTCAGCCACTATGCAGTGGGACTAGAAAGAATGAATTTCCCTTGGAAATGGCGAGTTTCCTACTCACCGATCTTGCACCGGCACTCGCCGGGGCGCTTGCAGTAGCCCTGCAGCGGGTCGCAGCCTCTGCGGCAGATGGGCACGTCGCAGAGGTCGCCCGTCCACCCGGCCAGGCACACCAGCTCGCCCTCCTCCGTGCACGTGTAGTGGCTGTTCTCGTGCTGCCGCGCCGGCGCCTCGCACGCCTACGCACACACACACACACACATCGCATGCCGCATCTCCATTTGCATTTTTTCAAATATTTATATATGTACTACCTACTACTCGCGCAACTGTTCTTGAACGATGACCTTGCGTCCCCCTTTTACTATATATATATATATATATATATATATATATATATATATATATATATATATATATATATATATATATATATATATATATATATATTGTAAAAGGACGCAAGGTCATCGTTCAAGAAAAGTTGCGCGAGTAGTAGGAGCAAGTCCATGAGCACCTACCTCGTCAAAGCCACTAAGTGGCAAGGTAATCCTGTTCTAAACACACAACTTACAATATATATATAGTAATTTGTGTATATAATTACAATTTGTTATTATATAATGTGTGTAATTACATTTTATTGTTATTTGTGTATATGATTACATTTTATTGTAATTTGTGTGTTATTTAGAATAGGATAACCTTACCGCTTAGTGGCTTTGACGAGGTAGGTGCTCATAGACTTGCTCCTACTACTCGCGCAACTCCTCTTGAACAATGGCCTTGCTTCCCCCTCCCTTGAGCAATAAACAGTTGAAGGCAAATGCTCGCAACTAGCGCTGATGACAACGTTCCAAGCATTAAAACTTCGTTGGCGCGAAACAGAAGCTAGTCGAAGCCAGTTGCTTTCATAGTCGAGAACTTCTGTTCAGCTTTATTGCAATTATCTAAAGAAATGGCTGAGGCAGATCCAGGCCCTTCAAGGGAGGCTTCAAAAACTCATATCTAGTGTTCCTGCTGTTGCCTACCCCGAGCGATGATCTGGCCGCACACATAACAGGCTTGACTTTGATTTTCCAGAGGTTGGCATTACTGTAAATACTCTGGTGGCGACTTTGAAACTAATACCCCCACTCCGCCCGCAATTCTTCAATCCATCGTTCAAGGATAGTTGCGCGAGCAGTACCTTTTTTTGTTATTTAAGGTCGCATCAACATCTAGGTCATTAGCGACTACCATTGGTGCCAACGTTATGGTAACTGTGAAGATGAAACGATATGGTGATCAGGTTTGAAAGGGCGAACACAAATACAACCATGTCTGAGGCGGGACTCGAAACCGCGACCCTTCGTTCCGAGATCACTACAACACTACTGCCTTAACAATCTCGGCCACCGGGCCCGCAGTAGTACCTTGTCAACGTCAATAATGGGCAAGGTAATTCAAATGTAAATAACCAGACCTCGTATTCTGACGACCTAAAAATTCTTTTAAAATTACTTAAGAATAAGGAGAAAATGAAATTGTTTTAAAAATACTCAAATATGTGTGTGAAAATGTTTATTTATTCAATGAATTTTTAATTATTTTGAATATAATTTATTTATATAAAATTATATTTAATATAAAGTCTTTATTTTAGGAGGAAATGTAATCTTTAGCCGTCTTTAGTAATCTTCCAAACGTCGGTTTTGAAAGGTCGAGGAAGTTACGGGAGGTCCGTGTAATTTTGAGTTTCCGAGTCCACTGCAATAGTGGAATTCCTCATGAACTGATGATACAATAAAAACTTTGTTTTAGTGTGTCGTTGAAAATTCATGAAACATTCACAAACAAAAACACGAAAAGGAAACAAAATGAGTAAAAATGACAAAAATTATTCAGATCAAAAAACGACCTTCAATTCTTAAAATGGCAAAAGATGAAAAAATGATCATTAACAATTCATTTGTCACCTGTATGCCATGGTTAATGTCATGGTCATGGTCATGGTCATTTACAATGTAGAATGAAAAGATGACATGTCATTAGGATCCGAGCGCTGTAAATAACATGCAATTAAAAAAAGATAACCCCACCTCTCGCCAGCGGTCGGCAGGACGGAAAGGAATAGAATGGGGCATTTGCACCTGCTGGAACGAAAGTCGGCTGATTGATTACTGATTTCGGGTGCGTCAACTGCTAAGATCGTTAGTCCCTTAAGTGTAGTGCATGATTTTTAATCCGCTGTGAGATCCGAAGATCTTCCCCAGCTGGATGGTGAGATCCGGCGCCGACCTACTGTCGTTGAGCGGGGTTTTCCCCAAACCAGGTGTCTCCCACCAGCGGGGCACCGCCCCAGCCAGGACAAGCTCTAAGCTCCCGACCGGTCTCCCGACATGTGAGGTGGTGTAGTGCATGGTAGTGTAAGTGTGTGTGTGAGGGGAGAGGATAGGACAAGGAAGAGGAAGTAAAGATCGCGCGCGATCCGTGGCCCGTTTGTTAGGGTACTGCTCCGGCATTCGCCTGGTGTTGATTGGAGAAACCACGGAAAACTCGATCAGAGCAGCCGGCAGCAAGAGTTCTCCCCCCAGTCAGCGGCTTACTTCTACCTAGCTGTGTGGCTAGTTTCTAAAATCACGCCACCTTCGCGAAGAGAATCCTAGGACCTTCTAAATAGAATTGCTGCACAGACAGCAGGAATGCTGGCTCTGAAATAAACCCAGCCAATAATTTGGTCAACTCTGCTATAGGCTATAGAAAATATTTTTCATAATACTGTTGTATTTTATCTCCGTATTTCAACCAAACATGCAACGAAATGCCACTCTTATCGGTCGGCGTTCGTTAAGCATCTTAACGGCCGCTACGCATTAAGAACAATCGAGGCGCAGTAAAAGATGGGATATGAAAATTCCTATCAATTTAAAGATATTTCTTATTTACGTTATGTAAAAGAAAGTGGTATTACGAAAAATATTGAGTGGTACTAGACCGTTAATATAAATAATGAACATCGATGACGTTCTGTATTCGTTCCATATTAACCAAGTGACCATCAATAACTACAGCACCATACCACTAGAGTTTCATTTTGAGAAGATAAAGACTTCCAACCAATCTAAAAGAGCTTTTAACCTAAAAGTAGCGCGGAAATCACGATAGACTTCTTAGAACTAAAATGAACCAGGAATGTCGCTCGACCGAACACTGAAAATTTCTGAATGCAACTTCCATGCACTTTGGTGCAGTTAAAACGACGAGAAGTGGTCGCGGCAAATACGATACAACAATATGTCAGCGTAATACGGTTGATAAATTTTAGTATCCTATGAAAACTCAGATGATATTATACATTACATACTTCAATAATGCAGAATTAGGAAATTTGAAAAAAAACTGCATTGATATTATCTAGGTTTCACCCCCAGCAATGGAATTGCTGATTTCTTTAGTTATTGCACGGTATAAACTTATATTCCCGCCGGATACTGTGTAAATAAGACATTGTACTTTTTATGTTCGTTTTTTATATTTATTTTCTTCTTTTTTTATTGTTTTAATGAACACTATCTTGCCCCATGCGAACATCCCGCTCTTTGTAAATCGTTGTTTTAATAGAGAAGAAACGCAATACTGTAACTGTAATGTTTTTTTACAGCACAAACTACGAAGTGGGGTAACCTCCTAAAATGTAATACAACTTTCAAAAAAGGTCTCATTGTGAAGATTGCTGCTGAAGTAACAATTTGTGGAACAAAAATCCCGTTTTAAAGACCCACAGAGCTTCGTTTCGTGTCACGCGCGATGGTAAATGTGTTCTGAAGTATTGCGTATGGTGAGTAGGAAAATTCCCTCTCCAGCAATAGAACGCTTGAAGAGTTTTTTGTCGATGGTTTCTTATAAACTATACAAAATTATAATTATCTTTAGCGTTTTAGCTCGATTATACTTGCTCGCATTTATATTACCTCGAACGGAACGAATATTGCGCGAATATCTCGAAATGAAAGGAAGTAGTAATTTTTCGCAATTTTTTTTCTTTTTCATATAATGGTTCAAATGGTGAGATATTTTTATTTCCGATACTCCGCATGCATTTTTCTTAGGATCTACTGACAGTAAAATCCCAGATAATGAGCAATTTTTAAACAGTATTATTATACCGAGAGACATAGGAAAAACATATAGAAGTTTTCCGAATTTTCATCGAAAATATGAGAAGAAACAGTATTCGAGAAAAAAGGGTAAGTTTCATCTTTGGATTTCAATTACTACGCCTATTTGTCTGTCCGGGGAGAATTCCTTGTGTTTCACACTCGACTGTGACGCAGTTTTACATTGGCTACACAGCGTCAATTTCTGCTTCTGTTTAGAGGAGAATTGTAGCGGCCGGTTGCTCTGATCGGTAGTTTTCGGTTTCTTTTTGTTGTTTTTTTTCTTTTTTTTCTTCGATCAATACGAAGCGCATGCCGGAGCGGTACCACAACAAAAGGGGACACGGACAGCGCGCGATCTTTCCATTCTCTTCCTTGTACTATCCTCACCCCTTACACTAACATGCACTACACTACCACACATGCCGGAAGCTTATTCTGGCTGGGGTATTTCCCCTCTGGATAGATAACTGGAGAGAGAAATCGCTGCAAGCTGTGATATGTCGACGCTGGCAGCCACCGTCTATGGAATGACCGCTACGTAACGGGATAAAAATTAATTTCACTAACGAGAGTAATGACCGTTGACGTTCACTTAATAATCATTGTTTTCCCCTACACCTTTTTTTTCTTCCGGAGGCCTTTTCCAGCTTCAGGGGATGACGGTTTTCGACTATTCTCAGCGGATATGCACTATGTTCCTCGTGGGAGCATTTATTAATCTTTATACTAGTCACACATGCGGGCTACTCGGTCTGTGGTCAGCAGACTCCCAAGGCCTTCCCCGACAACACACATACACGAAACACAAGGGACAAACAACAATGCCCACGGAGGGACTCGAACCAACGACCCTTCAGACCGAGGCGCTGAGTCCGCACACGGTCATCTAGGTCGGCATTTTTCCCTACGCCGTAATCCGCGAAATTCTATTTGTTTGACCGAGAGAGTTGATTCAGGGCATGGACTTGTGAAACTGCAGTGCCTTTGACCAAGCGGAGGTCCCAGATTCGAGGCCCGGCGGCGGCAGTATTTTCGACACTCGGTCCAATTCAGCCGCTGTCTACAGGAGAATTTTAGCGGCCGGCTGCTCTGATAGGCAGCTCTCCGTGACGAACACGAAACGAATACCAGGAGTTGTACCGTAACAAACGGGCCACGGACCGCGCGCGATCTGCCCTTCGTCTTCCTTGTACTATCCTCTCCCCTTACACACACTTACACTAACATGCAGTACACTACCACATATTTCGGGAGACCGGTCGGGAGCTTAGAGCTTGTCCCGGCTGGGGCGGTGCTCCGCTGGTGGAAGATACCTGAACCTGGAAACCGACGGTAGGTCGGCGATGCATCTCGGCATATAGCGTGGGAAGATCCCCCCTTCCGATGTACAACATGCACTACACTCACGGGACTAACGACGTTAGCAGTTGACGCATCCGGAATCACTAATCAATCAATCAAGGAAACAAGCCGCATCTCGCCATCCATCGAGGAAAGATCACCGCCACTTTCCGAGCAAAAAAACATGCACTCCATTTACGGGACTAACGACCTTAGCAGTTGACGCATCCGGAATCACCAATCAACTCTCCGAGCAAAATAACATGCACTCCAATTACAGGACTAACGACTTTAGTAGTTGCACCCGGAATCAGTAATCAATCAATCAATCAATCAAGGAAACAAGTCGCATCTCGCCATCCAGCGGGGGAATATCATCGCCACTCCCCGAGCAAAAAAAAACATGCACTCCACTTACAGGACTAACAACCTTAGCAGTTGACGCATCCGGCATCACTAATCAATCAATCAAGGAAACAAGCCGCATCTCGCCATCCATCGAGGAAAGATCACCGCCACTTTCCGAGCAAAAAAAAACATGCACTCCATTTACGGGACTAATGACCTTAGCAGTTGACGCATCCGGAATCACCAATCATCTCTTCGAGCAAAATAACATGCACTCCAATTACAGGACTAACGACCTTCGTAGTTGACGCACCCGGAATCAGTAATCAATCAATCAATCAAGGAAACAAGTCGCATCTCGCCATCCATCGAGGGAAGATCACCGCCACTCCCCGAGCAAAAAAAGCATGCACTCCACTTACGGGACTAACGACCTTAGCAGTTGACGCATCCGGCATCACTAATCAATCAATCAAGGAAACAAGCCGCATCTCGCCATCCATCGAGGGAAGATCACCACCACTTTCTGAGCAAAAAACATGCACTCCACTTACGGGACCAACAACCTTAGCAGTGACGCATCCGGCATCACTAATCAGTCAATCAATCAATCAAGGAAACAAACCGCATCTCGCCATCCATCGAGGGAAGATGACCGCCACTTCCCGAGCAAAAAACATGCACTCCACTTACGGGACAAATGACCTTCAATAGTTGACGCACCCGGAATCCCTAATGAATGAATGTAGGAAGCAAGCGCGTTCCGTGAATTGCGCGGTAGTTTTGTCTGTTCGTACCTGCTTCTTCCACTTGGGCACGTATCCCGCGGGCAGCGCGAGGGGCAGCAGCGCCAGCGCGAGGAGCAGCAGCGGCAGCGGCGGCGGCCTCGGGCACGGCATCGCGGCGACTGGCGCCAGCGCACACACGCCCGGGCCGCCCGCCGCGCGGCCAGCAGGAGGAGCGGAGGAGGAGGTGGGGTGGTGGCTGCGGGCAACGGGAGACGGCGGCGGAGGAGTCCTCGATGGAGGGACAACGAGGGTGGGGCGGTGACGGCGGCGGTGGATGAGGAAGAGGAAGAGGAGGAGGTGTGGGGACAGCGGGCAACCTGTGGCGGTGGTGGTGGCGACGAGGTCGGCGGAAGAGGACAAGGTGTGGAGATAGAGGTGAACGGGAGGGCGTCGGAGGAGGAGGAGACCGTCAGGTGGTGGAGACAAGGGTGGGGGCAGCGGCGTTGACACCGGACGAGGAGATCTCGAAGTAGAGGCAATGACGATGTAACGGCGATGGCAGCGGAGGCGGGAGAGGTGGAGTCAAAGAAACAGAAGATTCAATGCTTGCGCCATAGACTAAAGAGGTCTGTACTCTATGCTTGTGGAGCACGCAAGGCAGCGGCGGTGGGGTTGTGTGGAGACAGAGGTGAACGGGGGGGGCGGCGGTGGAGGAAGAAGAGACCGCCAGGTAGCGGGACAGTGGGTGGGACGATACGGTGGGACAGTGACGGCAGTGGAGGAGGTAAAGAAACAGGTGATTCATAGCTGGAGACGGCGGTGCAGTAGTTGAGGAAGCAAAACCCATAGCGGAGTGGAGGAGGGGGGCGAGGAGGCGGCGGCGTCGGAGTTTGAGAGCTGTGGAGGTGTTGGCAGATGAGGGGGTGTGGAGATAGCAGTGAACTGGAGACTGAGGATGGGAAGGAGAACGCCAAGGGACGAGAGATTCAAAGCCGGTGAAGGAGGTGCAAGGGTTGAGGTTGCAAAGGCGATGGCGACGAGGAGGCAGGGGTACTGATATGCGGAGGTGTTGGCGGAGAACGGGGTGTGGAGATAGCAGTGAACTGGAGACTGATGAGAGGAAGGAGAACCCCAAGGGACGAGAGATTTAAAGGTGATTGAAACTCAAGCCGGTGAAGGAGATGCAAGGGTTGGGGTAGCCAAGGTGATGGCGACGAGGTGGCAGGGACAGGGATAGACATGTGTGGCGGTGTTGGCAGAGGAGGATACGTCGGAGCGGGAACGTATCTGGTACGTAAGATGTCGGAGTACGATACAGCCCTTTGACATGGCAGCACCAGCCGACGAAGAAGGAAACCTCGAGGAAGCGGCAGTTTGGAGGTAACGACGAGGTTCTGGTGGAGGAGACGAAGGAAGAGGTGATTCAAACCTGGAGAAGGCGGAGCAGGAGTTGAGGTAGCGAAGGCGACAGCAGAGAGGGCGGGTGAGCGGATGGCGGAGGTTGAGAGGCGCGGAAGTGCTGGCAGGGAAGAAGAAGTCGGAAGTGGCAGAGAAGATGCCGGAGGATGATACGGCGATATGCCAAAGAGGCGACAGACGGCGGCGGAGGAGGGGGAGGACGGTGTCTGCGGAGGAGGAAGAGGAGGTGAAGGGAGAGGTGGTTCACAGCAGGTGACGGCGGCACAAGGGGGGGGAGCAGAGGCTGAGATGTGCTGGGACACTGCAGCATAGACTAAGGAGGTTGTTTTCTCTACGCTGGCGGTTTTTTTCTCTATGCTGAAATATTTTTCTCTATGCTGACAGTTCTTCTCTGTTGGCAGTTTTTTTTCTCTTTGCTGGCAGTTCTTCTCTATGCTGGTAGTTCTTTTCCCTATGCTGTTAATTCTTTTCTCTACGCTGGCGGTTCTTTTCTCTATGCTGAAATCCTTTTCTCTATGCTGACAGTTCTTCTCTATGTTGGCAGTTCTTTTCTCTTTGCTCGCAGTTCTTCTCTATGCTGGTAGTTCTTTTCCCTATGCTGAAATTCTTTTCTCTACGCTGTCAGTTCTTCTTTATGCTGGTAGATCTTTTCCCTATGCTGAATTTTTTATTTTATGCTGCCAGTTCTTTTCCCTTCGCAGGCAGTTCTCATCTGTGCTGGTAGTTCTTTTCCCTATGCTGGCAGACTTGTGGAGACGTGGAGGTGTCGACGGAAGTGGAAAAGACGCCTGAGGGCTGAAGGGGGATTTGGCGTCGAGATTTCCGGCGGCGGCGGAGGATGTCCAGGAGCAGGAGCAGCGCGGTCTGGAGGCGGCGGCGGTGGCGTGGAGGTGACGGGGGTGGAGGAACAGGCGGAGCAACAGGCGATTGGTCGGTGGGGGTGGTACACGAAGAGAGCAGTTGGCGATCGCGATGGCGGTGCAAGTGGTGGAGGAGTTGTAGGCTGAGGTGGCTCAGGGCATCAACTGACGTTACTGAGTTAAGGCAAGACTCTGTGCCCTGTACAAAGCGTATGCCGGTTATCCAGTTTGGAAAGATATCTACATCCGATTGGGTAGACCTTCGTACTTTAGTAGGGGGGATCACAAGCACAAAATTCAGTTTAGGCCACAGAGAACAGATGTTGGAAAATTTTCATTTACAAATAGAACAATAACGGACTGGAATAAGTTACCTGCGACAGCCTTGGAACCCTTTCCTCTAGGTGTTCAAAGATTTAAAAATAAATTAACTAATGGTATTTGTAAACTTTATTAATTTAGTAAGTTGGATTATTATATCAGTTATTATTTGATTATTATTGATATTTTTATTGCTATTATTATTGTGTTAATTACTATTAAATGCGTTCCTGTTCTAAATATATAATTATATTCAAAGTAGTATTGTATTGAAGTGTTGTGCAGTGTAGTGCAGTATAGAAGTAGAAAGAGAAGTGAATTTCAAATGTGAAGTGAAGTGAAGTGAAGTGAAAGTGAAGTGAAGTGTAATTAAAAAGTCGTGTAATCTTGTATTTAATAGTTTCAAATAACTGTGCAGGTCAACCATAAAATGTAGTTAAGGCTATTATTGTTAGCATTATTATTATTATTATTATTATTATTATTATTATTATTATTATTATTATTATTGTCTTTAAATAATTTAAAGTTACATTGTTAAATAATTTTAAGTTAATATTAGTAATATGTAAATTGTAGAGTTCTGCCACCAGGTTGTATATACCTACCTACAGAATAATAAATATCTATCTATCTATCTACTGCTGCTCCTCTTACTGCGAGGACCAACGGTTCTCAGCAGTCACAAGATTTTCCAAACTAGCTACATAGTTAGGTCTAATTCAGTCGCTGTCTGGAGAACTCTAGTGGCCGGTTGCTCTGATCGGTAGTTTTCCGTGGTTTCTCCGATCAACACCAGCCGAATGCCGAAGCAGTACCCTATCAAACGGGCCACGCACCTCGCGCGACCTTTCCTTCCTCTTCCTTCTCCTATTCTCACCCATTTCTTGGATACACTTTCACTCACATGTACTACTTTTCAACACTTGCCGGGAAGCTTGTGCCAGCTGGGGCGATGCCCCGCTGGTGGGATGTGCCTTGTTGGGGAAATTTCCGCTAGCCGACGGTAGGTCGGCGCCAGATATCACCGTCTAGCGAGGGAATATCACCGCCAGCTCCTGTGACAAAATCATACATTATATGTAACAATACAATTAAATGTAACGCATACGCCGGTTCGACCCTCAGCCAAATCACGTGAATTGATGCATTGATTTGTCCGGGCTCGTCAACTACTATGGTCATTAATCCCGCTAGTGAAGTGAATGATTTATCGCTGGAGGTGGAAGTGTTTCCAGGTGGCCCAGTGTCGAAGCCGGGGCAATTTCTATTAATCTAATATCTAATATATTTCTAAAAATCCGTATTCTTCTATTTCTTACTGTCTATCACAATACTCAATATAAAGAATCAAATTTGAACGAAAATTATTACAGCTGGTTGAACTTTTTGCAAAATAGATGATACGTATGATATTCGTGTCCAAATAGTGCAACATATTGTGAACGTTAGTCTGGGTACAGTATTTTAGATTTATCTCAGATCTCACCGTCAAATTTTGACGGGTTCTCACTAGCACCTATTAATTTGCAGGCGTTTGTGGAGCTGGCCAGGGCCCCCTGAGCAGCGCAAGGCCTCCTGTGTCTGGGAGCGGGGGCGGGGCGGGGGGCGGCGTCCCGTTGCGTTCGCTGACCCCGCCGAGCAGCGCGGCCTCGAGCGGAGGGCGTGTGGGGGCGGGGGAGGGGAGGGGGAAGTCACGGGCGGCGAGGCGAAGTGGGTCTCCGGGCCAGGCGGACGGACGCCGATGCCGCTCCCGGCAGGTCTGCCCGACCGGCTGCGGCGCCGGCGACTCACAACAGTAACTGGCTGAACCCGCGCAAGAGGGGCAACTTCGGAAGAGCACAACATGCACTACAAGCGAAATAATAGGGATGTTAAAGCCAGAGTAAAGGCGTGAGCCAAAGCCCGGCATAACTTTGTGGGGTACGAATGGTTTTGAAAAGTTTTCCAAAACACCCGCTAGTGGTGGTAACTTCGTGGGATACGTATGGTTTCAAAAGTTTTCCAAAACACCCTCTTTGGGTGGTAACTTTGTGGGGTACGTATGGTTTCAAAAGTTTTACAAAAACACACTAGTGGTGGTAACTTCGTGGGGTACGTATGGTTTCAAAAGTTTTCCAAAACACCCACTAGTTGTGGTAACTTCGTGGGGTACGTATGGTTTCAAAAGTTTTCCAAAACACCCACTAGTGGTGTTTTGGACGAATGGTTTCCAAAGTTTTCCAAATCACCCACTAGTGGTGTTTTGTAGGTGTTTTGGAAAACGTTGGAAACCATTCGTACACCACGAAGTTATGCCGGGCTTTGGCTCACGCATTTGCTTTGGCTTTAACATCTTTAGAAGTACAAGCTTCAATAATTTAGTTCCAAGGCTTCTTCGCCTTGCTGAAGAGAACCGAATAGCTCGAAAACAAATTGGAAAACTGGGTCTATATCTTGTCCCGTTTTGCCTCACATCTCCAGACACAAAAGCTTCGCTTTTTGGTTTCGGACAACGTGGTTTGGTTAGTGTTTGAGCCGGCCTGTCATCTCTGCGAGGAAGTGGCTCAGAGCTCTTCACGGCCTTGACTCGCGCCGCTCGCTCGTAAGCGGTGGGCGTAGTGGGTGACATGGTTCCCGCTTTCGCTCCCAGAAACGTGACCTGGGAGCAACGCAGCCCTCCTCGCCTCCTGGAAGACCCCGGGGAAAGCCGTGCGGCCGTGTCTTACCCAGCCCCCCCCTCCCACGTCTCTGGGGTGTGGCAACCCACCCCAGGTTGTCATCTGCCACCCCCACCGCTCAGGAAAGTTTGGAATACTACACCCCATGGTTTGAGGACTACCACACATTTGTAGTCCCAGAGACAGGGTCAGTCCTTGAGCCACGTTTCGTACTTCATACATAAAGCGCTCTCTATAAGAGCGGAAATTTCTGACAAGTCGACAAGACGACATCAAAACTTTTTACTTTGCTTTCAATGTGTAGAGATCCGATGTGCTACTGACAGATCAACGCATTTATATTGGTTTAGGCCACAGATTATACGTACACTGTGAGAAACGTCATTAAATCTAATGTAGATTAATGTGTTGTACATGAAACTTAATGTAACCTTTTACATTTAAAAAAGCTCAATGTATTTGTGCATTAAATTCAATGCGTTAGTTAAAATCGGTGTACCTTTAAATGTTCTCTCGTTTTCCATGTCTCTCATAATTCATATCGTATACTTCATGTAAATTACATTTAAGTAATTATCAAGAATGAACATTAAATTTAATGTACACATGTACATTAAGATGCAAGAGTCATATCTTTATGGTTGTATCTGGAAAGAATGAATGACCTTGCTGGACTGCTGATTGTGAATATACGATATGAATGATGAGAGGTTTGGAAAACGAGAGAACCTTTACATTAAAGGTACACCGATTTTAACTAACGCATTGAATTTAATGTACAAATACATTGAGCTCTTTTTAATGTAAAAGGTTACATTAAGTTGCATGTACAACACATCAATCTACATTATATTTAATGACGTTTCTCACAGTGTACGTATAATCTGTGGCCTAAACCAACATAAATGCGTTGATCTGTCGGATTGCACACATCGGATCTACACACATGAAAAAAAAATGTTTCATGTCGTCATGACTGAACTCACCAGACGGCAGATCAGCCACAAACCTATCGGTTGAGTTTAGCTTAGAGGCAACATTGCGGCTGGCTCTGTAGTGACTGTATCGATTGGCGAATTTTCCCCGCTAGCTATAGAGCTAGGTCGAATTCTCCGCCGAGGAAAATTTTAGAGGCCGGCTGCTGTGATCGGTAGTTTTACGTGGTTTCACCGATTAATACCAGTTGATCCTAACAAATGGGCCACGGGCCGCGCGCGATCTTTCCTTCCTCTTCCTTGTCTTATACTTACCCCTTACCTACACACACTTATATGCACTATACTATAGGACTATATGCGCAAGGAGAAAAAATTGTACTATACCCATTTTTGAAGAACTCTGTACTTTAAAAAATTTCAAAAATTACAAATAATGCTAGAAAGTACAGTATGTGCTGTTATAGCACCATGAGTGTTCTTACGACATATTTGCTACTAAATAAACAAAATATTCTACTTTCAAGAAGAATTAAGAATTCAATTAATAAATAGAATTGATTTTATTTCGTACCATTTAGAGGTTGCCTTATGGTTTTGAGAACCCCTTCCACAAATGTAAATTCCCAAATTGTCAGGATAAAAAGGAAAAGAATTGAATATTTTTAAGGAAATAGAGCGTTTTATTACATACACGAGGCCCTTTTCAACCTGTTCCTTGAGAACACTGCCTCCTTGCTGCTCCCTCCCCCACCTGTAGACACGTGTGGGGATGTGAGAAGCGAAGATTGAGGAATGAGTCGGGAATGAAAAACGAGGAGTGTGGAACGAAGAAAGAATCGTAGCGAACGGGGAACGAAGAATGACGTATGAGGAATTGAGAATAATGTATGAAGAACGAGGAATGAATGATGATGCACGAAGAACGAAGAATGGTACGGAGCGAACGGGGAATGAAGAATGACGTATGAGGAATTGAGAATGAAGTATGAAGAACGAGAAATGAATGATGATGCACGAAGAACGAAGAATGGTACGTAGCGAACGGGGAATGAAGAATGACGTATGAGGAATTGAGAATAATGTATGAAGAACGAGAAATGAATAATGATGCACGAAGAACGAAGAATGGTACGAAGCGAACGGGGAATGAAGAATGACGGTTGAGGAACTGAGAATGAGGTATGAAGAACGAGGAATGAATGATGATGCACGAAGAACGAAGAATGGTACGTAGCGAACGGGGAATGAAGAATGACGTATGAGGAACTGAGAATGAGGTACGAAGAACGAGAAATGAATAATGATGCACGAGGAAGGAAGAATGATACGTAGCGATCGGAGAATAATGAATGATGCATGAGGAACTGAGGATGAGGTATGAGGAGGGAGAAATGAAGAAGGAAGACAGAGGCAGGAGCAGTCAGCTGCAGCGCGCGCGGAGCGGCCAACGGCCTCTGCCGTCAGCTGTTTGCGTGACGTCAGCGCGACCCTGACCGCGCCCCTCCCCTCCCCCCTTCCCCTCCCCCTCCCATCCACCAGCTCGTCAGCTGAGCTGGGCGGCCCGGCACCCGAACCGGACGCCATCTCTCATTTGTAGAGACCGGTAAAAGATGCAGTACGAAACGTCAAAGTATGGGCATAAATAAGGGGCATATTTTAATGAAATGTTTTTAATTTTAAGTTATAACATAGGAAATAACCCATTTTTCTAAGTCATATTTTTACATTTTCCCTCGATTTTCACTAATACATCATTCTTTGCCTTTTCTCGTCATTTTTAATGCATTTTTCGTTGATTTTATCCATTTTTAAATCATTTGAATTGTACTTCCTTCAAATAATATTTACGAGATGCAACAGAAGTTCTCAACGTAATTACTGAGTAGTCCATTCGATTTCGTCGCTCAGAACTTGTATTATGAGCTGTTTTGAGTATGTAATCTACGGTTCCTGTGACACCTGTCAGCGCCAACTTCGGCTCGGCTGATGTTCGCTGATCTAATGATAGAGATTTTCTAGTAAAGAACAGGACAAACCAAAAGTTTGGAAACTGAGTTTACTGGAACGAATAGAAGAAGCCTCAATTACATCAGTAAAGTATCCAATACCTTGATTTGTTCATCCGAACTTATTTTGATCGCATTTTGAACGTCATTTTTCTTTGTTTTTAAGGCATTTTAAAAATATTTTTAGAGAATTTTATTGATTGTCTTTGGCGATGTTTTAGGTCATCAAAATCCGACCCCTAGACATAAATATGTAATGAAAACAGTAATAATATGTAATAAATATGTAAAATCGGATATAATGTGTAATATTAAAATACAGTAATTGTAAAACATTTACATAATACGAATTTACATTCATAAAAAAATCTCTAAATAAATTTTTAAAATACAAACGTTTTAAAAATGACTTGGAGAGTACAAGTTTATATAGACTTTGCACCACACAACTTTCCCGACAGTAGTACAAGCTTCATCTATTGATCGTTGTTTTGCAGTCAGACGCAATAGTATCGTACAAACTGGCGATATCTACGACCAGCAAACAATCACTACAGTGTGAAGTATTCTCATCGAATTTTTACACATTCGCGATCACCAAAGTTTCTCGGAAATTAGGGTTAAGGGATACTTTTCACACCTATTGAAGATTTGAGAAGTAGTTTACGAATTTGTCTCACGAGACCTCTAGAACCTGA
The DNA here is from genome assembly GCA_011170035.1 of Teleogryllus occipitalis. NCBI lineage: Eukaryota > Metazoa > Arthropoda > Insecta > Orthoptera > Gryllidae > Teleogryllus > Teleogryllus occipitalis. The sequence goes on along the minus strand of BLKR01000678.1, from coordinate 387,139 downwards.
CTTTATCTACTTGAAATCACATGTAAATAAGAGGATATGCACAGAAAAATAAATGTTAAAATTTCAATAAAAAATAGCAACAAACATTTTTGAATTTATTTATCTAAATCCCGCCCAATCGTATTTCGTGTGTAGAGCGTAAAAGCGTTCAGGGCGACTTTGACTATAGAGCGATTTTCGTAAGGTTGAGCCAAAATGACAGTCAGTGCTGGCAACATAACTGAAGGTTCTGTGGGCGTTGTGCCCTTGAGCCCATTAGACTCCCTTCCCGCATTCGTTCGTTTGCAGTTGGCTAATTTGTAAATGGCTTCGACGCTTCCTTTTGTGGTGTCATTGTCCGACAAAAATATAGTGCGCCGCGAGAAATAATTGGAATTAGGAAGTGCAGTGTTATGTGCTCTTCTGTAAAAATTCTTTTTTTCTATTAACATTACATTGAATTTACTTTTTGTGTGATAAATATTATGTTTTTTTTAAACCGAGACTTGAATGAGAGATGCGTACCGGTGCACGTGTTCTCGGCTTAAAATCATTTTTTTCTATCTACATTCGTGGCAGTCTTCTTTTACTGATTGTGAGAGCATGTTAAGAGATTTTCCACATACGTAATTAAATTTAAATATTTCCCGAACTCGCGTACGTGTATATATTTAAGCGAAACTCTTAGACTTTTGCATAGGGATGTTTTCACAGGAGCCATTAGCACTTTACGAAGGGGCGTGGCTGAACAGCTGTCGCGGTGGAGGGATACTTCTCTGAATTACATGTGATGTTCACTTGTTTTCGCGAACTGTCACTTTGGCTCATCCTTAGAAAAATCCTTCTTTGCCTACTGCTCTCTTGTCGCGTGTCCATCAACTGCGCGGTGGGGTGATTTCGTCGTGTGACCCGTGGCACGGACTCCTGCTGGTGGCATCGACCTTCGGTTCATTGGTTTGGAGCTTGCCCCGGCTGGTGCGCTGGGTTGAGATACCGGAAAGCCGACGTGTAGGTCCGCTCTGGATCCCACCATCCAGCGGAGGATTAGCACCAGCAGATCCTTGAATTAAACACTCACTACACGGGACTAATGACCATAGTAACAGACGCGTCCGCAAACAATTTAATGGCTAAAATTTTCAGCATAATAAATTTATATTGCCTACTTATTGTGGCTGATACCTCTGATATCCTGAAATTGTAATCCATTTTTACAGTTATATGCCCAACATAGGCATTGTGGGTATTATTATTCTAATCTCCAATATAATTTAAACACAGTTAAACCAAAAAGACAGTAGAAATAAGATCTGATACAAACATCACTTCGATTTAGTGCAACAGTTCTACATGCTACCATCAGGCGTCTCTCATGTTTTAACTCCAAAAAAACATGGTGGCCTCTAGTTCTGCGAGCGTCCACGAAGAGCGCTGAAACCATATGGTCAGCCACTCTATATAGTACATTCTAGCTCGTTGCGTCAGCCACTCTATATAGTACATTCTAGCTCGTTGGGTGAGCCACTCTATGTAGTACATTCTAGCTCGTTGGGAGAACCACTCTATGTAGTACATTCTAGCTCGTTGGGTGAGCCACTCTATGTCGTACATTCTAACTCGTTGGGTGAACCACTCAATATAGTACATTCTAGCTCGTTGGGTCAGCCACTATGTAGTACATTCTAGCTCGTTGGGTCAGCCACTCTATGTAGATTGTTGTAGCTCGTTGGGTGAGCCACTCTATGTAGTACATTCTAGCTCGTCGAGTGAGCCACTCTATGTAGTACATTCTAGCTCGTTGGGTGAACCACTCTATGTAATACATTATAGCTCGTTGGGTGAGCCACTCAATATAATACATTCTAGCTCGTTGGGTGAACCACTCCATGTAGTACATTCTAGCTCGTTGGGAGAACCACTCTATGTAGTACATTCTAGCTCGTTGGGTGAGCCACTCTATGTAGTACATTCTAGCTCGTTGGGTCAGCCACTCTGTGTAGATTGTTGTAGCTCGTTGGGTGAGCCACTCTATGTAGTACATTCTAGCTCGTTGGGTGAACCGCTCTATGTAGTACATTCTAGCTCGTTGGGTGAGCCACTCTATGTAGTACATTCTAGCTCGTTGGGAGAACCACTCTATGTAGTACATTCTAGCTCGTTGGGTGAACCACTGTATGTAGTACATTCTAGCTCGTTGGGTGAGCCACTCTATGTAGTACATTCTAGCTCGTTGGGAGAACCACTCTATGTAGTACATTCTAGCTCGTTGGGTGAGCCACTCTATGTAGTACATTCTAGCTCGTTGGGTGAACCACTCTATGTAGTACATTCTAGCTCGTTGGGTGAGCCACTCTATGTAGTACATTCTAGCTCGTTGGGTGAATCACTCTATGTAATACATTATAGCTCGTTGGGTGAGCCACTCAATATAATACATTCTAGCTCGTTGGGTGAGCCACTCTATGTAGTACATTCTAGCTCGTTGGGAGAACCAGTCTATGTAGTACATTCTACCTCGTTGGGTGAGCCACTCTATGTCGTACATTCTAACTCATTGGGTCAGCCACTATGTAGTACATTCTAGCTCGTTGGGTCAGCCACTCTATGTAGAATGTTGTAGCTCGTTGGGTGAGCCATTCTATGTAGTACATTCTAGCTCGTTGAGTGAGCCACTCTATGTAGTACATTCTAGCTCGCTCAGTCAGTCACTCTATATAGTACATTCTAGCTGGTTGGGTGAGCCACTCTATATAGTACATTCTAGCTCGTTGGGAGAACCACTCTATGTAGTACATTCTAGCTCGTTGGGTGAACCACTCTATGTAATACATTCTAGCTCGTTGGGTGAGCCACTCAATATAATACATTCTAGCTCGTTGGGTGAGCCACTCTATGTAGTACATTCTAGCTCGTTGGGAGAACCACTCTATGTAGTACATTCTAGCTCGTTGGGTGAGCCACTCTATGTCGTACATTCTAGCTCGTTGGGAGAACCACTCTATGTAGTACATTCTAGCTCGTTGGGTGTACCACTCTATGTAGTAGATTCTAGCTCGTAGGGTCAGCCACTCTATGTAGTACATTCTAGCTCGCTCAGTCAGTCACTCTATGTAGTGCAGTCGAGCTCGTTGTCTGGGCCACTCTATGCAGTTTGTTGTAGCTCGTTGGGAGAAACACAACCCGCGAAGCTCTGCTCAACCCTTTTCGGAGCCCGTCAAAGAAATCGTTCTCGGGCGACGCGGCGTGAGCAAAGCGACGATGCACCAGGCCGCGGGGGGGGGGGGTGAGAGCGGAAGCAGGCCACGGGGCCGCGGTCCCGTTAGAGGCGCGGGTTCGACTCCTCCTGCGCGCCACCGCAGCGGGCGACAAAAAGCAAACGGCCGCTTGCCGACTCACAGTGACGACGCCCCAACGGACGTTTCGGCGAAAATGATGTTTTAACGTCTTCCAAACCTCTGTTGTCTAATATAAAGGCTTTCAACTCTCTTCTCTATGAGTTTAAAAGTTTAAAATTAAGAAATATTTAACGTACAGGTAAGGTCCAAACACTTTATTGACAATCACTTTATCGTAATAATTGTAATAAGGAGTAAATGTAGATAATTTATAGAATTAAAATGGTGCATGTAATTACAAAATATCTTAATTTTATGTAAAATAATAAATGTTCCAAAAAAAGGGGAAATCTAAATGTAAATGTAAGACGATCTGGGTGTGCACGTAGGTGCGTAGCTCATGGACCTCGTCAAAGCCACTAAGTGGCAATGTAATCTAGTTGTAAAAGAAGACCCAAATAAAAAAAATCAAATTATCGACTTGTTTTTGTTTTTCTTAACTACATATCATTACATTACGTAACGATTCGGAGATTCATTTTTCTCCTTCAGATGTTTATACATTTCTAATTCTTAACTTAATGGGAACTCTTGTTTCCATGTCATTTTGTGTTGTAGATTCCACTAACTATACGTTTACTCCATTCGAGTAGGTAGTTATCTACATAGTCTTTGTTTTTGTCAACCGGTCACAAATGAATGTGAGACAGTCTGTACCTTAAGAAGTATATAAAAAAATTAATAATTGAATATTTTACAAATTCATAGGGTACGCTTAATCCAGAAATTATATTTGCTACTAATACTTCATGTGGTCATTTTTAAACGCATAATTTAATGATATTTAATGGATGAATAGTTCTTATTCTTTTGATTACTGAATGGTTCTGTAGGCCTGTCGAGTACACTTGAAAATATAATGGGAAAGTTCTATGTAGTGTTGTGAAGTAAGACAGTGTAGTAAGAAAATCATCCTTTTTTTAAATAACACTATTGTGCAGTCATAAAAATTTAAATACTGCTATTACAATTGTATTATTATTATTATTATTATTATTATTATTATTATTATTATTATTATTATTATTATTATTTATTTTCTCGCATTATAGTACGTACGTAGTATAGAAAAGAACAATGTATGTGCTGCTGCAGCGAAAACCAGCGACTTTGCAATAGAAAAAAATGTAGTTACAATCCATATTTTGTGAGTACTTGATTTCGACAAATTAGTTTAAGGCAAAACGACTGTCCATCCGTCCGTCCGTCCTTTTACCCGTCGTCTGTCGGTCTGTGAGTGCTAATCCACGACCGGGATTTTAACCCAAATTGATATTCCCCAATTGATCTGATTCATATGTCTGCCTCTGGAATTTTAAACGGATGTTTTAATTTTTGGAGGTACTTTTCATGAAGCCTCGAGGACATTTACAAATGGCTCTAAATTTTTGGAATAAGTTTTTTAACGGGTAAAGCAAAGTACGCTTATAAAAATGGCACGTGATTTTAAATGTACTTAAACATGTACGTATAAATACAAATTTATTAAAACGTTCTCATTTTAATAAGAATAAAAATTAAAATTGTATTATGTTCAAAAATATAAACTCTCTCTGATATCCACGCGGATTTGACCCGTAAGATTTAATGGTCCATGACTGGTGTGCCTCACGGTTCGGTTTTGAATTCCTTTCTCTAATGTTTAAGCACCATTAACTTCCTCTGCTTTGTAAGACATTATCTAAGAAATATGCGGATGAAAATAGCATATCTTGAATAAGGAAATCTCTCATGTAAATTGTAAGCTCTTGTTGACACTTTAGCATCTTCGTACGGACGTGAGAATATGTTTACTTCTTGATAACAAAGTGACGTATTAAAGTTCCACCTTTCGTCACCGTTTCTTGTTCCCAATTCATTTTCATTCTTGAGGCCAAACAGGATGTAGAAAGTTTGTTCGACTTATGTCAGACAAAGCAAATATGAGGTCTCTGCGGGACAAAAAGCTGTTGGAAGATACATGAATATTGCATCTTACATTCATAACCTGCCGATATTAACTGTCTGACATTAAAGTATGATGATAATGTACCCGCGAACAATCAGGACAAGTCCATTCATATTTCATCAAGAGTGCCCCGAGAGTGTAGTAAATATTAAGAAATATTTACTTTACAGACTGTTATTGATTTTGTCGATTGAGTTATTTCATTTAGTTCCTGCAATATACGATTGACAGTCTTCCTTGCATTTGTTTTAAAGATCTAAGATTGCCAAGAAATTTAAAACACAGTTCGAGTATGTTACTGCTATTCCAACATTAAAATAAAATAAGAGATTCACATATACCATTTCCTACTTCGAAATTTTGCCAGCCAATAGAGGTATCTTTTACATTTTGTGAAAACGATCTTGTTATCAGAAGTGTTTCAAATGTAGGAATTTGGTATAATGACTTATTTACGATTCCACATATATAGCAGATGTATCTTCCGTCTTTGTGTGACTTGTTTTAGTCATTAACGACATTAAGCCGTTATGGAGCAAATAACAGACGCTTGTAAAGCAAGGCGATAGCCAAGTTCTCATCTGAGAGCCGTGGTTCGATAAATACTTCTCAAAATACCACAGTCATTTGAAAAATTAATATAAATGAGAATTTTTACGTCGCCTTTTGTGTAAGAACAGAAAGTATTGTAACCGTGCGCCGGAAGACGACGCATTTTCAACCAAAAAACTCTTATTGTCGGGACCTGGTTTTGAAAATGTGTATAAATCTTGTGCATGTAGTAAATTACTTACTCGAACCCGTTGTGTGGCCAGAATCTATGTTTTCGGGTAATTTTGCGTGAATTATAGGCTATTTTTATGCATTTATTCTCAAAAACGGCTTTAAAAAGTTTTTCTTTAAATTTTCTTCTCGTATGTATCAAAAAACAGTACAAAAAATTGTGCTAGTCTCATGTCTGGTTATCTTCGTGTATTTTTGAAAATTGCAAAAAGTTAACATTTCAAAACTTAAAAATTGGAGATAGTAGTTTTTGTCTTAAATAAAATCCGTTCTAAGAAATCAGCTCCTTATAAAAGGTCATATACAATTGTTTTTGAAAAACTAATATTTTTCACGAAATTTACAAATGAAATTAATGCTGATTATAAAGACATCGTTTTATCAAAAACACTGCAATTTATTTAAAAAATTTCCAGGGATAAAACAAGGATCGCTTGAAAGAATGGCATAGATTGCAAATTCGTTGAACTCTCTGAATGTTCGAAATATTGCAAATTTAGAAACAGTGCAGAAAGTATGTGCTGTAATAGCACCACTAGTTACTTTGAGTATAATTGCTCTATCGCCCCGTATTTAGCACAACTCATCTGTTTCGATTGTTCATAACGCTCGGTGTGGATGCCGGCCGTTAACAGTTGCTTTTCGTTCCAACGTTTGGTTTCGTTAAGTCGATGTAATAGTACAATATTACAAATAAATAAATAAATATGAAATAAATAATAAACCGGAAGTGGTAGCTCAGTGCATCAACTGATGTCACTGCAACGCCTCTGACCGGGAGGTTCTAGGGTCGAGTCCTGACGGCGGCAGGATTTTCGACACTAGCTTTTCAGCTAGGTCAAATTCAGTCGCTGTCTGGAAGAGAATTCTATCGGCCGGCTGCTTCGATCGTCGTTTCTCCGATCAACACTAGGGGAATGCCGGAGCAGGACCCTAACAAACGGGCCACGGACTGCACGCGATCTTTCCTTCCTCTTCCTTGTCCTATCCTCTCCCCTTACACTCACACACTCACACACTTACACTAACATGCACTATACTACCACATATTCCGGGAGACCGGTCGGGAGCTTAGAGCTTGTTCTGGCTGGGGTGGTGCCCCGTTGGTGGGAGAGTCCTGGTTAGGGGGGAAACCCGACTAGCCGACGATAGGTCGGCGCTGGATCTCGCCGTCCAGCGGGGGAAGATCACCGCCATCTCCCGAGAAAAAACATGCACAATTTTAACGGGACTAATAATGAAAGCAGATAACGCGTCCGGAACACGAAAAAATCAATCAATCAATCAATCAAATAAATAATAATTAAATAAATAATAATTAATAAATAAATAATAAAAATTAAATAAACTAGTGAGAACCCGTCAAAATTGTCGGTGAGATCTGAGATAAATGTAAAATACTGTGCCTAGACTAATGTTCACAATTTGTAGCATTTTTTCGATCTTCAGGGTATAACGAAGATATTCTGTGATGTGGAATTCCCAAAATGTTGAACACGTATGGCTCATGACAAGGTAGCAATGCAATATCGGCACCAAATGACACAAAAGAAAGAGCACTATTATACTGACGGATATTATTTCTAAAGTACATGCAAACTGTCAACACCACAATGCAATTATTACACTGAAACAAAACGTTGACGAATTATAAACCAATCTCAACAATCAAAACAAAACATCAAGCAGCGCCACCATGAAGCAGCGTGGACTCACATCTATCGACTCATCGATATCGATTTTGAAACAGCCACCCTTTGGAAGAAAACAATTGTCTATTAATAAACGCTCTATTAAAGAATAATTTAATTAATTAATTTACACCTTAAATGTTGGTGAATGAACACAAACAATATCAGATAACACATCTAGGGATCATATTCTTTCATTTAAAAGGAAAAATACAACAATCGGTTCAGTAGAAGCTCTAAACGAAGCCATTGCAAAATACCTTATTTTTTTTAATATAAAGATGTGAGGAGCTACTCGCCCAATAGAGAAGGTTCTTTTTGAGACGAGGGAGTACGTCTTCACGGCGTCATATATCTTTCACCACTGTGTTTAGTGACTTAGGCCGGGGCAGTGATAAGCGGCAATTTTTCACGCAGCATCCTCCACCGAGAAACAGTCTCCTTCTGCTCTTCGGTTGGAGTGGCAAAAGCTTCAAAAGGAGTTCAGAAGGAAATTACTGCACTTCAGGTAGGAGTTCTTTGCACTTCTCTCATTCATGGAGTAAGAAAGTATTACAATCGTGTGAAAATAAAGTCTGAAGATGTTCACGGAAATGCAATATTCTTTGGTGTCTGAGAAGGATTAAAGTCATTATAGAAAACAGTAACGAGCGATTTTAGATTGGACTACACTCCAATTAGTCTGGTTATTAACATTTATTAAGAATGTATTGTATAAAAGTAAATGTATGTGTTGCATGTGTGTATGAAAATATGTGTGTGTGAAAACATGTTTGTAAGTATGATGTGTACACTTGTAAGCATACTTTGTGTCCACCTTCAAAACTTGTAAATAGTTCATGAAGTCAAAACGTAGTTTTCGCCCGATGTTACTGAATCATGGGAAAACTAATATGCCGTGAAGATATTGTTCTTTTCCTTTTTAATTTCTAATAAATTCAATCTTTGCTCCATCCATCCAATCGAAAATTAAAATTATTACGAGCAATATCTCTCCGGAATATTACTTCCCCCAAGATTAATTACTTCAGGTTTATGGGTGAGTCAATTACTGTGGTTATTGGTACCTTAAGTGTGATATATGCATTTTATCACGGGAGGTGACGGTGATCATCCCCGGCTGAATGGTGAGATCCGGCGCCGACCTACACGTAATATTTCAAGGTTTCCCGCAACCAGGTTCCTCCCACTATAGGTGCACCGTCCAAGCCGGGACAAACTATAATCTCCCGGCCGGTCTCTCAACGTTTATGGTAGTGTAGCGCTTGTATAAGTGTATGTAACTAAAGGTGTGTGTCCACTAGAGAGTAGCTAGCGCGAGCTAGTCTCGACAGAAGCTAATTGTATCTTCATTATCTGTGCACGACTTCTAGAATTCAGTGGGAAATATAATTATTCAAATTATCGTTTCCATGTTGTCGCGGCAGGAAGTATTATTCCTTGACGAAGGACATAATTGATAAGAGCCCAAAATTTATTGCTTATTTATTCTTGAAAATAGATTTTATTACATGGGAGCGGTTTTTGTAAATTCAAAATTCAAGTAGTATATGACTTAGTTTAGGGATCAGAGAATTTTGAAAACGTGCACAGAATTCACTTCTCCCCATAGCACGTCATACACAGTTTTAACTGTTTTTTGACGTAAAATAAATAAATAAATAAATAAATAAATAAATAAAGGTCGCAATACCTGTCCACTTGCGAGCGATTCGCAGAAATTTCTGCCTCTTGAGACTGCACTCGCCACTCCTTCACGAGATTTCCTCTCACATGCTTGTCCACTGGAGAGCAGTAGCTTCGCGATTTGAGAGTTGAGTTAAAATGGAAGCGAAGAAGGGAGCGCGGTGAATTTCGTTCCTTCTTTGCAAAAGAAAAGTACATGGGTGAGAATGTGGATTGATTGTCGACCATAGAGGAGAGCTGGACTCTTGTCAAAGAATTTAAAGTAGAGGATGCGCATAATTTTAGACAATTTGTAAGCAACACACATTGACCTAACCTCAAAATTTCAAGAACACACACATTAGGTTCTATTAGTAGGCTACTTTTTAAATGTTTTACTTGAATATCAAATATAAATAAACACACAACAGGAGCCTAAGAGCATTTTTTTGTTTACCTGGAACCGTAAATTATGAATTTTCTTTATACTTTCTCGTATAGGTAAGTAGTATAGAAAATATTATGTAATACAGCGGAAAAGAGTGATTTCGAGATCCTAGGAAATTCACGTTTTAGGGTCCCCTGATACTGAAAATTTGAATTTTTTTAAACGTCCCTCCATGTCTCTGTTCGTCCGTCTGTGAACAACACTGACGCCTAAACTACTCGTATGATTTTTCCGAAAATGAATATTCCCCTGTCGATCTGGCCCAACTCAAAGCTCTGCGATTTTGAAAACCATTCTTTAAATTTTGGGGTTACTTTACATGAAGCCCCTGGGCCATTTTCAACATTTTCTAAAAATGTTCTTTAAATTTCCTACAATAATAGAGTAAAAAGCGTACCAGAGTGTGTGTGATATTCTGTAGTACCACTAATTTATTTTTTCAGTGGTTCATTGAAACATTTATTGTGCAATTTTCTGCTTGGTAGCGCATATGTCGAGGCAACAAACACCAAACAGTCGCGGGCGCTCGCAGTCACTTCCAGCACGATCCAAATGCTGAGAGCAAGTCGATACGAGTCCTCGCACAGACGTGTCCACTAGCGTGTAGTTCAGATGGCGACCGCTCTCCGCCAGCATCACGCCACTCTCCGTTGCCTACTCTCGGAACTATGCTCATTGGAGAGAAACGCTCTCTACACAAACTTGCGAGAGCGTAGCTCTCAAGTGGACACACGCCGATAGGACAGGGAAGAGAAATGAAATATATATATATATATATATATATATATATATATATATATATATATATATATATATATATATATCCGTTCTTGACGTCCCCACCAGCCACTAGATAGAAATCTCGTTAATCCTGTATTAAGTTTGAATTTTGGGACTATGAATTCTTCTTTATTTACTGAAGAGATATCGCAAGTTCTCTCCGAAGAAAGTGGTAATTTACAGAATTAAACTAATGTTTCTTCACGTGAAATTAAAATTCATCGATTTTATTCTTGCTCACGACCACCAAATTAATCAGTAAAAGTAGCCAGCACATCCAATAGGTTACATCAAACAGTTAAATGATGTACTTGTGAAATTACAGCGCACAGGCTTTCGTCGCACAATTTGTACATCGGTAACTCGCACACTACTTTTCCATTTTACTTCGTATTGTACAGAATCTTCCTCTTACCCAAAAAAACATACTAATGAGAACGAAATATCTCTGCGATTCGGCTCAATGCGCTGATGATTGCTCCCAATATGGCTGCCAGGAAACGATTCAATTTGCAACGCCACACTAGCGCCACGCGTGGGTCTAGTAAACTATTCCAATGTCTTAGGTTGTGGGCGTGATCATGGCCCATTGTGTCTGAGCGTGTGTGTTGCAGGGGGCGTGGGCGAGCGTATGGAGGCGTGGGCGGGGCGAGTGGCCGTGGTGACCGGGGCAGGGGCGTGGCCGGGGCGAGAAGTGGCGGCAGCGCTGCTGCGTGAAGGGCTCATCGTGGTGGGAGTGGCAGGAGAAGCCGACGCCCTAAAGGTACCACTCTTCGGCTGACCGCATGCCATGCCGCTCTGCTGGAAGTTTTATTACGGCCTTCACACTCGCAAGCGCTGCTGAGTGGCGCCGTGTGAAGGGGCCCTCAGCAGAGCACTCAGCAGAGCTTCCGAGTGGCGCGTCTGTTGGCAAAGCGTTGGTTTAGGGCCCCTTCACACGGCGCCACTCAGCATTGCTTCCGAGTGGCGCGTCTGTTGGCCAAGCGTTGGTTTAAGGCCCCTTCACACGGCGCCACTCAGCAGCGCTTCCGAGTGGCGCGTCTATTGGCCAAGCGTTGGTTTAAGGCCCCTTCACACGGGGCCACTCAGCAGTGCTTCCGAGTGGCGCGTCTGTTGGCCAAGCGTTGGTTTAAGGCCCGAGTGGTTTAAAGCTCCTCCAAGCGGTTTGTCTGATGGCAAGGAATTGGTTTAATTGAGATATTCATACGAATGGAACAGTGCCACACAGGAAGTAGAACTCATTTCTAAATGGTATCCATCACACCAGGGCACTCAGACACATCCCTGAGCTTAGACTCCCTTCACACAGAGCTGCTTCGTGTAAAGGGTTGGGGCGGGTGTTTAAATAGTGATGGGCGTGTATGTGTAGTTTGTGAGTGTCTTTGCTCCGAATATCGGGCCGCCGCCACGACGAAGCCCAGTGTCCAACTGAGGGCCTCCGGGTCGAAAGCTAGGGGCCTCGGAGCCCCTAACCTGTCTCCCCACTGCCTGCCCCTCCAATCTGTCGACGTGAGTCGGCCGGAACCTGGGCAACCCCGACAGGGGGCATGTTTCCTGTATGTGGGATTGAGATACGCAGCCAAGCTGCTCAGAGGATGCCTGCTGACGATCAATCCCGCCTAAGGATCTGCAGCAAGCCACTTACACACTGGATTCTGGTCCGCTGAGGGCTTCACTTACAAGTCTCCACCTCATACCACGACCACCTACGCAGTCGTGATTCCCTCCTGCGGGGTGGGCCGTGCGTTTTCGCAGTGTGTGTGTGTAGCGAATGTGTGTGTGTGTGTGTGTGTGTGTGTGTGTGTGCATGTTCAGGGACTGGGCGTGCTGTGGTACGTGTAGGGAGTGGGCGTGTGTCTGTATACGCAGGAGCTGGGTGGGTTGTGGTGTGTGCAGCAAGTCAGTGTGTGTGTGTGTGTGTGTGTGTGTGTGTGTGTGTGTGCATGTTCAGGGACTGGGTGGGCTGTGGTGTATGTGTGTGTATGTGTAGCGAGTGGGCGCGTGTGTATGTGTGCGTGCTCAGGGTCTGGCTGGGCTGCAGTGTGCGTGTGTGTGTGTGTGTGTGTAGAGAGTGTGTGTGTGTGCGTGCGCAGGGTCTGGGTGGGCTGTAGTGTGTGTACGTGTGTGCGCGCGTGCGCAGGGCGTGGGCGCGAGCGGCGGCCAGAGCTTCTACGCGCGGTGCGCGCACCCGGAGGAGGAGGAGGAGGCGGTGACGGCGCTGCGCTGGGCGAGGCAGCGGCTGGGCGGCCCGCACCTGCTCGTGCAAGCCGACGCGCCCCTCCTCCCACACGCCGCGCACCCGCCGCTCCTCGGTACGCCACCACCCCCACACACACTCTTCTCTTCTCTCTCTCCTCTTCTCTCCTCTCCTCTCTTCTCTTTTCTTCTCTTCTCTTCTCTCTTCTCATCTCTTCTATTCTCTATTCTCTCTACTCTTCTCTTCTCCTCTCCTCTCTTCTCTTCTCCTCTCTTCTCTTCTCTTCTCTTCTCTTCTCCTCTCTTCTCTTCTCCTCTCTTCTCTTGTCTTCTCCTCTCTTCTTTTCTCTTTTCTGATCTCTTATTCTTTTCTCTCTTCTCGTCTCTTCTCTCCTCTTATCTTTTCTCTACCCTTCCCTTCTCTTCCCTTCCCTTCTCTTCTCTTCTCTTCTCTCTTCTCTTCTCCTCTCTTCTTTTCTCTTTTCTCATCCGTTCTTTTATCTCTCTTTTCTGTTCTCTTCTCTCTCGTCTTCTCTTCTCTCTTCTCTTCTCTTACTCTTTTCTATCTTCTCTTTTCTCTTCTCTTCTCCTCTCTTCTCTTTTCTCATCTCTTATTCTTTTCTCTCTTCTCCTCCCTTCTCTTTTCTCTTCTCTTCTCTCTTCTCGTCTGTTCTCTCTTCCCGTCTCTTCTCTCCTCTTCTCTTCTGTTCAACTGCGCGAAACGCTGAAATAGATTCAGATAGGTGGATACGGGAGGAATAGAAAGAGGGATTGACGAGTGAACGTCTACAGATGGATAGACGAGTCTACTTGAAGATGCATTTGCGAAAATCAAAATCCAGTTACGAAGTGTTTTTTTTTAGGATGAGATTAGGCATTTGACTGATGACTGGATTCAAAGCGATCTGTTTTTATGAATGACGTATTTCAAGAATGATCTGACTCTCTATGACCCCTCTCTATTCAGCGATGTCTAAATGCAGGAATGTCTTCTTTCAGCAATGTCAGTATTTAGAAAGGCTGCGTTCAGGATTCGCTTATTCAGCATTGGATGATTCACCAATGTCTGGATTCAGGGATTGCTAAAATCAGGGAAGGCTGCATTCGAGAATGGCTGCATTCATGGACGGGTGAACTCAGAGAAAGGCTAAATTGAGGGATTACTGAGGCGGGTGAATGACTTAATTGGGGTACGCGTGAATTTCGGGGCGGCTGAATTAGGGAAAGCTAGGATTGATGGACGGTAGAATTTTTGGGCGGATAAATTGCGGGATGGCTGAATTTTGGAAGGGCTGAATTGCTGGACGACTGAATTTTGGGGAAAGCTGAATTGGGGAAATGTAGAATTGATGGACGCCAGAATTTTTACACGACTGAATTGAGAATCATCTGAATTGCGGGACAGCTGAATTTGAGGAAAGCTGAATTGAAGAAATGTAGAATTGATGGATCTCAGAATTTTGGAACGGTTGAATTGAGGGATGGCTGAAATTCGGGAGAGCTGAATTGACGAACGACTGACTTAAGGAGCGGGGGAATTAAGGAACCTTTTAATTGAGAGGGTGTCTGGATGCGTGGGAGGGGACTGGAGGTGTGTGGGTGTGTGTGTTGCGCAGAGGCGCCGGTGAGCGCGTGGCGGTCGGCGCTGGACGCGGGGGTGGTGGTGCGGGCGGCGCTGGCGCGGGAGCTGGCGGCGCTGGCGGCGGAGGAGGCGGTGGTGCTGCTGCACGTCCACAGGTGCGCCACCCCCACCCCCCACCCCCACCCCCTCACTCGCACTGCACGGCCACACCAGCGCTTCATTCGGCAAACGATCCTCGGTGAATGGACACCTGCTCAGTGTGACTTCTTCTTGTTTCTGCTCAGGGTGGCTTCTTCTTTCGTCGCAGTGTGGCTTCTTCTTCTTTCTTCACAGAGTGGCTCCTTCTCATTTCTTTGCAGTGTGGCTTTTTTCTGCTCAGTGTGGCTTCACAATTCTCATGAGTGTGGCTTCTCCTCCTTATTTCATGGTGAGGCTTCTTATTCTTTCTTCGCAGTGTGGCTTCTTGCTTTAGCTCAGTGTGGCTTCATATTTCTGGTCAGTGTGGCTTCTCCTCCTTCTTCTTTCTTCACGGCAAGGCTTCTTATTCTTTCTTCGCAGTGTGGCTTCTTGCTTTAGCTCAGTGTGGCTTCATATTTATGGTCAGTGGGGCTTCTCCTCCTTCTTTCTTCACGGTGAGGCTTCTTATTCTTTCTTTGCAGTATAGCTTCTTGGTTCTGCTCAGTGTGGCTTCTTCGTTCTTCGCAGTATGGCTTCACATTTCTGATCAGTGTGACTTCTCCTTCTTTTTCTTTCTTCACGGTGAGTCTTCTTATTCTTTTTTCGTAGTGTGGCTTCTTTTAGCTCAGTTTGGCTTCACAATTGTGATCAGTGTGGCTTCTCCTCCTTCTTCTTTCTTCACGGCGAGGCTTCTTATACTTCCTTCGCAGTGTAGCGTCTTGTTTTTGCTCAGTGTGGCATCTTCTTTCTTCGCAGTGTGGTTTCTTGGTTCTGCTCAGCGTGGCTTCTTGTTTTCGCGCAATGAGGCGTTCGTGGAGGCGGGATCGTTCGTAGAGTGCGTGTGTAGTGTCTAAGACGAGGCTCCTTGTGCGCAGCGCGGCGCAGGGGGCAGGGGGCGCGGTGTGCGCCGCTGCGCGCGCAGCCGACCGGGCCCTGTGCGCGGCGCTGGCGGAGGAGGCGCGCAGGCGCGGGCTGCGCATGCGCGTGGCGGTGAGTGGCGCTTCTGCGCACCTGCTCCTCAAATAACACTTCACTTCGAAACACCCATGTTAACAGTGCTTCATCCAAAACATCCATGTTAACAATGCTTCACCCGAAACACCCATGTTAACAATGCTTCACTAAAAACATCCATATTAACAATGCTTCACCCAAAACACTCATGTTAACAATGCTTCACCCTAAACATCCTCGTTTATAATACATCACCCAAAAACAGCGTGTTAATAATACCTAACCCCGAACATCCATTTGACAATGCATCACCCAAAACACCCATGTTAATAATGCTTCATCCAAAACATCCATGTTAACAATGCTTCACCCTAAACATCCTCGTTTATAATACATCACCCAAAAACAGCGTGTTAATAATACCTAACCCCGACTATCCATTTGACAATGCATCACCCAAAACACCCATGTTAATAATGCTTCATCCAAAACATCCATGTTAACAATGCTTCACCCAAAACATTCATGCTGACAATGCTTCACCCAAAACATCCTCGTTTATAATACAACTTCCAAAAACATTCATTTTAATCATACTTCACCCCGAAATATCCATGTTAATAATACTTCACTCAAAAACACTTATGTTAACAATACTTCACCCAAAATATCCAAGTTAACAATATTTCACCCAAAAAAATCCACGCTAATAACACCTCACCAAAAATATCCACGTTAATAATACTTCACCCAAAAGCATTCATGTTAATAAATAGCAGGACAGCCGGCTAGGCACTTCGAGGATATTTCTAGAAGCAAAATCAGAAGCCCTCAAGTGACCATGTACCCCGTTAATGTTTCCGGGTTATTATGGTTATGTCCTACAGCGCTAAGTCATTTGTTATTTTTTTTTAATTTGTTGCGTCTACTTTTGACGCAACGCGTCTCTAAACCCCTTGGGGGGGCGTTGAGCGCTTTGCGCTTCTCGGAGCAATCCTCCCATTACTGCGCTTGTTTTATGGAGTAATCCTCCGTTAACATTGTCTGTCGCGTCTCGTCGTAGTCGGTTGTCAAGAGGACCGCCAGGTAGCATCTCCGCGTACGCGCCTCCTACCGCGCGCTCCTGCGTCACTACCCAGCGGCCAGAATTAGGAAGGAATAAGGATGGGGGTTAGGTTTAGGACACTTCACAGGGGTTGGACTAGCCCTTGTGAAGCAGCCAAACTCGTTTTGTTGGAACAAATTTCACATGTGATTCGACGGGAATCGAACCCGGATCTCAGTGGTGAAAGGCTTGCGACTTTGCAATGAGCCACGAGTTCAGCTTTTGTATGATGATGCTAACGGTACTCGGTTTGTTCAGTGAAGCCCAACGGCATCTGCTGGATGACACAAAATTTCCCGCAGAAGTAGTAGATGACGGGCAGATAGACGAACAGACGTTTGGCGGAAACCAGTTTTTCGATGTTAGGGCCCCACATTACTTCATAGAGTACTCTGGATCCTACTTCAAAGTCCGGAGGAAAACTAGTTACCCCCCGTCAGGTTGTTCCGGTACCGGCGTTACCCACGTCGTGATCTGGCGGTAAGCATTGGGGAGACGGGATGGGGCTCCGAGCCGTCAGGTGGCCTCCAGTTGGGTTCTCGGATTCGTCGTGGCAGTGGCCCGATACTCTGAGCAAAGAGGAGGGAACTTCTTCCCGGCGCATTGTCGAGACTCCGGTACTAGCCTGGACAGCTAGGAGATCTGAGCTAGCAGGGCGGCCCCTACCCAGGCAATATATGGGGAGGTTTCCGCGAAGGCAAACTGGCTTCCGGCTGGATCTGGACGTCACCCCGGCGGCTTCTTGCGCGTCGGTGGGAGTGGGGGTGGGGATAAGAGCTAAAGCTCAGGTTCCCACTCGGGGACTTGTCCCCCTGACGAAGCCAAGACAACGTGGTGTTGTATTGGTTTCATACATAACCAGCATAGCTGTTGACGCGCCTGAAGAAAAACAATCCATCGACCTCTGGTGTGCGCTTGTGTGGCAGACGCTGTGGCTGGGCGAGCCGGACGAGGTCGAGGGGGCGGAGGCGGAGGCGGCGGTGGAAGCGGTGGACGTGGCGTCCGCACTCTGCCTCATCCTCACCACTCCTCCCGCGGCTGAGGTGAGCCCACACCCCATCGTTACAGGAGAAGAAAGAGTCGTGAAGACCAAGATAGTGTTGTCAAGTGAGGTGGAGTGCAGTTATAAAGTCACGGGTTTAATAGTTTCAAACATATCTGTAGAATGGACGTGCAAATTTAATTATTGCTATTTTTGTGTGTGCGGTGCTGTGTGCTGCATCTGCTGAAAGTGTGCGTGCGAGTGCTGAAGGAGAAAGATCTGTTGTGCAGTATTATAGCTGCTGCAGGCGTGCGTGCGAGTGCTAATAGAGAATGATCTCTTGTGCTGTGGATTGCACCTGCAGAAAGTGTGCGGGCGAGTGCGGATGGAGAATAAATTCTAGTGCTGTATGTCACAGATAATAAATGTGCTTGAGAGTGCTGATAAAGAATGGTCTTTTGTGCTGTGGATTGCACGTGCTGGAGGTGAGCGTGCGAGTGTTGATGGAAATGGATCTCTTGTGCTGTGTTTTGCTATTTACAGCTGCTGGGGGCGTGAAGTTCACAAGTGTTAATGGAAAAAGTTATCTTGTGCTGTGTGCTGCAGGTGCTGGAGGTGTCCGTGCGAGTGCTGATTTCTTGTGCTGCTGCTGCTATAGGTGTCCGTGGGAGTGCTGATCTCTTGTGTTGTGTGCTGCAGCTGCTGGAGGTGTCCATGCGAGTGCTGATCTCTTGTCCTGTGCGCTACAGCTGCTGGAGATGTCCGTGCGAGTGCTGATCTCTTGTCCTGTGTGCTTCAGCTGCTGGATGTGTCCGTTCGTGTTCTGATCTCTTGTGCTGCTGCTGCTATATGTGTCCGTGGGAGTGCTGATCTCTTGTCCTGTGTGCTACAGCTGCTGGAGGTGTCCGTGGGAGTGCTGATCTCTTGTGTTGTGTGCTGCAGCTGCTGGAGGTGTCCGTGCAAGTGCTGGACTCTTGTGCTGTGTGCGGCAGGTGCTGGAGGTTCGGGTGCGCATTGGGGCTTGAGCGATGGGCCCGGACGACGCGGGGACGGGCGGGGGCGTGGGCGGGGGCCTGGAGCGGTGGGCGGGGCGGTCGGCGCTGGTGACCGGCGCCAACTCCGGCATCGGCGCCGCCATCACCCGACGCCTCCTCGCCCTGGGGCTCACCGTCGCCGCCCTCGACCGCCAGGTGGAGCAGCTGCAGGTGAGCCACGATCGCCAGCTGCAAGGGTTTCCTTTTCTTTCCGTTCCGAATCCTACAATTGCGTTCTCCATCTTCTTCTTCTTTATTTTGTTATTTAAGCTCACATCAACGTCTAGGTCATTAGCGACCATACATGTTTGTTGATTGATTTTTTCGTGTTTCCGGGCGCGTCAACTGCTTTGGTCATTACTCCCATTAGTGTAGTTTTTTCGCGGGAGCTGGCGGTGATCTTCCCCGCAGGATGGTGAGATCCGGCGTCGACATACCGTCGGCTAGTAGGGTTTCCCCCTAACCAGGACTCTCCCACCAGCAGCCGGCACCGCCTCAGCCGGGACAAGCTCTAAGCTCCCGACTGGTCTCCCGGAATATGTGGTAGTATAGTGTATGTTACTGTAAGTGTGTGTGTGAGGGGAGAGGATAGGACAAGGAAGAGGAAGGACAGATCGCGCGCGATCCGTGGCCCGTTTGGTAGGGTACTTCTCCGGCATTCGGCTGGTGTTGATCGGAGAAACCACGGAAAACTACCGATCAGAGCAGCCGGCCGCTAGAATTCTCCTCCAGACAGCGACTGAATTCGACCTAACTGAAAAGACGCTACACATGTTCTTTGCAATGTTTAATGATTTCATTTGCACTTACAATGATTTATTGGTTTGATTCTTCATCATTGAGTTAACAAGTGTGGAAACCCAGCAGCATACCAGTGGGAATACTCAACGCAGTGAGTACGTTGTGTGTCTGAGGCTCTCGTTGTGCTGATGAGTGCTAGGCTTCAGGGCGTGCCATAGGTCTACGTTCTAGCACAGCCTTCGTGCTGTGTGCCAGCGCCGCTAGTGTGCTGTGTTCCTGTGTGCTGGCGCTGTGGTTCTGGTGTATGCCTGAGGACTAGCACGACCTACGTGCCTGTGTGCAAGCGCAGTGATTGTGCTGTGTTGGAGTGCTATTTTTGAGTGTGCCCTACACTTGAATGTTAGGGGTGTAATTTATGCTTTGCTTCAGAGCTGGGGCTGAGAGTGCTGCGTGCCTAGATGCTAGTACTCTCTGCGTGTTGTGTTTTAGCGCTGTGGTTGTACGACTGACTGCTTACACTGAGAGAGTGGTATCTGTTTGCGAGCCAGCACTGTCTGTGAGCTGGGTGCCAGCGCTGAGTGTTTTGTGGGTTTGAGTGCTAAGGATGCAAATGTGCTCTAACCTCCTGGGCTGGTGCTGAACGTGCTGAATGCTTGAGTGCTAGATCTACCTGTGAGCAGGTATGCCGTGCCTGTAAGGGTGTAATTGTGTTCCGTGGTGGTGCTGACTGCGTGCCAGACTGCACGTATGCTGTGTGTTAGAGCTGTGAATGTATGCCAGCACTGAGTGTGTTCTGTGTGCCTATGGTGTATTTGTGTTCTTACCTTCCGTGATGAATGTAGTGTGCCTGAGTACCAGCACTTCGTACCAGGAACGGTAGCTCAGTGCATCAACTGATGTCACTGCAGCGCCTCTGACCAAGATGTCCTAGGTTCCCACTTCCCACGGCGGATTTTGAACTCTAGCTTTTCAGCTAGGTCGAATTTAGTCGCTGTCTGGAGGAGAATTCTAGCGGCCGGCTGCTCTGATCGGGAGTTTTCCGTGGTTTCTCCGATCAACACCAGGCGAATGCCGGAGCAATACCCTAACAAACGGGCCACAGACTGCGCGCGATCTGTCCTTCCTCTTCCTTGTCCTATCCTCTCCCCTTACACAGACACTTACACTAACATGCACTACACTACCACATATTCCGGGATATCGGTCGGGAGCTTAGTGCTTGTCCCGGCTGGAGCGGTACCTCGCTGGTAGGAGAGTCCTCCTTATGGGGAAACTTCACTAGCCGACGGTATGTCGGCGCCGGATCTCGCCATCAAGCGGGGGAAGATCACCGCCATCTCCTGCAATAGAAAAGCAATGCTCTACACTTACGGGACTAATGACCAAAGCAGTTGACGCGCCCGGAAACACGAAAAAATCAAATCAAATCACCAGCAATTCGTGTGTGCTGTGTGTTAGCACTGTAGTGGTGGTGTTTCACTGAGTGCTCGTTTGCCAGCGCAGAGAGTGTTCTGTGTGATTGGGTGCTAAGAGTGCAGATGTGCTGTGCAGATCCTGGCGCTGGGGCGCGTGGGTGCGGGCGGGGCGGGGCGCCTCCGCCCCCTGCAGTGCGACCTCCACGCGGAGCAGGAGGCGCTGGCGGCGGTGGAGTGGTTGGTTGTGCTGTGTGCCTGTGTGCTGAGTGTTCTGTGCAGATCCTGGCGCTGGGGTGCGTGGGTGCGGGCGGGGCGGGGCGCCTCCGCCCCCTGCAGTGCGACCTCCACGCGGAGCAGGAGGCGCTGGCGGCGGTGGAGTGGTTAGTTGTGCTGTGTGCCTGTGTGCTGAGTGTGCTGTGCAGATCCTGGCGCTGGGGCGCGTGGGTGCGGGCGGGGCGGGGCGCCTCCGCCCCCCTGCGAGGGTGCGACCTGCACGCGGGCAGGACTTTGCGCTTTGGCGGCAGGTGGAGTGGTTGGTTGTGCTGTGCCTGTGTGCTGTGCAGATCCACACCATGGCGCTGGGGTGCGTGGGTGCGGGCGGGGCAGGGCGCCTCCACCCCCTGCGGGTGCGACCTGCACGCACGGAGCAGGAGGCGCTGGCGGCGGTGGGTGGTTGGTGTGCTGTGTGCCTGTGTGCTGAGGTGTGCTGCGCGAATCCTGGCGCTGGAGCGCGTGGGTGCAGGCGGGGGCGGAAGGCCGCCTCCGCCCCTGCGAAGGTACGACCTGCACGCGGAGGCACGAAGGCAGCGGCAGTGGGTGGTTGGTTGTGCTGTGTGCCTGTGTGCTGAGTGTGCTGTGCAGATCCTGGCGCTGGGGCGCGTGGTGGGTGCAGGCAGGGCAGAGGGAGGGGCATCAAGGGACGCAGTGCGACCTGCCGGAGCAGGAGGCGCGACGGCAGTGGGTGGTTGGTTGTGCTGTGTGCCTGTGTGCTGAGTGTGCTGTGCAGATCCTGGCGCTGGGGCGCGTGGGTGCAGGCGGGGCGGGGGCGCCTCCGCCCCCTGCGAATGTACGACCTGCACACGCGGAGCAGGAGCGCTGGCGGCGGTGAAAGGTGGTTGGTTGTGCTGTGTGCCTGTGTGTGCAGATCCCTGGCGGCTGGGGCGCGTAAGAGTGCGGGCGGGGCGGGGCGCCTCCGACCCCTGCGGTACGACCTGCACGCGGAGCAGGAAGGCATGGCAGCGTGGAGTGGTTGGTTGGCCTGTGTGCCTGGCATGCTGAGTGTTCTGTGCAGATCCCTGGCGCTGGGGCGCGCGACAAGGTGCAGGCGGGGCGGGGGGCGCCCTCGCCCCTGCGAGTGCAGACCTGCACGCGGGCAGGAGGCGCTGGCGGCGGTGGAGTGGTTGGTTGTGCTGTGTGCCTGTGTGCTGAGTGTGCTGCGCAGATCCTGGCGCTGGGGCGCGTGGGTGCGGGGGGGGGCGCCTCCGCCCCCTGCAGTGCGACCTGCACGCGGAGCAGGAGGCGCTGGCGGCGGTGGACTGGTTGGTTGTGCTGTGTGCCTGTGTGCTGAGTGTGCTGTGCAGATCCTGGCGCTGGGACGCGTGGGTGCGGGCGGGGCGGGGCGCCTCGGCCCCCTGCAGTGCGACCTGCACGCGGAGCAGGAGGCGCTGGCGCAGGTGGAGTGGTTGGTTGTGCTGGTGTGCGCATTGTGCTGGCTTGTGTTCTGTGCAGATCCTGGCGCTGGGGCGCGTGGGTGCGGAGCGGGGGCGGGGCGCCTCCGCCCCTGCAGTGCGACCTGCACGCGGAGCCAGGGCGCTGGCGGCGGTGGAGTGGTTGGTTGTGCTGTGCCTGTGTGCTGAGTGTTCTGTGCAGATCCTGGCGCTGGGGCGCGTGGGTGCAGGCAGGGCGGGGCGCCTCCGCCCCTGCGAGTGCGACCTGCACGCGGAGCAGGAGAGGCGCTGGCGGCGGTGGGTGGATGGTTGTGCTGTGCCTGTGTGCTGAGTGTTCTGTGCAGATCCCACAGCGCTGGGGCGCGTGGGTGCAGGCGGGGCGGGGCGCCTCCGCCCCCTGCAGTGCGACCTCCACGCGGAGCAGGAGGCGCTGGCGGCGGTGGAGTGGTTAGTTGTGCTGTGTGCCTGTGTGCTGAGTGTGCTGTGCAGATCCTGGCGCTGGGGCGCGTGGGTGCGGGCGGGGCGGGGCGCCTCCGCCCCCTGCAGTGCGACCTGCACGCGGAGCAGGAGGCGCTGGCGGCGGTGGAGTGGTTGGTTGTGCTGTGTGCCTGTGTGCTGAGTGTGCTGTGCAGATCCTGGCGCTGGGGCGCGTGGGTGCGGCGGGGCGGGGCGCCTCCGCCCCCTGCAGTGCGACCTCCACGCGGAGCAGGAGGCGCTGGCGGCGGTGGAGTGGTTAGTTGTGCTGTGTGCCTGTGTGCTGAGTGTGCTGTGCAGATCCTGGCGCTGGGGCGCGTGGGTGCGGGCGGGGCGGGGCGCCTCCGCCCCCTGCAGTGCGACCTGCACGCGGAGCAGGAGGCGCTGGCGGCGGTGGAGTGGTTGGTTGTGCTGTGTGCCTGTGTGCTGAGTGTGCTGTGCAGATCCTGGCGCTGGGGCGCGTGGGTGCGGGCGGGGCGGGGGGCCCCCGCCCCCCGCAGTGCGACCTGCACGCCCAGAGCAGGAGGCGCTGGCAGCGGTGAGTGGTTGATTGTGCTGTGTGCCTGTGTGCTGAAGTGTGCTGTGCAGATCCTGGCGCTGGGGCGCGTGGGGTGCAGGCGGGGCGGGGGCGCCTCGGCCCCCTGCGAGTGCGACCTGCACATGGAGCAGGAGGCGCTGGCGGCGGTGGAGTGGTTGGTTGTGCTGTGTGCCTGTGCTGAGTGTGCTGCGCAGATCCTGGCGCTGGGGCGCGTGGGTGCGGGGGCGGGCGCCTCCGCCTACGTGCGACCTGCACACGCGGAGCGAGAAGCGCTGGCAGCGATGGAGTGGTTGGTTTGATGGCAGTGTGCCTGTGTGCCAGGTGTGCTGTACGAATCCTGGCGCTGGGGCGCGTGGGTGCGGGCGGGGCAGGGCGCCTC
The DNA here is from genome assembly GCA_011170035.1 of Teleogryllus occipitalis. Classification (NCBI taxonomy): domain Eukaryota; kingdom Metazoa; phylum Arthropoda; class Insecta; order Orthoptera; family Gryllidae; genus Teleogryllus; species Teleogryllus occipitalis. The sequence continues at coordinate 363,206 of BLKR01000678.1, read as the reverse complement.
GGCCCCCTGCGAACGACCTGCACACGCGAACTTGGGAGGCTTCTGGCGGCGGTGGAGTGGTTGGTTGTGCTGTGTGCCTGTGTGCTGAGTGTGCTGCGCAGATCCTGGCGCTGGGGCGCGTGGGTGCGGGGGCGCCTCCGCCCCCCTGCAGTGCGACCTGCACGCGGAGCAGGAGGCGCTGGCGGCGGTGGAGTGGTTGGTTGTGCTGTGTGCCTGTGTGCTGAGTGTTCTGTGCAGATCCTGGCGCTGGGGCGCGTGGGTGCGGGCGGGGCGGGGCGCCTCCGCCCCCTGCAGTGCGACCTGCACGCGGAGCAGGAGGCGCTGGCGGCGGTGAAGTGGTTGGTTGTTCTGTGTGCCTGTGTGCTGAGTGTGCTGCGCAGATCCTGGCGCTGGGGCGCGTGGGTGAGGGCGGGGCGGGGCGCCTCCGCCCCCTGCAGTGCGACCTGCACGCGGAGCAGGAGGCGCAGGCGGCGGTGGAGTGGTTGGTTGTGCTGTGTGCCTGTGTGCTGAGTGTGCTGTGCAGATCCTGGCGCTGGGGCGCGTGGGTGCGGGCGGGGCGGGGCGCCTCGGCCCCCTGCAGTGCGACCTGCACGCGGAGCAGGAGGCGCTGGCGGCGGTGGAGTGGTTGGTTGTGCTGTGTGCCTGTGTGCTGAGTGTGCTGCGCAGATCCTGGCGCTGGGGCGCGTGGGTGCGGGGGGGGGGCGCCTCCGCCCCTGCAGTGCGACCTGCACGCGGAGCAGGAGGCGCAGGCGGCGGTGGAGTGGTTGGTTGTGCTGTGTGCCTGTGTGCTGAGTGTGCTGTGCAGATCCTGGCGCTGGGGCGCGTGGGTGCGGGCGGGGCGGGGCGCCTCCGCCCCCTGCAGTGCGACCTGCACGCGGAGCAGGAGGCGCAGGCGGCGGTGGAGTGGTTGGTTGTGCTGTGTGCCTGTGTGCTGAGTGTGCTGTGCAGATCCTGGCGCTGGGGCGCGTGGGTGCGGGCGGGGCGGGGCGCCTCCGCCCCCTGCAGTGCGACCTGCACGCGGAGCAGGAGGCGCTGGCGGCGGTGGAATGGGCGGAGCGGGAGCTGCCCGGAGGGCCTAGCCTGCTCGTTTGCTGCGCTGGTGTCGCCGGAGAAGCGGATGTCCTCGGTATGAACTCTGCTGTGCTGTTCGACATAAAGAACAACAAAAAATCGCTGGAGCTGGTCATTAATTGATGTCGATAACAAAATGTCTGTCCATCCTTCCGTGCGTTTTTCTGTTTGTGGTTTAAGCTAACTTCTAAGCCGTTAGCCAATTTCTTCAAAATTGTTATTCCTCGATCAATTTAATGAAACTTGATGAATTTGAAACGGATAATTTTATTTTTGAGACCACGTGAGGCCATAACATTTTTAAATTTTCTCTAAAATGACTGCAAATTTTTTTAATAAAACCTTGTTTTCAAATGGCGTAATGGACGCTTAACATAATAGCGCAGATAAAATTTTCCGTTGAACGTTCTGAATTGTTTAAAATTTGCGAATTTAGAAATAATGCGAGAAAATATGTGCTATGGTAGTACCAACAGTTCCACGAATAAAACATGGGACGCGTTCTCATTTTCCTTTAACTATCTGAATTTTTCGAAAATTGCGAAATAAGATTGATTGTTAGTGATTCTGGGCGCGTCAAATACTGAGATTATTAGTCCTGTAAGTGTAGTGCGTTTTTTTTCTTCGGGAGGTGGCATTGATCTTCCCCAGCTTGATGGGGATCTGGCGCCAACCTACCTTTGACTAGGTATCTCTCACCAGCGGGACACCGCCCCAGGCTGAGACAATTTCTAAGCCCCCGACCGATCTATCGACATGTGTGGTAGTGTAGTGCATGTTAGTGTGTGTGTAAAGGATGAGATTGGTAAATGAAGAGGAAGAATAGATCGTGCGCAGTCCGTGTTGTTTGTTAGGGTACTGCTCTGGCATTCACCTGGTGTTGATGGGAGAAGCAAAGGGAAAACTACCGATCAGAGCAGCCGGCCGCTAGAATTCTCCTCCAGACAGCGGCTAAATTCGACCTAGCTGTGTATTTAGTCGAAATTCTACCAACGACGGGAGTGGAAATCTAGTATCTCTCGGTCTATGACCGGGAGCAGAAGCTCAGTGCATCAACTGATGTCACTGAACGCCTCTGACTGGAAGGTTCTAGGTTCGAGTCCTGACACTAGTATTTCAGCTAAGTCGAATTCAGTCGCTGTCTGGAGGAGAATTCTAGCGGCCGGCTGCTCTGATCGGTAGTTTTCCGTGGTTTCTCCGATCAACACCAGGCGAATGCTGGAGCAGTACCCTACCAAACGGGCCACGGACCACGCGCGATCTTTCCTTCCCCTTCTTTGACCTATCCTCTCCCCTGGCACCCACACACTTACACTACCACATATTCCGGGAGACCGGTCGGGAGCTTAGAGCTTGTCCCGGCTGGGGCGGTGCCCCGCTGGTGGGAGAGTCCTGGTTAGGGGGAAACCCGCTAGCCGGTAGTAGGTCGGCGCCGGATCTCGCCATCCAGCGGGGGAACATCACCGCCATCTCCCGAGAGAGAAAACATGCACTACACTTACGGGACACGACCAAAGCCGTTGACGCGCCCGGAAACACGAAAAATTAAATCAATCAATCTCCGTATCTGGACGAAATGCGACCACAGAAACGAGAAATGATGCGAGAAAGTGCGTGCTAGTTGAGCCGTGTGTGTGCGCAGACGGGAGCGCGGCCGACTGGCGTCGCGTGCTGGACGTGAACGTGGTGGCGGCGGCGCTGTGCGCGCGGGAGGTGGTTCGGCGCATGCGCGCCAGGGGGTCCGCCTTGCGGGAGGGGCTCATCGTCAACATCGGAGGGTGAGTGCCGCCTCCCTCCCTCACGCAGCCTCCGAGAGGGGAGGTGCCTATGGTGGGCGTGGACCGACTGCATCCCGCGGTCAGCTTATTCTAAGCCGTTTATGTCCATACCTGCCCAAAAGGGCATAGCCCGACTACATTCAGATGTCAACTTTTCCTAAGCTGTTTACCTACTGTACGTTCTCTAAGGGGCATAGCCCGAATGCATCCCGCTGTCAACTTTTCCTAAGCCGTTTACGTACATATCTGCCCAAAAGGGCGTAGCCCGACTGCATCCTGATGTCAACGTTTTTAGCCGTTTATCTACTGTACTTCCCCAAAGGGGCATAGCCCGAATGCATCCCGCTGTGAACGTTTCCTAAGTCGTTTACCTACATACCTGTCCAAAATGACATAGCCCGACTGCATCTCGCGGCCGACTTTTACCTACCTCCCCAAAGAGACATAGCCCGACTGCATCCCGCAATCGTTTTTTTCTAAACCGTTTGCCTATCTCCCCAAATTGACACAGCCGGACTGCATCCCGCGGACTTTTTCAAAGCCGTATACCTACTGTACTTCCCCAAAAGGGCATAGTTCAACTACATTCAGCAGTCAACTTTTCGATGCTGTTTTCCTATCTCCCCAATTTGGCATACCCGATTGCATCCGCTGTCAACTTTTCTAAGCTGTTGACCTACCTCCCCAAATTAGGCGTAGCCCGAATACATCCCGGTCTGTTTCCTCCTTAGCAAGTGAATTGTTTTCTACAATTCCCGTGGCCTGCTTTAAAAATCACATTGATAGATTATAAATTCATCCACTTTGTTTTCAAGATATATTTGCATGTCCTTTGAGAATACTGCCAACGTTGAAAACCACAGCTTAAAATTTTGTGGAAACAAAACATGAAATCACTGTCATCTTCTTACCTCGCTTACTTAACACACATAGTTCCCCAAATACGCCATGTTCACCTGTTTTCAAGATGTTCTCTGGACTGGTGCGAGAGCATATATTTGCGCTACTTATGAATGGAAACAACACTGGTTGATTCCAGGCGCGTCATGTGCTATGGCCATTATTCCCGTAAGCGTAGTGCGTGTTTTTGCTCGGGAGTTGGCGGTGGTCTTCCCCTACTATATGGCGAGATCCGACGCCGACCTATCGTCGGCCAGCGGGGTTTTCCCTAACCAGGACTCTCCCACCAGTTGCGCACCGCCCCAGCCGGGACAAGCTCCAAACTCCCGACCGGTCTCCCGGCATGTGCGATAGTATAGTACAAGTTAGTGTATGTGTAAGGGGTCACGATAGGACAAGAAAGAGGTTGGAAATATCGCTCGCGGTCCTTGGTCCGTTTGTTAGGGAATTGCTCCGGCATTCGCCTGGAGTTGATCGGAGAAACCACGGAAAACTACCGATCAGAGCAGCCGGCCGCTAGAATTCTCCTCCAGACATCCACTGAATGCGACCTAGCTGACAAGCTAGTGTCGAAAATCGTGCCACCGTCGGGACTCGAACCTAAGGCCTCCCGGTCAGAAGCACTGCAGTGACATCAGTTGATGTCCTGAGCCACCTCTCCCGGTAGAGTTAATATAGAAAATCCTGCCGCCGTGGGGAGTGGAACCCTAGGACCTCCCGGTCAGAGGTACTGCAGTGACATCAGTTGATGTCCTGAGCCACCTCTCCCGGTAGAGTTAATATAGAAAATGCTGCCACTGTGGGGAGTGGAACCCTAGGACCTCCCGGTCAGAGGCACTGCAGTGACATCAGTTGATGCCCTGAGCCACCTCTCCCGGTAGAGTTAATATAGAAAATCCTGCCGCCGTGGGGAGTGGAACCCTAGGACCGCCCGGTCAGAGGCACTGCAGTGACATCAGTTGATGTCCTGAGCCACCTCTCCCGGTAGAGTTAATATAGAAAATGCTGCCGCCGTGGGGAGTGTAACCCTAGGACCTCCTGGTCAGAGGCACTGGAGTGACATCAGTTGATGCCCTGAGCCACCTCTCCCGGTAGAGTTAATGTAGAAAATGCTGCCACCGTGGGGAGTGTAACCCTAGGACCTCCCGGTCAGAGGCACTGCAGTGACATCAGTTGATGCCCTGAGCCACCTCTCCCGGTAGAGTTAATATAGAAAATGCTGCCACCGTGCGGAGTGGAACCCTAGGACCTCTCGGTCAGAGGCACTGCAGTGACATCAGTTGATGCCCTGAGCCACCTCTCCCGGTAGAGTTAATATAGAAAATCCTGCCGCCGTGGGGAGTGGAACCCTAGGACCTCCCGGTCAGAGGCACTGCAGTGACATCAGTTGATGCCCTGAGCCACCTCTCCCGGTAGTTAATATAGAAAAAAATGCTGCCACCGTGGGGAGTGGAAACCTAGAACCTCCCGGTCAGAGGCGCTGAAGTGAATCCGTTGATGCCCTGAGCCACCTCTCCCGGTAGAGTTAATATAGAAAATCCTGCCGCCGTGGGGAGTGGGAACCTAGGACCTCCCGGTCAGAGGCGCTGCAGTGACATCAGTTGATGCCCTGAGCCACCTCGCCCTGTAGAGTTAATATAGAAAATCCTGCCGCCGTGGGGGGTGGGAACCTAGGTCCTCCCGGTCAGAGGCGCTGCAGTGACATCAGTTGATGCCCTGAGCCACCTCTCCCGGTAGAGTTAATATAGAAAATCCTGCCGCCGTGGGGAGTGGGAACCTAGGACCTCCCGGTCAGAGGCGCTGCAGTGACATCAGTTGATGCCCTGAGCCACCTCTCCCGGTAGAGTTAATATAGAAAATCCTGCCGCCGTGGGGAGTGGGAACCTAGGACTTCCCGGTCAGAGGCGCTGCAGTGACATCAGTTGATGCCCTGAGCCACCTCTCCCGGTAGAGTTAATATAGAAAATCCTGCCGCCGTGGGGAGTGGAACCCTAGGACCTCCCGGTCAGAGGTACTGCAGTGACATCAGTTGATGTCCTGAGCCACCTCTCCCGGTAGAGTTAATATAGAAAATGCTGCCACTGTGGGGAGTGGAACCCTAGGACCTCCCGGTCAGAGGCACTGCAGTGACATCAGTTGATGCCCTGAGCCACCTCTCCCGGTAGAGCTAATATAGAAAATGCTGCCACCGTGGGGAGTGTAACCCTAGACCTCCCGGGTCAGAGGCTGCAGTGATATCAGTTGATGCCCTGAGCCACCTCCGGTAGAGTTAATATAGAAAATCCTGCCGCCGTGGAAAGTGGAACCCTGGGGACTTTCCCGGTCAGAGGTACTGCAGTGACATCAGTTGATGCCCCAGCCACCTCTCTCCCGGTAGAGCACATAGAAAATCCTGCCGCCGTGGGGAGTGGAACCCTAGGTTCCCGGTCAGAGGTACGCAGTGACATCAGCTGGGATGCCCTGAGCCCCCTCTCCCGGTAGAGTTAATATAGAAAATGCTGCCACCGTGGGGAGTGTAACCCTAGGACCTCCCGGTCAGAGGCACTGCAGTGTCATCAGTTGATGCCCTGAGCCACCTCTCCCGGTAGAGTTAATATAGAAAATGCTGCCACCGTGGGGAGTGTAACCCTAGGACCTCCCGGTCAGAGGCACTGCAGTGATATCAGTTGATGCCCTGAGCCACCTCTCCCGGTAGAGTTAATATAGAAAATCCTGCCGCCGTGGGGAGTGGAACCCTAGGACCTCCCGGTCAGAGGTACTGCAGTGACATCAGTTGATGCCCTGAGCCACCTCTCCCGGTAGAGTTAATATAGAAAATGCTGCCACCGTGGGGAGTGTAACTCTAGGACCTCCCGATCAGAGGTACTGCAGTGACATCAGTTGATGCCCTGAGCCACCTCTCCCGGTAGAGTTAATATAGAAAATCCTGCCACCGTGGGGAGTGGAACACTAGGACCTCCCGGTCAGAAGCACTGCAGTGACATCAGTTGATGTTCTGAGCCACCTCCTCGCGGTTCCCGCGAAACACCGGATGAACGAATCGGGATGGAGTCGAGCTATACCTTCTCAGATAACGAAAAGTGGAAGGTGATTACCTGTGAAGCGGAGGTGAGGGAAAACTGTCCTCGGGATGCAGTCGGGTGATTCCCCCCTATGGTTTCGTTACAAATCCGGGAATTCCTTCCGTCCGTCCGTCCGTCCGTCTGTCAATCCATGTGCCTATCGCGTTGTCCGTTCGTCTCTCTCTCTCTCTCTCTCTCTCTCTCTCTCTCTCTCTCTCTCTCTCTCTCTCTCTCTCTCTCTCTCTCTCTCTCTCTCTCTCTCTCTCTCTCTCTCTCTCTCGTCAGTCCACCGGTCTGTCCTTCCGTTTGTTCGTCCTCCCGCCTGCCCATCCGTCTCTTGATCCGTCTTCCCTCCGTCCATAAAATAATAAATTAATTGTGTTAAGTATACATTTTTCATGTCTAATTACTATTTCTGGGAATAAACTAAGTGCGCCTTACTGTTGGTAAAAATTCAATAATAGGATACATCAATAGACAGGTAGAACTGGGAACTTCCTGGATCCCTTCTCTCTTCTCTCCTCCTCCTCCCTCCTCTTACATAATTTCCCCTCATTTCGACTGACTCAACTTCATCTCGATCGACTTCGACAAAATTACACGCGCGCGCTTCATAAAGTTGAGGTCGACCGCCCGCCACACCGCTGAACAACAAGCAACACGCCGATGAAAAGGTAACAGAATTTCTGACTCATTGCAGAAACGCCTCAAAAGCAAAGGAATTAAACCGTACATGAAGTTAATTTTGGCACATGTTCAGAATTCTTTCGAATTCGGTCAGCCTTCATGCAGCTCGTTGCGTGTATTTTGCAACTGTTCAATGCCACCTGAACTTATGGCATAATTTTCTGCTGAACATCGTATAGTTATCAGACTTTTTACATTGCACAAAAATGTAATAAGCAAGTGACATTCACGTGAATCCTTCAATAGTCTCTTCATTCAGCTTTGAATCCTACCATTACCTTTCCTATTATTTTACGAATCTGTAGGATTTGTCAAACCTGACTTAGGGTAGGAACTTATTTTCATACAATAGAGATACTTATAATTACAATACACGCTGTAGCAGTCGTATTCATCAAATAGCAGAATCGACACCTCACAGCAAGAAATCTTTATACCATACAGGTATGGTACGTTTCTTTGCAACTCATTGACTGATGACATTAAACAATTAAAATCGATTTCCAAGTTCAAGAACCATGTACATTTTTTTTTTGTCGTAGAACCATATTAATGCAATTAGAAACCATACTAAACATCCAATAGGTAAATAATATTTATTTTAACAATGATACTTTATGCATTAGTTAATATTTCTAAAAAATGTGTGTAAGAAGTAATGTTCTTCAGCTTTGTGAACAATGATCCCCATCTCGATCAGGTTTTTTGTCCATTTTCCCTTGATCCATTGAGCAAATGCTGGAATGGCCCTTTGTTTTGCTTCTGGATATGAATGTAACTTTACTAAGCACATGTTTTGTCGAGCTCTTCTTTTGCTAGTAGTGGTAGGAGTAGAGCTGGGGGTATATCTATGTTACTATTTTACCATAGCAATGCAAAAAACAAATCTGTAATTCATTTACTAATGTAAATAATTTGTTTTTACTCAGGAGCACAAATTTCTAATTTCCAAATGTTTTACTATTATATATTAGTAAATACTGATATTTGAATGTATTTTATATCCATTTTCTTCTTCTTGCGGGTATTTTACAGCTCTTGCGGCCATCTCTCGCATCCCAATCTCCATACCCCTCTATCATTCTAGTCATTCTCTTCTAGACCTCTTCTTTGCATATCGTTAAATATCTGCTTCTGCCATTCCTATCTGGGTCTACCTTTTTTTCTTCTGTCTAAACAAACCCACTCACAAACCTTTCTGGACCATCTCTCACAATCAAGCCTTTTCACGTGTCCGTACCATTTCAGCCTTCATGTTTCCAATTCATCTATAATTGACTTTTGAACCTGCATTCGCTTAACGATTTCTTCATTTTTAATGTGTTCCTTTTTAGATACTCCACAACGTCTTCTCAAAAGATCCATTTGTAGACTGCTTAATTTTTCTCTTTCTCCTTTCCTTAATTCCTATTTTTGTGAGCCATATTTTATATCCATAACGTGTTTATATTAATGAAACGAGCAACACTTAAAGAATATTCTTTACATAATGTAAATAGTATAGGCCTAATTGTAGCAATTTACTGATTTTGAAGTACAGCAGTACCTAGTTGAAGGTGATGAAAGTGTCCTCAAAACATTGTACTAAGTGCAGTAGATATTGACCATAAACTCTGTTTTCATTTGCATAGTCAGTAGCCCTCCATCAACCCCAAAAGCAATCATTCCCGAGCCTGACTGTTCGTAACAAAACACAGGACTGTAACAAAGATGAATATACTGTATGGAGATAAAAAAATATTTCCTTCCCCTGTCCTCTTTTTGAAGTAATCAACAATTATTTGAATGATCCCCATTTTAAGCATAAAATGTGAATTGATGTAACATACCTAAATGAATCAAAATACATTTTGCAATAAAAAAATATTGCATTATTTATAATAATAAATTACTATAAATAATTAATTATCTTAAAATATTGATTGTGATTACAAATTAGAATGTGCACATAAATTTAAATTTAATTAAAATATTAGTTAAAAATATTATTGAAAATATTAAATTTAAAATATTAATTTAAATTCAAATTAATTAATTCAAAATGTTTATAAATATTTTGGAGCACCTAAATGGCCTGTGTGATGAAGCACAATATTACAAGACAACGGTGGCACATACATCTTAAATATCCAATCAAGGGGAGAAGGAGGAAAATGGTTACCCTCTGATAACTAAGTGGTTTGCAAATTCACCCTGCCTATTGTTTCTTAAAAAATATACCCTTATCTCATATTGAAATTGATCACACTTTGCCATTATGTCTTTTATTTCTCCTACATGAATATCTGTAAATGTGAAAGTTAGTCATCCTACGATTCTGCTTCTGTTTAAAAATTGCTAGCTGAACCTATGTGAATATGTAGCAAAATATTTGAACTCATTTGGATATAGGCCTATTGTATTGGTTCACAATGAATTACTTCACTTAGGGATAGCCTCATTGACCAAAACCTATGCCTCTGTGAGAATTGTTAAACCCACATAAATGTTTTCAATTTTGCATTTGAACTTGAGTTTGCAAGTTTCTGTGTTTATCGTGATAACTGTATCACAATCACCACTGCTGCTGCCAGTTCAGATCTGCAGTGTTTGAGTATTTAATTCTTCTTCATTCTGGTTATTGTACTTGAGAATAAGTATGTATTTATTTGCTGAATTTCAGCATGTGTGTATTTTGTGGATACCTTTGAACTAATATTAATATGTTAATTCATGCTATAAATCAGTTAAAAGGCACAATGTGACAATAAGATAAACTGTATTTCTGATGTGTGTCAAAATTTGACACTAATTTACAGGAATACTAATATTTAATCTACTGGCCACATAGATGGTTATATATCTTTTTAGGCAAAATCTGGCATAGAAGTTTTTGATATCAAGTACTTAATTTAAACTTTCTTGCTTTCATTTACATAGTTGTATTGAACACAATAAATTATGACCAACGTTGGTGGATGTGTTGAAAAAAATATTAAAATTTTCAGTTCCTACTATTTAATTGAATACTGGACTTTAAATTACTATTAACATTAACTACCCATTTTGTGTTTTAGTGATTTTATGTCAGCATAAGAATTGATGATTTATCACCAACTCTTATTTTTATTCTTATAATTTAATAAAAAAAATGTTATTTTTGTGCAATGTTTCTGTTACTATAATAAAAAATAAGTGTTAACAAAAACTAATATTAAGGAATAAGGATTGAAGAATAGAGCATAAACCAATTTATGTTTCTTGGTTTTTATTATAAACTATATTAACAGCTTGCTCTTCTGAAATGCTAATAAATAAATAAACACTACTGGAGACTCTCGGCAGGTTCTGTGTGCAAAGCTCTGCCTGTCAAAATTAATTCCCACAATCTTTAAAGTTCATCCTTGTAATGTATTTATTGAGCTTCATGTATTTGGCCACAAGATTTTGACAGACAGCTTATTACAAACATCCTATTATTAATTTATATACATAATTTAATATCTAAGTTTTAAGTTGGCGAGTCTCTATGTTTCACTATATCGAGTGCTATATATGTTTTTCTTTGTAGTGTTCCTTTTACTTTGTAGTATTTTCTTATACTATTGTATGTTTTGTTTGTTTTTAATTGTGTAGCCTGAGAATGGGGAAAAATGAGTTCCCTGAAACATTGCTCTGAAGTTTCCAAACAAACTCTATATATGTATATAAATTAATAATAGGATGTTTGTAATAAGCTGTTTGTCGAAATCTTGTGGCCAAATACATGAAGTTGAATTGAAGTGAACAACAGACAATTTTCTGTATGTGAGATTTATTTACTGTCATTCTAAATGAAGCTTTTAATAGGAATGTAGTTTCTTAAATTGAAATGGCACGTCAGTAAGCATAATGGGAATTATAGGTATTAATTACTGTATTAATTTGCTATTGATTGCTAGTTTCACATCCACTTAGTATTTTACATTCCAATATTACTTTTTTAGTTTCTTAACTTTCAGTTGTGTACCATTGCACAACCTCGGCACATCAAGATTTATTAGTAAAAGTCTCCTAGCTGTAACTGTAAGCTTATGTAATAGTACAAGAGAGTGGCAATATGTTCAAGGAAATTCAAAACTTAAAGAGGAAAGTGCATGGCTTTGAACACTGTAAAGAACAATGTCTAATGAAAAATATCTTTGAATTTCACGAGGCAGAATAGGCATGATCTTAAATTTACAGGATCCACATCCTCATTTGTTGGAGCGAAAATAGCTCATTCACTGAGTCAATTAGAAAATAGAAAATTTATTTCAACATTTGAAAAACTATTTGTAATCAGATCTATAATTTCCACTATTGTACACAAAATATGTGCAAATGAGATTCTGCCTTCACAATCAATTTCGTTTTCATTCTCCAAATAAACCATCAGAAAATTTACTTGCTGCTAAATCATTATGAGTATGTCCTCCCACTCGTGTTAATTGCAATGTTTTCACATCTCTGGAGATGATTTTTTGACACCTAAATTTACGAACTTTTGGCCAGAAATTATAACTGATGCTTCTATTGAAATATAAAATTATCCCAGTTTAGAAGAACGGTTTCAGGGAAGCATCATTATGTATGCTTTATGCACTTCTAACAAGACATAAAATTGATGTTTGTATTGAAATGGTTATTAATTTATGTATAACAGTGCACTAACTGATGCACCAATTCAGGTTGTGTTATGAGTTTAATAATGAAATGCCTCTCTTAATGGATTTATAACATTGTTTTTTATCCAAGAATATAAGAGAAACTAAAGAGGATTTTTAAACATAATGCAAACATACTCTTTTCATTAACTGATAATTTTAGACCAATTATCCTGATGAACAATGTATTTTCGAATCATGGTTTTTATAAAAATTGGTAAGTTATCCAAATGTAATGTAACCAAAAGTTATAACTTAACATCTGTAAAACTAATAGGTCATTAAATCTCATCATATATAATTTTGCAAGATCACTTATTCTATAAATTCAACACTGTGTGCAAGTAGCAAATTGAGTAATACAATCATGGATATATATTTGAATCAGGTTGGGGAATCATGAATTGAAAAGTATAAGTCTTTGTCTGCGATTGAAAAATCAACTGAGCAGAAGTACTTACTGATCAACGTTTATTTCTCAAATTTTAACTTGATAAAAATAAGTAACATCTTTAATATCTAACTAAAACTGTTCTTCAGAAGGTCTGTTTGTATGAATTCATTGGTATGAGTGGCATTATGAATAATAAATTTAACAATTAATCAATCTTACAATGAAACCAAAAATCTGGGAATATTCAAACTTCAGAATATACAACTCCCCAAGACACTAAAGATAATGTGAATCCCCCCTTCCATTTCTATTGCACATTTTAACTATAATTTAATTGTGTTTGCTCCATTTCCAACTCTGGAGTGTATATGACATCTTCTGAGCAAAATGTCATAGATCATTTACCTAGGCACTGAGCAATCTAGCATTAAGTAGCAATTTAAGTTTTCTAATCCTTACTTCATCCTAAATAATACTGAAGTCAACAAATAGTTAATACATTACGTTAACAAATTACAGCTGATGTGATGATCTACCTCCTCACAAACTAAAGTTATGTACATTCCCTTCCATTTAAGGTAAAGGTCTTCATGTTAATACTTTTCATGTTTTGATGTGCATTCTATGTAGTGATTGGCTTCCTGTGTATAGGGATTACAGTTGTACTCTGTGGGCTACGATACCTTGTTTTCATATTACTTAGTTGATTGATGCGAGATGTACCTACACCCCTATTGGTTATGAATCCATTCTACTTCTTACAATTTTTGTTTCTTGGCTTGCATATCAATTGTTGTCATCATCCTAACAGCTACGGCATATCAACTCACCACTTCAACTTTTGAAAATCACTGGGTTGATGTCAGATTTGGTCTAGAAGTGAAGACAGGAAAGATACAAACACTGGTTTTGTTTGCAAAGAAGATAGTCAACATTCAATTTGAGAGCAAAAAATGTAATGAATAAATCCACTGAGGAATACATTGACTACTAGAAGTGCAAGAAAGATTTAATATTTAATTTTTCTTTTGCTTTGAAGTAACTTCTAATTCAGATTTCATTCAATACTAATTTTTATAGTGGGGAATAAAAAAAATGTTTAAACCATTAAATTATAAAACATAGAGGCTTATTATTAAGAAATGATTGGCAGAAAGTATCTTCTTCACTTTGTTAAAGAATTCTATAACTAAGATGTTATAACCAACAAGCATAAATAACCATTTTTCTGATTTTAATTTAAAGTGTGAAATCTCCCCCATTGATAATGTACAAACAACAATAGTTTGGTAATTAGAGGGTTAAGAGTAGTGGTTGAGGGAGTTAATCTTTTCTGGGATTACTATACCCATAGACACCAAATTAAAATTTTAATTTAAATTGTAATTATTTTCAGTTGTTTATTTAAAAATTACATGTTTTTATTGTAACAGTAAATTGATGAAATAAAAGAGTTAAGAGGAACAAATATTACACCTTATTCTATAAACTAGTAATTATAATGTACTATAACAATAAATATTTTAACAATATATCATCGTTGTTTTCAAAACAGTCTCCAGCATCACTCAAAGTTTATTAGTTCACTTGAAAATGAAACACTGATTTTCAAAGAACCTCTCCAATAAGTTAAGATTCAAAATAAGATAATAGAAATAAATCTTCACTGACTCATGAAATTGTTTTCAGTTCAAAAAAGCCTTTTGAAGGCAAGTTGTGGTAAAATATAGTGTCGGTGAATTTTGTATATTTTTAAAGTGTGTGAAACTAGTAATATAAAATTTTTATGTGAAGAAATTGTGAAGTGGGTAGAGGCAGGATGGTTCAAGGATTCACTAAATTATTATGGAAAAGAATTGTTAATCTTATATAAATGACAATCCTGTAAAAAAATTTAAAATCTTCAAAATTTGTTTACAAATTCAATAAAGAAAATAAAATGCATTTGAAACATGCACTTCAAATACATGCTTCCCATTAGATTATGTACTTATACATATTGATATGTGAATCAATATTTTCAAAAATACCTATTTTGTAGTATTGTTAATATATTAATTGTTTATACAAATTATAATTGCTAGTTCATGCAAAAATAGTGTAATATTTTTCCCCCTTAATCACCAAATTTACTTACACAGATCCAAATGCCAAATTGAAATTAGTATTCATTTTTCTCTCTGTTTCTCTCTCCCTCTCACTTTCTCTCATTTTATTTTTTTCCTGATGCTTCAATTTTCATAAATAAATAATCTATGGCCCTTGAGTAACCTTAAACTGCCTTTCAAATATTTTGGATACATGTCACAATTGATATTGGTCTGCAGTTTTCAAGTTTCATTGAAAATAAAATAATAGAACAAGTTACTACACATACATATTTGGGGAATAAAAAATATCATTAAAAGTAAAAGAAAAAGAAATGGAATGAAAATTAAGAAAATGCAGTAAAATAAAGGGATGCATTAAAAAGACATTTCCAAAATATTAATAAGGATAGACAGATAAGAATTAACAAAATTATTGCAAAACCCACTTTGTTATATGATTGCAAAAAGGTATTAAAACAAAGGAACAAACAAGGAATTAAAGCTGACCAAATGAGATATTTTAGGTAAATTTTGAAATTATCAAGGATATAAGAAATTAAAAGATTTTAAAAAACTTAAGCTAAAATATTGTTTTAGATATTGAGAAAAACCAAAGGAAGGGAAGAGAGCATTGAAAACGAAGAAGAAAGCAAGTTTCTCAAGAAGAGTGCTCACCTAGAGGAAACACAGTGTATTTCTGTGCCACAGAAATACAAGAAGAAAGAAAAAGAAAAGACTCGGAAGGGAGCCAGAGTATGCTGGCAAGGCCAGAACACCTTGGAAGAAACGAAGGGAATATTGAAAAATTTAAAAGAAATATGCCAAAAGGTCCAACACCTTAAATGTTCATGATGATGATGATGATGACCATCATCATCATGGTGATGATGATGATGATGATGATGGATTGACCAGTTCTCAAAGATTTGATTTGATATTCCATCCTCTCCTTTTGAGTTTTTTTAAATTTTTTTATTATTTTCCTTTCTTCTTGTTCAGTAATTCATGGGATTCTGTCTAGATTAAATTCTCAATTGCCTCTTGTTCTGCCTCTGCATTAATTGCTTGAGTTAAGTCTGGCTCTCCTTCATTTTGCACATGATCCATAACCAGTCCTTGATTTATAAAATTTGCATGCATTTGTGTGCAGGACACATGCCTCAAATTAATTGTTAATTTAATAGATATAGTTATGTATATATATTATAATTTAATAACTATTCCAGAGGTACTGCTGTTCTGTCACGTTCTACTTGAAATCAAGCCCTGTCCATTACATTTGTGAATTGATAGTGTACGTTCTGAACTATCAGACTAGTCTCTTGTTTTCTCTCACTATATACTACTTAATGAATTCACAACATTCATTTCTTGCTGATTTGCTTAGTTTTAATGTCCACTTTGTAATCTAAAATCTTTGTTTGTATGTATTGTGTACATTGTTTTATTTTTGTTATTGGATTCATCTGCTGCATGCAATCTTTCCTTCCTCTTCCTTGTCCTATCCTCACCCTTACTTACACACACTTACACTTACATGCTCTACACAACCACACATGTCAAGAGACCAATCCGGAACTTATAGTTGGTCCTGTATGGAGCAGTGTCTCGCTAGTGGGAGATACCTAGTTAGGGAAAACCCGCAAGCAGACGGGTAGGTCGTCACCGGATCTCGACAGCCAGCGGTGGAAGATCACCGCCACCTCTTGGGATAAACATGCACTACACATACGGGGCTAATGATCTTAGCAGTTGACGCGCCTGGAATCACTTACTAACAAACAAACCTTTCACAAATTGCAGTATCCCATGTTTCCTCTCTTAGTAACCACCATAATCCTCATTTGCAACATTATAATTCCTACATTGCGTGGAATTTGAGTCCCTAGCATTCACTCAATATCACATTTGTTTTGTCAATTACAGTGAGTACTGTGTGTATAATGATTCCCAATTCTTGTCATCAAGACTGTCCTCCCGCAGAGTGGCTGCAGATACAGGCAATGCTGCTTCTGAGCTAACTCTGTCGGTGTGATGCATGAACGTGAATGAACTGCTCATGATGCATAAACCGCAGGTGATGCATGAACTTGAATGATCGTGATGAATGAACTTGAATGAATGCATTGCATGATGAGTGATGCATGAACTACAGGCGATGCATAAACATGAATGAACGCGAATGAATTTGATGCATGAACTTGAATGAACGTGATGCATGAACTGCAGATGATGCATGATCTTGAATGAACTGCACATGATGCATAAACCGCAGGTGATGCATGAACTTGAATGATCGTGATGCACGAACTTGAATGACCGCAATGCGTGATGAGTGATGCATGAACTACAGGCGATGCATAAACATGAATGAACGCGAATGAATGTGATGCACGAACTTGAATGAGTGCGATGCATGATGAGTGATGCACGAACTGTGTGCGCAGGGCGGCGCCGCCGGCGGGGCAGCCCGGGTGGGCCCTGCACGCGGCGTCCAAAGCCGCCTTGAGGGCTCTCACGGCCTCCCTGCGCCAAGAGCTAAGGGCTCTGGGGCTGCCCGTGCGAGTCGCTGTGAGTAGCCGCCTCCTCCGCACACTCCCTGCCAATCGTTTGCTCTTCTCTCCCTCGCTTCTTCCTCCTCCTCTTCTCGTTCCTCGTTTCCTTTCTCTTTTCTTCTTCTTTTATTCTTTTTCTTTCTCTTCTCCTCCTCCTTCCTCTTCGTCTTCTTGTCCTTCTTCCTTTCCTCCCTTTCTCTTCTAACGCTTCCTCCGCTTAGTCTCTTGGTACTCATCCTCCTCCTCTTCTCTTAGTACTCTTCCTCCTCTTTTTGTTCCTTTTCTTTACTTTTCTTCTTGTCCTTTACTTCCTTTTCTTTCTCCTCCTCTTCTTCATCTTTACTTATTCCTTTTCTTTCTCTTCTTCTTTACTTCTTCTTTTTCTTTCTCGTCCTCTTCGTCTCCTTCTCTTCTGCTTTACTTTCTCTTCCTTTCTTTCTCTTTTTTCTTTTCTCTTCTTCGCTTATCTTCTTCCCTTGTTCTCTGTTCTTCGTTTCTTTTCTTTCATTTTTCTTCGTCTTCTCTTATTTCTTTTCATCTTCTTGACCAATTGATCATTAACGTTTTGTTATTAAGTATTTTTACTTTCTATAATGTTGTTCTGCACAGAAAACCGATGATTCTTCGACAGAAAAATTTCTACTGTATGTCCCGATACCGAAGAAGTGGATACATCTTGTTCCTATATGTTGTAAATAACTTACTGTAACACACGTGTTATTGGAAGAATTGAAGTTTTGTGGGTCTTTGATACCGAAATATTAATTTACTGCAAAACGTCCGGCCGGCCGTGAACAACGCTTGCGGCTAAAATGATAGCAGGATTTTCAGAAAAATTTGTATTCCCTGATCGATCTGACTTATGTCATGACCCTTCGAATCCGGAACGGATATTGTCATTTTTGGAAGTTCTTAACATGTGGCCTCGAGAACATTTTCAATTCTTTCTCAAAAACTGCCTCAAATTTGTGGATTAAATGGCTTATCGAATAGGACAAAGTACGCTTTACAAATTACCTAGGAGCGACTTTCGGTCAATTTTCGAAAATTGCAAAACTAATTTTTTTTTTCGGTATCTTCCTACAACTTCAATATTGAAGATGATATTTTTCTTCTGAGTGGAATCTGTTCTTCAAAATTTGATCTTTATCTAAATGGTCGTGGCCACTTTTTGTCAAAATTTGAGTAGTTTTTTAGTAATTTTGCGTGAAACGAAGGCAATTTTAAAAACAAGATTTTCTCAAAAACTATTCCAAATTTTTTCTCTAAACTTTTTGTTCGGAGAGTACTAAATGTACTGAATAACATTACGTCAACGCCGTTTTCATATATTCTTTTCATATTTCACATATTATACAAATGTAAGTTTTTTTTATATATCTCTGACGTGTTTTATATTTACATTACGGGCGTGTTTTAAATACATTATTGAATTTGTGAGTTCATGGGGTTTAAATGATTTCTGAGGAAGCTTTACAAAAACTCAAAGGTATCTGTGTAAATGAAACGGTCAGCTCAACTGCTCAAACATTTTCAGAAACGTTCAAACATTTTCTCCAAAACGGCTTCAAATTTTTCAGTGAAAATTTGCATATATGTCCATGTTTTGCTCTTCTATTATATTATTAGTAATGTTTCAAGTCTTAGGCCGAAAAATTAAAAAAACTGATAACATGTCTTTTAAGAGCCGATAGATATCAGCTATTTGCTCTTAATTTGATTAATTATCTGATTGTAGAAGATTTCGGATGTGCTGTTGCTATATTCTGGATTAGAGGCCGTCCATAAATTACGTGAGACGATTTTGGCGATTTTTCGACTCCCCCTTCCCCCTTGGTGAGATGTGAGATTTGGCTCGTTCCCCTCCCCCTTCTAATCCCACGTGTGATTTTTCAAAAAGCGTATTTTTAATGTAAATTCGTTAATTTGTGATTGATTGTATTAGGATTTATTTAAAAAATATAATTTGCCTAATTGTATTTAACACTAGATATGACTAGTATTTAGAAAATAGAATGACTGAATCACAATGAATATTATTGCACTTGTAAAAACGCTCGGTAATTTTTCTTTAAAATTTCTGTAAAAATGCAGGTAACGAGATTTATCTCATTAACGATAAAAGGTTTGGTAGTTTTTGTTAGATTATTTTTCTCAGTATACTATGCTGCCTATTGTAGCATTCATATAACCGCGATAAAAAATATTGTGCAAAATTTAATCATATTTTAATATAGACACGTGTTTTACTTAAATTGTCTGTTTTCTCGCAGTTTAGCACTGTTTTTAGCGAAAAAAATATTACGTGATATTTGTCGAGACCCCCTCTTCTCCCCCCACGTAAGATACGGTGAGATTCGCTTGACCCTCTCCCCATAGATCTCACGTTATTTATGAATGGCCCTTTTCTGACTTCTGCATCAATTTCAAGAGTTTAGGAGGGATATGAATGTTTTGAAGATTTTCTCTGATGTTTTTCTACAAAATTCTATACTGGAAATGTGAGAATAAGCACATGGGTCTGCCTCCATTGTTCTTTTATTTGATAAGCAAGTTCATCTGTACGCTCCGACTCTCAATCAGCTTCCAGAGCCACTGGAAGGGGGTCGGGTTTACCGTATCTGTCACGTATCGTGGGTTTCGAACAACGCATTACCATTGTTTTGTTTCAAATTGCAAAAAAAGTGCCAATAAAAAAATCTCATGAAATGATAAAATCAATGGATGTCGGTAATGTGGTAATTCTAAAGACTGTTTACAAGTGATACAGGCGATTTAAAATCGGAAATAAGTTGGTTTTGAAGGTTAGCAACGGTCAGGACGTCCTTCGACTTCAAAAACAGATGAAAACGCGCAAAAAGTGGCAAAACTTGTGCGTTCAAACAGACGAATGACTATTTCTTTCAGGCGATAAATAAAATGACATCCGACATTTTTATTTTTTTTAGAAGAAAAGTGGTTATCATGACTTCTCTCCCAACCCCTGTATTATTATTATTATTATTATTATTATTATTATTATTATTATTATTATTATTATTATTATTATTATTGCTGCTGCTGATATGAATAATTTATCTGACGAATTATTGCCCAGGTAAATTAACCAAGAACGTCGCACGATGTTTTTCTTGAACATTTGTGTGGCGATGGTGAATAATAATCACACAAAATTCAGCGTCTTAAACAATCTTTGTATTATTATACAGTTTTAAATCAACAGTGTGCTTAACTAGGGTGCCCATTGAAAACAAGGAACATGGGGTAGTAGAATAGGTTTGATTTAGAAGTAAATACATTTTTATTAATTTTCAGTAAAAAAATCGGGGCCTCAATGAAGTCGGTACCTGGGGCAAGTTGCTGCAAACTGCTCCCCCTTCTAGTGCTTAACAGATAGCGCTACAGTCCTTATATGAATCCGCAATAACAGGAAGATTTTTTCGAGTAGCTTTTCGTGTCTGTTACTAGATGGCACGACGGTGGTAATTGTAGCTCTTGGCGTTCGTATTGCAATGACTGTAGTTGTAGTACGTGATGATGCACCTAGGCGCGCTCTGTTCGAATGTCTCCATTAAGCGCCAAGTATGAAACGTATACTGCCCTTACGCTAACGGACATTTTAAAATGCTTTTATTACTTTATTAATTTCTCTGGGATGGCTCATGGGCAGCGTACTAGCTTCCCGTGCTGTGGTCCCGGGTTCGATTACCAGTCGAGGTAAAAATAGAGTTGTATCTTTCCTTTAAAATCGTCCCAGTTTCCGTAGCTGTGTGACGAAGAAAAGCTCAAGCAGGCGGATCTTACCCGTTACGGTGAAGAGAATACGTCATGTTCGCTTCATGTCGCTCTTATACCCAATCATGGGAATTTAACTAGGTTCAGGCACATCGGGGACACTGGTAACTGACCGGCAAAATCGAACCACCGACCCAATAACGCCAAACACATACATATATTTATTTTTTAGTCGTATCAACTGCATTGGTGTTTTATACTATTGCAGTGCCTATATAATTTCTGACTACTATGCAATTGATAGTGTTATGCAGTTGTCTTACATATAATTTTAATTAACTACTATCGTGAATGTTCTTTTTTTCTGCTTTCAATTGTAGCACCTGATGAGGGAGACGGATCAGTCTCGAAAAATTTGTGATGTTAACAATTGCGTAATTTTGAAGAGTTTTGTAAATGTATCTGTTTCACTTGAATAAAATAGTGTAATATGGTAGAATGTTGAACTTTATAACACTATTAATGGCATGTTTGTCCAAAATTAAGTAAAATGAGAAACAGGAAAGTAAAACGTGTCGTTCTCACTCAATATTTTCATTAAACACAGTGCCAAAGAACCAAAAGAAATTCCTGAGGATAAGATATTCTTTACATTTCATGTACTAGCTGGAAACAGTGCGAAAATTACTAAACTAAAAAACTTTCTAAATAATTGCAATAAGCCAGCCCCTAAATTGAGCTTTATTTATTATGTCCTTGTCTGTGCGAGAGTGCTAGGCGTTCATATTACTTTACACAGAAAAATCAAACCATCTTTTTTAATTTTATCGTGAAGGATCACTTCCCTCTTTTTCAGACTTCCAGACTTTCAGACTTTCTTTTTTAATGTGTCAGACATTTCGAGAATCTGCGCTTTTCTGATCACCGATATAATGGAGTGGGGATCACCTATAATAACCGAATTACCGGGCATTTAATAGAATATTCAGAAAAGATATCATTTTGTAGAAAACTGCGTAAGAAACCTGGCCCTCATCATCTCCCACATGTCCCCCAAAAATTCTTGCCCCCTCAGAATTCACCTGTCACCCCAAAACTGGTTTCTTCGAGACAAAAATTCGTCGGCCCCAAGACGCATCGTTTTCGAGCTATGCGCGGTTATACTACTAGTTACAGTGATACGTTTTTTACGTCATTATCTTCAAACATGAATTTCGTGTCTTAAATCTGTTTGACGCAGGATTCGGGAGTAATTCCCTGACCAGGAGTAGCACATTAACGGGATTCGTGTCGGTGGTTTCTTAAAAATTGTAAAAAACGTCATCTCCTCCTAGCGTAATATGTGCACAGGATAAATACCTCACTTCATATATTATTTGTTTAGATGCCAAAGTTGAAATCAGAATTTTCATACTGTAATGTGCCTCACTCTACCTCTCTTTTTTCTCTTTCTCTTTACTTCGCTCTTTCTACTCTATTCTCCTAATCTCTTCTACTACCTGCTTTATGTTGGGTTGCCAATATAATAATACCTCTCTTCAAACCTACCTTAGTTTTTATATTTGCCCGTCAACTAGCTAAATTTGTACAATTCTTGAAATTTCCCTGGGCTTGACTGCGTGATTGCCCTATACAGGACTACAAACGATGTACGTATGTGCATGTGCATGGGTCGGCATCTAAATACTTATTGATGAACCTGTATTGATGAACGTCACAGGTTTTACGTTCGTTTCAATCATACTTTTAATTATAACTCGTGTCCTAGGCGTTTCCCAAAATTGTAATAACTTCCGAAATTATTCATAATTTTTGTTCTGTCGTTCGCCAAAGCTCCAGTTCGATTCCTTCAAGCGTTTTCCTGATATTCGCTAAAAATCACATTTGCCATTAACTTTACTATAGTAACAATGGCCTCCATGCCTATGCCTTTTGACTGAAGATGTATGATTACAGTTATTTCGAAATCTCATGAACCGCTAGCCCAATTTTAATGATTCTTTTTTCTAATAATTCCAAATATTATGCTTTACTGGATGTTAATGTTAATTTTGATTTTCTTTCGCGCATTTGATTAATTAGGAAAAATGTTCGTGCGCGGCGCTGCCGTCTTCTGTCTCCTTGAATACAAATTATCACATTTTACTGAAAGTTTTTACTCTCTGGAATACTGAGTTTTTTTTTAATGATCGCGAATCATTACAATGCAATCGTTATCATATTGGAAAGGCAATATTTTCAGGATTTCAGAACGCGGTGTATTGCATCAAAAAGAAAAATGTTAATGTAGGGCTGAGTTTTCTCCAGCTTGGCAGCCTGATATTCGAGTTTGTGTTACGTAAGATTTTGAGGGGTGTTTATATTTCAAAAAGTGTCATATCAAGACAAAATTAAATTTGTTTCTGATAGTAGGTGAAGACAAACAATGAATTACGTCTGTTATGCGCATATCTTTAGTTGGAAGTAAGTAATGTTCTGGCAACAGGTTTCAAAAAATCTACATGTAGAAATAATAAATATCTATCTATAACCTGCAACTATATTCGAAATGTAAACAATAAATGAATGTAATGTAAATTATAATAAATAACTTGTAAGTTAGCCATCATCAGTGTCTGGATTTGTTTACTATTAGTTCTAAATATTTAATGAGACGGAATCCGACAGTAAAACCTTTTCGGTCTCCGCAATAAGTTTCGACACGTCTGTACAAGGCTAAAAAGGTTTGAAGAAACCATCGAATTTTGGAGAAGTTATCAATGTAGAAAACAGTTGAGATGTACGAGGAATGTTAAACTAGTTCTTCATTCCGTTACATTCCATTTCATGTAAAATGCAGCAGCTATTTCGGCTTGTTCATGAGGCACTACTTACAAATTTGTTACATGTTTATGAACACAGTAAAAATGAGTCAATCATATAATTGACGAGTTTTAAATATATTAAATTCTCTCAATGTTAGCGATTTAGAGTAATCTCTTGGTTGACATAAGCAAATTTTGAAATGTGTTTGCGTAGTAAATCCAAAGGTTTTAAATACATTTGAGCAATACCATCCCAGCAAATTATATACCGCATTGTAAGGCCGGAATATTAAGGCCCTTTCCGCAACAAAAGAGGTGGAAAATGTACAGCGACAGAGGACACGGCCGTTTTACTGCGGCGAAGAACCGGGCCACTTTCTGCGAGATCTTCCGGCAGATAACCTTTCAGGCAACATGTAGAGCAAAAAGCGCGCCAGGGTTTTACTTTTATGACGTTTCTCTAGGAGCGTGTTGCTCCCTGGTCATCTGGGTTGGAGAGATTCCCGCTTCAACCTCCGACTTCACAGGATCTTCAAGAATTATTTTCCTTTTTTCTTTCCAATGAATGTCTATCGATTATTATTGATTAAACAGTTCTTCTTATTTACCGTTGAATATTACATGTTTCGTCTTGTAACCGTCTCCATTATTCAAGGAGATGGTAAACAGAAATGAAGTATCCGCTAGCGGAAGTATGCACGGTTACAATAATAATAATAATAATAATAATAATAATAATAATAATAATAATAATAATAATAATAATAATAATAAAATAATAATGTATATAATGTAAATATGCTAGTAAGTAAGATTCCACCTGTAATTTATACGGTAAGCTTCTATCAACAGATTTTTATTGAATTTTTTTAAAAATTATGTACTAAAAATTGGTAAAATGTACAATTAAAAAACAGGCCTGAAGATGGCTAAAAGGTGTAGCCGAAACGTCATCAGAAAATACTATATGTAATAATATAAGCAAAATACATTTATTTTTTAATGTCAAAAATAAGTAGAACTGTTTGATTAATAATAATATTTATTTTTGGCGTAATGGAAGGGTTTGTTCGTTTGATATTGAATGTTAGTCAAATCAGTTACAATGCTTTTTTTAATGCTTTTGCCAAAAATAACTATTATGTATAAACTCTTGAATATTGAAATAATATATTTCAAATGATTTTCAGAAAATTATTTCTGGGCCCACATTTGAAAAAATAATATAATTTCTTTGGTCTAAAATGTAAAAGTAAAATAGTGTATTAATTGCCGTTAAAAACTAAGGACCCCTGACAAACAATATTGGTTTTCATAAAACCGTAAAGCATTACTTTATTAAATTTTGGGATCGTCAGCGAAATCTCTATCATTTATACTTATACTCCTAAGAAAATCAATAACAGATTCAACAATCCTCAATATTCATAAAAGAAGAAGAGAACAAATGATTATCACAAGATTAAGAATTTGTCTCTCCTCTCTTACCCACTGCTACTTTAGGAAGAGAACTGAACCGAGCGATCACTTCGCCCAAAAGGAAGAAGAGATAAGTAACAACAGAAAAGTACTACATCAACACTATAAAGAAAATCGTAAACTCCAAAATTATTCATATCATCTCTATCTATTTAGTTTTCAACGTTTTCCACCATCCCAATATCCAAGTCTCTTTATCCCACATGTCTTTTCTTTCATTACTCTTTTTTCCATAGCTTCATTTATTGCCATGTTCCATGTTCTTCTAGGTCTTCCTCTCTATCGATTTTGAAGGGGTATCAATTTCCAAATATTTTCTGGAAGTGTGTCTGATTTCAGCTTTCATATATGTCCATACCATTTAATTCTTTTCGATCTTGATTAAGGTTTGCATTTTAATTTTATTTCTTATTTATTCATTTATTTCTTCACTGGTTATTTTGTCTAACAGAAAGTTCACGTCTTAGCCAGTAACATCATTTGTGTTGCCTGAAGTTGCTTTTTTTAATTTTTTTATTTTTTATTTTTTTTATTAGAATTCAGGCATCTGCTCCTCAGGGTATTGAACTCTCCATGAAGGAGCTATATATGCTGTTCTTTCCCTGTGTTGAAATAATTGAGTTCCATAGCACTGGATTCCACTGTCTTGGGTATATTTTTTCTCTTTTAGTTTGATTTGACACATCCTTTAAGTCTGTATCATCTGTTGTTAGTCTGACATCCAAATATTTATATTGTGCATTACCCTTAACGATTCCATTACCAGTCTCTTAAACATGGAACACACACCCCGTCTACAATATACTCAGTCTTTTATACATTTACGTCCTTTGTCCACTTTTCACACTCTTCTACTAACTTTCTAAACATAAAGGTTGCATCATCTTCATCTTCTGCCATTATCACCTGGTCGTCTGGAAATAGTAGATTAAACAAAGATTTATTACCTATTTTCATACCCATACTTCTACACATTTTTTGTCATTGCTTTAAGGCTTTATGAGGTTATATTTTAAACAAGGTCGGATATACAGAGCAACCTTTCCGTAATCTTTCATTTACCTAGAAGTCATATAATAGACATTTCCCCACTTTACTTGACTTCTGTTAACTTTATAAAGTTGTTGGCCTACATTCACAAATATTGTTGATATTTCATTCGCCTCCTTGCCCCATACTTTTTAGTGGTACATTATCACAAGCATTTTTGAGATAGTCGAGCCAAGTCGGACTGGGTCGGGTCGGGTCGGGTCGGGTCGGGTCGGGTCGGGTCGGGTCGGGTCGGGTCGGGTCGGGTCGGGTCGGGTCGGGTCGGGTCGGGTCGGGTCGAGTCGAGTCGAGTCGAGTCGAGTCGAGTCGAGTCGAGTCGAGTCGAGTCGAGTCGAGTCGAGTCGAGTCGAGTCGAGTCGGGTCGGGTCGAGTCGAGTCGAGTCGAGTCGAGTCGAGTCCAGCCGCCCCGACCCGTATCGAGCCGAGCCGACCCGTATCGAGCCGAGTCGAGCCGAGCTGAGCCGGCCCAAATCGAGCTGGGCGGAGACGAGTCGAGCCGGATCGAGTCTAGCGGGGCCGAATCGATTCGAGTGGAGCAGAACCGGGCGCGCCGTTGCAAGTGGTTGGCTTGCCACTGCGCATCGTTCCGGCCGGTGCTGCGCTGGGCGTGGGCTGACGTGTGGGGCGCGCGCGTGCGCAGCTGGTGAGCCCGGGGCTGACGCGCACGCGGCTGCTGCTGGAGGCCGGAGGCGCCTCTGCGCATGCGCGCGCGTTCGGCGCCGGCGCCCCCGCGCTCGCGCCGCACGACGTGGCCGCCGCCCTCGACCTCGTGCTGGCGCAGCCGCCCTCCGTCCAGGTAACACACACACACACACACACCGTCCACTCCCTACGCATCTCATCTATCACCCACGCAATCTAACACACAATACACCCCCAAGCAGTACCCTAACAAACGGCCACGGACCGCGCGCGATCTGTCCTTCCTCTTCCCTTACACAAACACACACACACACACACACGTAACCTGCCGTCCACCTCTCTCACTCTGACAATCTGCCACCCTACACCCACACCTTCCATCCACTTGCCCGTCACTCTCTCACCCAATCTACTCCCCGTCCACCCACTTTCCCTCTATCCACTCCCCCACCGCTCTCTCACCCACTCAATCGTCTGTAGTATCACACACCCCTCTTACCATCCACCCAATATACTGCACAACAACTCTTCTGCTCTTATCACCCACTCACCGTCCGAGTCTCATACCCATTCTCCTAGCCTCCCACCACCTCACCCTCCCAACCTACCACATACTCCTTCACCCTCCCATTATCATAGTCTTCCACCCATTCTCTCACTCCTTTTCCACCCTCCCTCTCTCCCAGTCTACCACCCTCTCTCCCAGTCTACCACCCTCTCTCCCAGTCTACCACCCTCTCTCCCAGTCTACCACCCTCTCTCCCAGTCTACCACCCTCTCTCCCAATCTACCACCCTCTCTCCCAATCTACCACCCTCTCTCTCAGTCTACCACCCTCTCTCCCAGTCTACCACCCTCTCTCCCAGTCTACCACCCTCTCTTCCAGTCTACCACCCTCTCTCCTAATATCCCACTCACCCTCCCAATCTACCACTCTCTCCCAATCTACCAACCCCTC
This sequence comes from Teleogryllus occipitalis, assembly GCA_011170035.1. NCBI lineage: Eukaryota > Metazoa > Arthropoda > Insecta > Orthoptera > Gryllidae > Teleogryllus > Teleogryllus occipitalis. The sequence goes on along the minus strand of BLKR01000678.1, from coordinate 335,337 downwards.
TCTGAATCTACCACCCTCTCTCCTAATATCCACTCTCCCACAACCTTCCCACTTTCCCAATCTTCTTCCCACACTCCAATCCTCTCACCCACTCACCAACCAACCAAAGATATATAGTGCATATACTTGTTGTGGAGAATGCAATTTCTATAGTGCCACGTGAGAATATTAATTGTTTCTGGTGAAATTACCACCATGTCTATCAGAGTTTGACCATTTTACCTTTATTTTTATAATAAATGTTGAAATAGTTACTTGGTTTGCCGCAGAACAGTAAATGTATGTTCATTATCTGCGTATGTTTTCTTCAGCATACTGAAACAGACGCAAGATTATTTCGGGGGAGGGGTAGTTATCCATGCAGGAGTACTAACAAATCGAATCTGTACCTCTTTCGTCGTTGTAAATAGTTGAGACCTGTGGAGTGTATGAAAAGTGGGGTCCAGAATTTTTTTTTTTTTTTTCAGTTTTCAATATTTAACGAAAATAACCAGAGGCTGTTTACTTTTCCACTCATTTATTTGCGCGCGTTCGAAACAGATGAAGGCGGCTCCTCGCATTCGCCGAGTAGCGAGCGTCTGCTCTCGCAGTTGCTAGTGGGCGATGTTCGCTTCCTTTCGTCGTACCCTAAAGACCGACCTGCAGCGAAAGAGCGACCGCATGTTAGGCGCTCGCCTAAAAGAAACAACCCCTCCTACTACCCGGCATTCGGCGAGCCGTCGCTGGGAAGTCGCCGAAAACAGAACAAGAGTAGCCGCATGTGCGACATTAAAGCGAACATTTCTTGCACTCATATACTGCCAACCACGCTCGGTGCTGCATTTACCGTAAGCTTCAAATACGGGAAGGAAAAGAGAGAGGGTGGATTCCGGAGCTCAAGAGAACGTACGCAGGTAGTACTTTCAGTCTCATGCATCACATACAGTATTTACGGTAACTGACGATGTATAATAAATAAGTGAATTTGTGGTACGTGAATAAGTGGCTACGCGAGTAAGTGGCTACGTGAGTAAGTGGCTACGTAAGTTGATATATGAGTAAGTGGATATATGAGTAAGTGGATATATGAGTAAGTGGATATATGAGTAAGTGGATATATAAGTGGATATATGAGTAAGTGGATATATGAGTAAGTGGATATATGAGTAAGTGGATATATGAGTAAGTGGATATATGAGTAAGTGGATATATGAGTAAGTGGATATATGAGTAAATGGATATATGAGTATGTGGATACGTAAGTAAATAGATGCGGAAGTGGGTACGTCAGTAAGTGGGCACGTGAGTAGGTGTCACGTGAATAAGTTGGTACGTGAATAAGAGGGGAAGGGAATAAGTGGGCACGTGATTAAGTGGGTAAATGAATAAGTGAGTACGTGAATAAGAGGAGAAGGGAATAAGTGGGCACGTGATTAAGTGGGTAAGTGAGTAAGGAGGGAAGAGAATACGTGGGCACGTGAATAAGAGGGGAAGGGAATAAGTGGGCGCGTGAATAAGAGGGGAAGGGAATAAGTGGATACGTGAATAAGAGGGGAAGGGAATAAGTGGGCGCGTGAATAAGAGGAAAAGGGAATAAGTGGATACGTGAATAAGAGGGGAAGGGAATTAGTGGGCGCGTGAATAAGAGGAGAAGGGAATAAGTGGGCACGTGATTAAGTGGGTAAGTGAGTAAGGAGGGAAGAGAATACGTGGGCACGTGAATAAGAGGGGAAGGGAATAAGTGGGCGCGTGAATAAGAGGGGAAGGGAATAAGTGGATACGTGAATAAGAGGGGAAGGGAATAAGTGGGCGCGTGAATAAGAGGAAAAGGGAATAAGTGGATACGTGAATAAGAGGGGAAGGGAATTAGTGGGCGCGTGAATAAGAGGGGAAGGGAATAAGTGGGCACGTGAATAAGTGGGTACGTGGATATGTGTATAAGTGAATATGTGTATAAGTGAATACGTGGATAAGTGGGTACGTTGACAAGTGGATACGAGGATAAGTAGATAAATCGGTTTAGTGGATAAATGAATAGCGGTAGTGTCTGTGTGCTGGTTGCAGGTGGAGGAGATCGTGCTGTCGCCGCTGCCCACGGAGTCGCCCGGGGGCGCCCCCCACCCCCACCCCCACCCCACGTCCAGGGACGACGACTCCGACGACGCCCCGCCCCCCAGGCCCCTGCCCTGACTGCTCCCAACTGCATCCCGCCACCGGCTCGCCCTTCCCCGGGGTACTCCCCTGTCACTTTGCGTTACCTGAGAAGGCCTAGCCCGACACCATCCCGGTCTGTTCATCCGTTGTACCGGAAGGAGTAAACATTTTAGTTTGCATTCATAAGTAGCGCGTATACATGTTCTCGCACCGGTCCACAGAAAACTTCCAACACAGGTGAGCATGGTAGAATCTTCGGATTTGTGTTTGTTAAGTCAGCAAAGTAGGAAGATGCTCGCGATAGGTGATTTCATGTTTTGCGTCCACAAACATTTAATTGTGGTTTTCAACGTTGGCAGTGCTCTAAAAGGATGGGCAAATGTTTCTTGAAAAGAAAGAGAAGTGGATCAATCGATGGATAGAATACTAAGCATGCAACGGTGAAGGTAGAAATCAAACCTTACAACAAGGAAGGAAGCGGAACGGGACGCAGTCGGGCAATGCCATGTTAGGGAGGTAGTAAGTAAGTGGCTTAGGAAAAGTTGACCGTGGGATGCAGCCGGGCTTTGCCATTTTGGGGAGGTAGATAAAGAGCTTAGCAGCAGTTGAGCGGTATGCAGTCGAACTATGCTCTTTTGGGGAGGTAGTAGGTAAACGGCTTAGTAAAGTTGACCGGGGGATGCAGTTGGGCTATGCCTTTTTGGGGAGGTAGTAGGTAAATGGCTTAGGAAAGTTTACCGCGGGATGCAGTCGGGCTATGTCTTTTTGGGGAGGTACGTCGACAGCTTAGGAAAGTCGACCGCGGGATGCAGTCGTGTCATGCCTTTTTGGGGAGCTCGGCTATCGGCTTGGGAAAAGTTGACCGCGGGATGCAGTCGGGATCGCCCCTCCTCTCCACTCGCAGCGGAAGGAGTGCAATCTGGTGTTTGGGGAAAGGGGGTTGAGATAGTAACCATTCGTTTCACAGGGCGGTTAGCGCAAACCTTCCTATCCATTGGCTTACTAGAACTTTGAGGTCTCATCCCATACGACAGGGCTGCTTGGCGTTCCCTGGCCCAGCGCCTTTCAGCCGTCCGCTGATATGGCATACGCCAAACTCCTGGACCAAGAAGTTGTCCCTTCACTTAACAGTCTTGTAACAAGACCATCCCTGTACTGGGTATCAATGGAGTGGATGGTTGAGTCAGCGTCAAACCTCACGATAAATTGCAAACCAGTGAAAGGAAAAGAAATTATATTGAAGAACTAATATTAAAGGATACTTAGCAATATATTACCTACAGATATTATAATTCGATTGCTACGTATTTATGGGCGGACCTGGGGCCGATAGGGGTATTTTAGCCTGGCAGTTCACCACAGTTAGAAAAGTCGAGATGAACTTCATTTCAATGTCAAGTAGATATGGGATGGTTAAGGTATAATATAATATGTGGTATATTTTTGTTCGTGGAAAAGGTATTTGTGCCAAAAATTATTTGGCTAAAAAGTCGATAATTTTTTATCAATTCAACCCTCCCGGAACTCGACAAAGTCACTGTGTGCTGACACGCTAAACAAACACTAACCTACGACAAAAATATTGTTGGGTACGTTGCATTGATATATGGGAGTAGTTGTGGAGGGGTTGTTGTCGTAGTTGTTGAGAAATCGTGTTTTCTGTCATGTAATATAAGGTGATGGTAGATAATAAGTTAGCGAGCGAATTAAATTTGCTTTTCATACGTCAAGAATTGAAATAGTATATACATTAAAACGTCACTTTTCACTGTAGTTTTACATAACTTTCCTCATACTACGTATATTACTCCATGTATACGTAAGTATATGAGAAAGTAAAACGTTGTCATTTTGTCAAGGCCATCTTATGATCGTGCGGCCCTAAATATTATGAAAATGATATCTTGAAATTTTGAAAATGAATAATGTTAGTTTGTTACACTTATGTGTTTAGTTTAAGTTAATTATTATGACATTATTTTCTTCTCAAAATATTGTATATTTCTAACAAAGCTCCATTGAATAATTGAATTGTACCTATGACTCTAGAAAATAAATGATTAAGTAAAATTGAAAGTATTGAAAAAAGTTAGTTATATATGAACTAATATAACTAATCACGAAACAACGTTTTGAATTTTAAAAATTCACGGCTATATGGGAACGAAATTTTGTTAATTAAATGGAAACAACCCATCAAAAGTTAAACTAACATTTTCGAAAAGATACATATTCAGTACTTACCAAACAATTATTCAAGAGGTCCTAAAATTTAGGAACCTCATTGGTAAAGGTGGCCCTTTTCCAGAAGAGAAGTGGTGTGTTATCTTCAAGAATTTGGTAATTGCACGCTTAATATCGATTTTGAAGTATGAGTTACTAAAAGGATTCATTAGAGTTAAGTTCTGTCAGTATCAATTATTATTATTATTATTATTATTATTATTATTATTATTATTATTAAAAATGTTATAAAATAACAACCAGTGTGTCAGTGTTATAACCCCATGAACGACATGTCAGAATTCTTCAATTTGCTATCGTACAAATATATCACATTTCAATATCATAATTCACTTTTTTGACAATGTGATCACGTATGTATCTTAATGTCACATTATCCATCAATTTATTGACCAGTGCATTGTTCAATACTCAAATGTGAAGATGTTTTTGAAAGTAGTGTTCATTTTGTTATTATTTAATATTTGTTATAATGGAATTGATTTGTATTTCATCTTATATCAATTATTAGTAAGTCTTTTGTTAGTTTGGAAATATACTGTACTTACCTGTTAATATGCTTCCATTATTATTCTTGTAATTCGTTGTTAGCGTGTACTATCTGCACGTACGTTATTGAAAAGTGGCAATGAAGCGAATGTGAAAATGTTTAAAAAACAGAAATGAAGAATGTAAAACAAATGTTGGTGATTGGATTCTCAATGTATTGGCAAACGTGTCTTTTATCCTCGTGAACGCGTCATAGATTGATGAGAGTCAAATTGAATGATTAGTTGATGCGTTTGAATGATAAATGTGAATTGAATGAGTAGTTTTGCTATATGCATTCAACGTCAACTTTGCCTAAGTCTCATTCAGTGTTCGACCTCGCAACTCGGAGTTATAAACAGGCGTAAGAGACATGGAGATGTCCATAAAAACTGTTTTAATATATGGTACGGGGAATTTTACATTGATTACTCTGTATCCCCTGGTCGTGAAACCCTTTTTGCCGCCAGCCAGACGGGTTGGAGTGCCAGCTGCTAATGTCTCAAAAAGTCAGTTGAGTGAGCAGAATTGGAGGCTAGGAATAGTTTTCAAGATATATTTACATTGTTTAAATGTCACCCATAACATAATATTGTAGGAATTGATGCAAACGATGTCAGAAAGCAGATGAAAATACCTACATTTTGAATGAAGTCATCACACGTTTGTAAACGGACAGGTCATAATACAGAATTTCAATGAGTTCACATCGTGTACATTCATCTCGCTTTTAATGACTCACTATGAACTAAATTTTAATCACAGAATTATGCATGTAAATAATTTCTTAGAAAAAAGTTTTAAAGTGTACTTTTCTTGCATTCTAGCAATATAAATACATCGATATCATATGAACATTTCCAATTGGCAGAATGACAAGAATAAGGGGAAGTAAAAAGGCTAAAGCCCAAGTTATCCATTATTTGTGAAATAAGAGGGAATCCTTTTTTACGCGTTATTCACCTATCACTCCCCCAACTTGCTTTGGCATCAATAGGTGTAAGAAAATTCGTTCTCGTGACCGAAGAGACAACAGTTGACGGAAGAGCAGGCCTCATGGCCTGAGTCTCGCCACGTAAAATAAGGCATCAATTCATAGAAGTGACTGCTTGAAGAGTCGAGGTACAACCACAGTATGGAGTGATGTGTTGAGAGTGGATCTGAGGCGATTACCGCGGGCAGAAGCCGTTAGGGGCCGCCCTCGCCGTCCTCACCACCTCCGCTGCCGTCCTCACCATCCTCGTAGCCGCCTCCGCTCTCCTCGCTGATCCCCTCACTGCCGTCCTCAGCACCCCCGCTGCCCTCGACGTTCCCTTCATCGTCCACCGCCTCGCCCTCGTCACTACCCCCGCTGTCATCCTCTCTGCCGTCCTCATTGTCCTCTCCGCTGTCCCCCTCTATGCCGTCCTCGCTGTTGTCTTTGCTATACCCCTTTTTTCCGTCCTCGTTGTCTTCTTTGCTATCTTTCTCTCTGCCGTCCTCATTGTCTTCTTTGCTATCCCCCTCTCTGCTGTCTTTGCTATACCCCTTTTTCCGACCTCGTTGTCTTCTTTGCTATCTTTCTCTCTGCCGTCCTCATTGTCTTCTTTGCTATCCCCCTCTCTGCTGTCTTTGCTATACCCCTTTTTTCCGTCCTCGTTGTCTTCTTTGCTATCTTTTTCTCTGCCGTCCTCATTGTCTTCTTTGCTATCCCCCTCTCTGCTGTCTTTGCTATACCCCTTTCTTCCGTCCTCGCTGTCTTCTTTGCTATCCTTTTCTCTGCCGTCCTCATTGTCTTCTTTGCTATCCCCCTCTCTGCTGTCTTTGCTATACCCCTTTTTTCCGTCCTCGTTGTCTTCTTTGCTATCTTTTTCTCTGCCGTCCTCATTGTCTTCTTTGCTAACCCCCTCTCTGCTGTCTTTGCTATACCCCTTTCTTCCGTCCTCACTGTCTTCTTTGCTATCTTTCTCTCTGCCGTCCTCATTGTCTTCTTTGCTATCCCCCTCTCTGCTGTCTTTGCTATACCCCTTTTTTCCGTCCTCGTTGTCTTCTTTGCTATCTTTTTCTCTGCCGTCCTCATTGTCTTCTGCTATCCTCCCTTTGCTATATCCGTCTTTGCTGTCTTCTTTGCTATCTTTTTCTCTGCCGTCCTCATTGTCTTCTTTGCTATCCCCCTCTCTGCTGTCTTTGCTATACCCCTTTTTTCCGTCCTCGTTGTCTTCTTTGCTATCTTTTTCTCTGCCGTCCTCATTGTCTTCTTTGCTATCCCCCTCTCTGCTGTCTTTGCTATACCCCTTTCTTCCGTCCTCGCTGTCTTCTTTGCTATCTTTTTCTCTGCCGTCCTCATTGTCTTCTTTGCTATCCCCCTCTCTGCTGTCTTTGCTATACCCCTTTCTTCCGTCCTCGCTGTCTTCTTTGCTATCCCCCTCTCTGCCGTCCTCATGCACGTTGCTATCCTTATTGCCCTTGCTGTCGTCGTCACTCCCATCCTCCCGACTCTCGTTTGCATCTTCACTGTGATCGCTTCCATCCTCACTACCGCCCTCACCGGAATGTTCTCTGCCTTTCTCACTGTTCACGTTGTCTTCCTTATTGTTCTCGCTGCTCAGCTCCCAACTGTCTTCGTTTTCATCACTGTCTTCCCTTCCATACTTACCGTCGTCTTCAGTAGTCTCGCTCCCAACCTCACTGCTGTCCTCACCTTCCGCCTCCGAGTCGTCCTCACCGCCGTGTTCAGAGTCCTCCTCAGTACCGTCCCCATTGTTGTCGTTATCCTCACTTGCGTGGTCGCCGCCCCCCTCGTCACCATCCTCGCCAGCGCCGCCGTCCGGGTCGTCGCCGTCCTCGCCAGCACCGCCTCCCTCCGTCCTCAGGGCGGCGTCCTCACGGTGGGCCGCGCGGCGCCTGCGTCCGTCTGTCCTCGGCCGTGCTGCGCTGAGGACGGAACGCCCATTACCCCTCGCTCTCCGACCGTTTATTGTCTTACGACTAGTGACCGGATTTTTATGTAATTAGTAGGGCCCGGTTTTTAATGACCTAAAAATCAGCGAAATATGCAAGCATTAATGACCTAAAACCCACATAAATATAACCTTAAAAATAAAATATGGCGTTATACAAGTGGATTCTTTTAAAAATTCCTGTTGATATTTTAGGAATAACATAAATACAAAATTCACTCAAGAACAGATTGTGAGAACAGTACACACAGTTTGCAGTCTTTGGAATTATCTTTTTAAAAAATTGCTTGTGTCTGTAAAACAAATCATGTACAGTACAATGAAACCCATTAAACAAGATGTCGTGCTTTACTACTGCATACTTCTTGTTTAACGATTTCTAATTCCTCTCAGTCTTCAGTTTCTAGAGAGTTGCATTAGATCACAAGGTTTATTTTCAGGTTTTCCATCTTAAAAGACCTACGGTTGTCGCTGAGGATAGTTTTGTATCTGGGAAAGCTCCTCTCAACATCACATGACGTCACGGGAGCGTATTTGAAGGCGGCGATGTCACTGCGGGTCAGTTTTGGTTCATTGTCTTCAAATGTTGCGGCATTTCCAGAAATTATATCATTAATTTTGCACATTGTAGAATATCCAGGATTTCGCTAAAAAATACTCTGCAATTTGTTGTACACTTTTTCAGCGACATGAACATGAGCTCGATCCAACTCACTTCGTTCAATTTCACTAACGTTTCAAATAATAATTTGTGGTATAATTGTGGAGTTTATTTGTGACAATATCACCTGATACATTGTCATGCGACACCCATTTTCAAACCTTTTATTCTTTTCCTTAAAAATGACGTATGTATGCATTTTGGGCAAAATGTGGCCAAAATATGATCTTTTACTAAAAACAGTCCTTAAAAATATGACAAATATATGCATTTATGGCAAAATTTAGCCAAAACATGACCTTTTTACTAAAAACGGTGTAAATATGACTTTATATGCACAATACAAATACGTTTATCTAATCGATAATACCTGGATTCGTGCATAAATTGTTTTAAAATTCACGGGAAGGTTCAGAAAAAATATGACTTGTCATTAAAATCTGGGCCCTAGTAATTACATATTTTTGTCTTTCTCCTTACCGCTCTCAAAATTTTAATCTGGGAGAATTGTCGCCGTCCTAACGCAGTATCCAATTTTTTCGTTACATATTTTTACATATTTGGTACTATATTACATATTTTACGTATTTCGCTATTTTCTCAAGATATTTTTTTATTCTATCAATTGTCTCATATGTTTTTAAGAAGTATTTTTAAAAAATTAAGCTACTTTTGCTACATTATTATTGGATGCTACTGCGTACTCTACTCGAGATACATACGCTACGTGAAGATGCGGTCGGATATCCTCAGTTTGGCGCGCCTGCTTCAGTTATCTCTGTGTTTGGAAGTGCGCGTCAGCGACAGATCATTTTCACCTTTTAGATGTGAAAAGTATCATTGACGCCGTGTTTGGCGACCTTTAACCTTAATTTCCAAGAAACTTTGGCGATCGCTGTCGTGAAACACTTCGATGAGAATATTGCATTCTGCTGTGATTCGTTGCTGGTCATAGATGACGACAATTTTATTTATTTATTTATTTTACTTAAAAAAACAGTTCAAACTGCGTATGACGTGCTATGGGGAAAAGTGAATTGTGTGCACATTTTCAAAATTCTGTGATCCCTACACTAAGTCGTATACTACTTAAATTAAAAAAAAAAACGATGTTTGTACGATGGTTTCTATTGCGTCGTCTGCCTGCTAAAGTACATTCCTGGATAACATTTTGTGAAGGTTTTACTACGGATGGGAAAGTTGTATGGTGCAAGTGTGCATCACTTGTGCTTTCCAAATGAATTTCTAAACGTTTGGAATGTTTTTAAAATTTGTATAGGATTTTTTTATACAAGTAAGTTTGTATTATGTAAATGTTTATAATAATAGTATTTTAATATTACACATTATATCCGATTTTACATATTTATTACATATTCTTGCTGTTTCCAATACATATTTATGTACATATTTTGATATGTATTTTCATACTACATATTTTTCCGGTCTCTACTCATCACTAAGGCTCCGAAGTTAATGCTTGTATCAAAAGAAGGAATATGTATGCAAATATGCTCTAACATTTATAAAATATGCGCCAGAACTAATGAAATATGCTCTAACAATTAAGTTTAATGTATTAATGAACAATTACAAAATTTTTAATTTAACTATTAATTTTGCATTTTTCTCTCTACTTAGTATTCCAGCGATAATTTTTATAGTAAAATATAATGATTTCGTCTGTATCATCGTCAGAGTATCAATTCCAATGCCACAAATTCTTTATCAAAGATAAATTATCACATCATTCATAATCGGACAAATCGTTTCAGTTGCCAGCGCCATGATATCATCTAAAAGAAGTTCAGATAAATACTGCTGCAACGAACGAAAGACATTGCCACGATTTCTCATGAATAGCATTCGGTTTTACATTTGTGAAGTACACTTTTCGATTTCAGGAGGCAAATATGCATATTAATTGAAATTCCAAAAGAATTATGCCACACTAAGAACAAAGATGCAATTAAATATGAATAATAACGTAAATATTATAGAAATATGATGCGTTAACACAGAAAGCACTAAATATGTTCTAATAAGCTATATAAAATCACAGAATTTCTCTTCGTTTGATTGCGTTTTGTGGACATTTGATAATTAGCATTTTGTAAAGCTCATAATTAAAAATATGATTGTTGATAAACTTTCGGGCCTTACTCATGATTGGTTAGTGTTTCCTGGTGCGTCAACTGCTAAGGTCATTACTCCCATAAGTGTAGTGCATGTTTTATGGAGGGATGGCGGTGATCTTCCACCGCTGGAAGACGAGATCCGTTTTCCCGATCCAAAGCCGAGTTTAAAAAAAACTTTAAAAAAACACGTTTTGGGCCTCAGACGAGTTGTGGTGGGAGAGGGGGGCCTAAAAAACCATTCAAGAATCTTATTTCTATGTTAGAGTCATAGTTTAACTACTAATGTTATTTGGGTTTGGAGAGCTTTTATGATACCCGAGGGTACTTTTTACACCAGCTGATCCCTTGTGATTTCATCTCACAAAAGGAAGAACTGTAGAAAAGTTACAGCAGAAAAGCACACCATATTCACTGTGCGAACGAGAGCCCCACTCTCAGAATATTCATTCATTATGTTCAGAACTTATTCTCAAAATGAATTAATGAAATGAAGCACGTTTACAAATTCAGAAATAATAAAAAATTTTAGCTAGTGATTTTAAATAAATTCTTAACGTACAAAACATTGAGAAAACGAAACGTGTATTAACTGGGAATCAATTAAATTCAATTAACATAAGATTGGTAATAATGTATTTTTATTTATTATTAAAACAAGTCGTATAAATTATTGTTAAGTGTTTTAAGTATCCATTCACAAAGCAGGTACGTTCAAGTTCACTTAAAAAATTACACCTTGTCAAACTACAGAATATTGTATCAAATAAACAACATAAATATTAACCCAACAACCAAATATTAAACTTTTACACTTTCACATTAAATGATGCAGATGTTTGAAGATTGTGAATTAATATGACAGCTGACTCGCGAAAATTAATTTTCATTTATTTACTTTTAAGTGATTTAACGCCACAAGTCCAAACACAAATTCGTGCAGTTTCACCAAGATTTATGTCAAGCATAATATGAAGTTTTACAAGTTTCGTCAAAATGAAAAAAATGGGTGATAATTGTTCAGTGGTATAATGAGTCTCACCAACAAATAAAATTTTAAGAAATGCTTTGAAATTATTAGGTTTACAAGTTTTAAAACTTGGAGGTTTTACGAATTCTACTGCTGTGAGTCATTGGTCAGATTTTACTTCATATTTGTACACATTGAAAGAGGTTAAGTATCAAGAACCCACCAATATTTTTGAATGATAGAGTGGGTTTCTTGTAGAGTTGTCACCTCTCAGAAAGTCATTCTTCTGTCGCTCCATTGACTGGATAGGGGTAAGAAATTATCTTAGCAGCAACTAAAAGTATATAATACACAATACGAAAGTATAAATATAATACACAATACAAAAGTATAAATATTTAATTCATTCGCAATTATTCGATTTCCCAATCAAAGATTTTCTTTACTGGACAATTACAGATTTGGGTTTCGCGCTTCTAAAGGCATATTTTCTTTCGTTTAACTTTAACTTAACCTTTTCTAATTTTCTAATCATATTTGCCATTTGTTTGAATGGTATTTAAGAAATCTGCATTCTTCTTTGCTACGTCATAAAATTCATTGTAGATGTAGTTCAGATTTATTTTTGAGCACAACTCCACTTTTAACACAGTTTCAGACAGGCGATATAACATGTTCTTTTGGCGGAAACTGTCGCTGGCAGTCTGCCTCGACTCTGTATTCCGACCATCTCGTCCGAAAATACTAGTCTCTCACGATGCAAAGACATGAGTGAGCTGGTCCAAAGCACCGATTTTTGCTCCTTCTGCGCAGCACTAGACGTACGTCACGAACCACGTGACCACAACGCGGGCACATGTACTAGTATGTAGCCAGGCCAGATGCTGTAAGGCTGCATGGCAAGCGAGAAGTGTTGAAAATCATTTTGAAAGTGGCATATAGTGACAGTTCTGGACGATGACACGATGAAGGTGTAGTTGGAATAATAGATGCAATATTTAAAAATAGTGCTTCATCTGTGTGTTTGATTTACTTGTAACAAAATGATAATTTTCGTACTGATTTTTATTTTATTTTGCATAAAAACTGTGTGTGACGTGCTACGGGGAAAAGTGTATTGTGTGCACGTTTTCATAATTCTGGGATCCGTACCTCAAACCATGTACTCAAGTGGAAATCTGAATACAGAAAAAAAATTAGCGTTTTTGGCAAGAATTGTTGACAAAATATTCGCTCCGATGTAATAAAATCTATTTTCAAAGGTAAACAGCTGTAATTTGGGTTCTTATCCCTCATCATGCCCTTCGTGAAGGAAAATACTTCTGCCGCGACAAAATGGAGAACGATAATTTGAATAATTATATTTCACCCTGAATTCTCGAAGACCTGCAGAGATAATGAAGTTACAATGAAGTATCTGGCAGCATCTGAAATTCCCGCTATTATTGTGACGCCAACTGGTGCCTGAAGTTCATTGGCTGAAGTCGGATAGGCAGAGCAGAGATCCATGTCTTTCCATCATGTAAGATCCGAATAAAATTAGAATGTGATTGACACTTCGTGGTCACGTGGTGACACCAGCGCCGTAACCTAGGGATCAGGGAATCAGAAGCTTCGGCATTTGCAGTCTGTTGTCATCTAACATTAAGAAACAAATGTTACGAGCAAACAAATAGCACAAATGTTATGAGCAAATGTAGCAAATGGATCACAAACTTGTTACGAGTTTCTCAACATTCCTTTGTTCTGTTTTGCCTAGTTAGTGTTGAGAGCTCGGGGTAGAGGGGCAGAATGCGGCAGCACCGCCCCCTTCCACACCCAAATGTCAATTGCAGTCGTGGTTTTGTAAATGGGGAAGGCTGCAAATGTATTGCATCACATTGCATGCATAGTATTTCTAAACAAAATCTTTTGCGATACGCGCATAACAGAGTAGCGCTCCTACCGCATAGTGGGAAAACTAATTGAAGCTCAGTGCTATTCGATGAGGTGCACAGTAATGCTATCTGGTGAGCATGCCCTTCTTCAGACCCTACGCCCCACCCTTGAAGGCTGCTTGTCCACAGCCTTCGCCCGCCCGTAAGCCGTGCAGTGAATGCATGACGTCTGGCCTCGTCGTTTTACACAGGTCTTATGGGGGAATGAGGTGGGAGCCTAACGCTTTTGTCTTCCCGGTCACAGGTTCAAAAGCGTTACGGACGACGGTTATCGAACTCATAAACTAAAGGTTTGATATAACTGTTATATAATACCACTCAGAAATCCGTTGTTAATACATAAATACATTTATAAATATATTTTAAAATTTCTTTTGGGGCTTTCCATTTTTCTGTAGGAGAGACTCCGCCTTACAGCCTTTAATGACGAGCCTGGAGCAATCACATTCTAATTTTATTCGTAGTTTTTTGTAGTCTCGTTCCTTACTCGCCGACGCGGTCCGCCCGGATGGTGGTGGTGGTGGTGGTGGTGGTTGGCAGGCGTGTCGTGGGCGGCCGCTTCGTCGTTGTTCTGATTGTTGTCGTGGGCGGCCGCTTCGTGCTTGTTCTGATTGTTGTGGGCTTTGGGGGCGGGGCGACGCGGATGAAGTCCTCCAGCTCGGGCAGCCAATCGTCTGGCGCCGCGTCCTCCACCAGCCAATAGGCGGTTTCGTTCCATAACCTCACTTCTGCAACAGATGAGCGAAATTACGTTGGCATAGATTCACACAGTTTATTACATTCAGGGATGAATAGAACATTTTGAACCAATTTGCTTTGTAAATAAATTTCAACCTTACTCTAAGTTGTTGTTTTTTTCTCTCTCTTTTTGTTCATTGTCACATGGAGCGCACGGAGACGCTATTTTGTCTCTGTTAATGTTCACCGTGTGGGATTGGATAATTGCACACGTGCCTCCAACAAATATTCCTCGATACCCTAGTCGGCCTGCAGTTCCACGAAATGATTGTCAAAAGCATAAATTCAAAACCCGTACCCAGAGATAATCAATAAACTCAGAATTTTCATGAACCGAAATTTTATTTCCATAACGCCTTTTAATATATCATGGTATTTAAAACAATCTACAGGAGTCTGTAATTTATATGGCAGTATTAAGAACAAAGCTCTAGTTTGTGTTATGGTTCTGTATCCTGTGTGTATTTTAGAGAAAAAAGTAAGTTCAATGAAGCAAACTATTCTTTCAAAAAGGGACAATGAAATTAAAAGGTTGGAATCCTTGAAGTAAAGGTAGGGAGTAGATGCTTCCTTGGATAGAGGCATAAGGAACTTACAGAAAAAAGTACTATAGAAATCGATATTGTCTTGGTTTGACATCCATATCGTATCCGTCAAAGAGCTGTTCGGTATAGGAAGCTCATTTTCCAATAATTACAATACTCGACATGAACAATTATAATTCTTGCTTATGTGTTGGTATTTTTCATAAGTACACCAACATAAACATCATAAAATTAACAGACAGGGCTCTGGACCGCAGAAATGGCGTTGAATCTTTACATGAAGTTTTAACGGTTTCAAATCAGAATCCCTACTATTAGTAACCATTTTGTTTCTGACAAACACAATTACTGCAATTTTAAATGTTTATGTGTCTGTTCGTCTGTATTATTATATTAAGCTTTTGTCCCTTTATTTTTGAACAGACCTTGAGCAGCTATTGGAGATTAATTATTTCACACTTTTCATCATTATTCTCTTGCAACAGTTTCGAGGATTATTTTTTTCTCTCATTTTCATGCTAGAAACTACATCAATAACGTCAACGTGATGTATCTGTGCACGTCTCATATGTGGCTATAAGTTCTTCTAATTTATATTATGTTCTAGCCTGAAGATGAGGAAAAAAAATAATCCTCGAAACTGTCGCAAGAGAATAATAATGAAACGTGTGAAATACGAATTCATCTCCATTAGCTGTTCAAGGTGTGTTTAAAAATAAAGGGACCGAAGCATAATTCAATTACTGCAATTCTTGCGTAGTAAGAATTCCTAATGACTTGCAAGTTGGCCAGACTGGCAAAATTGTTGCTCCTGAACTGTACATTGCTGTGGGAATTTCAGGTGATATCCAACATCTGGCAGGAATGAAGGATTCTAAGACTATTGTAGCCATCAACAAGGATCCCGACGCTCCTATTTTCCAAGTGGCTGACTACGGTCTTGTTGCTCATTTATTCAAAGTTGTTCCAGAACTTACTGGAAAATTGTAATTAATTTGCAATTTGTATGTTATTAGCAGTAATTCTGACTGAATGTGCTCATTTAGGCAGTAGTGTACAAAACATTCAAAATATATAATGCCCTTTTGAATTGTCTTCATTTCAAAATAAGATCTTGTTGAAAATGCTACCAACTTCAGTTTGTCTGTTACTTGTCATTTTATTCTTAATATTGTTACTTTCCTTGTATATTTCAGTACATCACTTTCAGGGCGTATTTTTGTACTATTTCTAGATTAAAGTAATCAAGTAATGTTCATCCGTGCGTCAGTCATTCACGGTTAGACTTCTCCCTGTCCATCGATCGAGACAATTCAGGTCACTCGGTCTCCTGGTGCGGAACAATTCTTTCTTTCTTTTTTTCTTTCTTGCTTCTCTCGAGTCCATCCCGAAGATTCTAAGATATTTCTCTAAAAACCTTGGTTTTAAGCAATGAAAACGCTATGAAAACACTTACGACAGTTTCAGAGGTAATAAATAGCTCTTTCGATTTCTATCGAGATCTATTGTCACAATTCGTAGCCGATTACCTTTATGATATTCTGGAAGAATTCTAGAAAAAGAAACTAGGAGTTTTCATGGCGTCAAAGCACCTCCTACGAGAACAATACTGAATTACTACACTCGTTTCATCGTTAAAATATGTTTTATTACGTAGACGATAATTAAACCTAATTTTGTAATCAAACAAAAAAATAAGCAAGTACTTTAATCGTCACTTTTTCGTACGTCTAAAATTTATTTTTATTACGAACTTGCAGATTACTTTTAAATAAAACATATTATTATGACTATTCCACTCGTGAAAATAAAACCAATATGTTTTAACGATGCATATAAAATGTCCAATCAAGGCGGTGTATCTCAAAAACTTTATTTTTTTTTCTATCCAATTTTTCTTACCGCTCCATCCTACTGGCCATTTGTAAGATACGACTCATCTATTTTAGGGGGCAGTATAGATGATTGATGTGTCTACGTGCAATAAACTGCGTATGTACTATAACCAGAGCCTGGAAGTTTCGCAAAATGCCTATTTTTTGTGGTTACTATTTTATGACTTTTAACGAT
Organism: Teleogryllus occipitalis; assembly: GCA_011170035.1. Lineage (NCBI taxonomy): Eukaryota > Metazoa > Arthropoda > Insecta > Orthoptera > Gryllidae > Teleogryllus > Teleogryllus occipitalis. Next base: position 318,437 of record BLKR01000678.1, on the reverse strand, counting down.
AGAAATCACTTAATTGTACTTCTGGGGTTGTTGTAGCAAATTTCTATTTTGCCCTTTTTGCCTATTTGTTGCCTTTTGTTGCCTATTTTTGCCATTTTCCCTTATTTTTCCCTTTTTCTAGCTTTTTCCTCATTATTAAAAGATTTCATTTTTCCAGTTTTTCCATATTTTAACTTCTGATGGATATTTCTGTCCTTTTGCCTTTTCCTCATGTTGCTTACTTTTTCTCCTGGCATCGATCAGGATAAAGTTTGATATAAATATCTGCTAGCCTGGACAACTCGAAGGCACAGTAGTGTTTTGCCTTTCTGTGGAAGCAGACACTGTGAAAAAATCTGAATGAAAAAGGAAGATGATACCAATCATGATTTTTTTTTTCAATGAAGCCATCAGACTTTGTTCGCTCACAAGCAATCCCATTCTACTGTTGAGTATGACCACCAATCCTTTTGCGGACAGCTCTCTACGTATGATGCTAAGAGTTGGCGATAACACAAGTGCGAAAAATATAATTCTTTTTTCACTGATGCATTTCAAGATTCGAAAGGGAGTTCACAATAGTATTTTGAAGAGACAGCGTCGCGAGAAAAAATGATTCGTAGCCATCATACCGCGTGATCATGCGGAATCAAGATTCCAAAGAAAATATAGTTTTCTTACACGTGTAGTGATAATGTAAATTTTAAGAGTTGGAATATTTTTATTTATGATTTTTTTACTATTTCTTTTACTTGTGAGTTTTCATTGTTTACATGATTTTTTGCACCACTACTTAACTAGAACAAATGCCTTTTGGGATACCTATTTTCATAAAAGTAAATGCTATTTTTCTTGCCTATTTCAGGTAAAATAAATGCCTGAACTTCCGGGCTCTAACTATAACATAACCTATGAAAATATTCGCGAGTGGTGCGACGCTATCAAAGTTAGCGAGTTATTGAGGGTCAATAATGCCTAAGATTGACGTTTTTATGTCTCTTTTATGTGGGCCCAGTGATTTCTAAAATTTCGCAAAGCGACATAAATTTTTGCGGAGTATGCAAAGGCGCGTGTCCTGATTTCTATTTGGAATTCGCCTGGAATGAACGTTTGCTTGGAAGAAGAGAAGCAGTGAGCATCCCCGCGTCCGTTTCCTGTCGCCCGTGACCTCGAGCGCGCCTGCCCTGCCCTCTATCGGCCGTTGATCGCGTCGCCACGCGCGCTTCCTCTGTTTTTTGCCGGTGGCGCCGCTCGTGACGTTGCCGCGACCTCGAACCCGCGCCCGCGAGAACTGGGACAGCCCCCACCCCTCCCCTACTTCCCGCCTAGACGGACAAAGACGCAGCCATGAAGCGAAATCTTAATTTCCACAACTCGTGCATGGAAACTGGCACTTCCATCAACTGTTTATGGATGGATTGGAAAGATCCTGTAGTGGCAACGAGATCTTGTGGTAATCCATGATAAAATATACGAGATATACAAGGTATAAACCACAATTGTAGGCTATATAAGTTTACTTTGCAGAAAATTGAACCATACAGGTGTTTCGAGAATTTTTTTCCAGTCTGCCCGCAGTCCAGTCTACTTGGAGCCACTGACGATGGGAAAAATTTCCCGAAACACGTGTATGGCTGAATTTTCTGCAAAGTAAATTTATATAGCCTTCTATTGTGGTTGAAACCTATTATATCCCGGATATTTTATGATTGGAAAGAGTTACAAAAATAGCCTTTGTCGTACCTATCGCAAAGGAGTAGTCACGACGATATCAAACTACTGGGTACTTCAACGTAAACAAAACCCCTAGATTGCTCCAACATGGCGGCCGCTTCGCATTTTGAGACAATCACAAGGGTTTCCTCTTATTCGTGACTGGGAGGTCCTAGGTTCCGAGTCGCGACGGTGGCAGGATTTTCGGCTCTAGCTAAATAGTTATGTCGAGTTCAACCGCCGTCTGGAGGAGAATTCTAGCGGTACTTTTCCGAGCTTTATTACATCAACACTAGTCGAATGGAGCAGTACCCTAACAAACGGGCCACGGACCGCGCGCGATCTTCCCTTCATCTTCTTGTCCTATCCTCTCCCCTTATTAACACACACACTACTCACATGCGCTACACCATCTCACTTGTCGGGAGCTTAAAGCTTGTTTCGCGAAAACTATATTATGAAAAATTTCATTAAGATCTTATATAAAGATCTGTTTTCGGAGAACAGATTTTACTGCAAAAAATCCCCATCTTCAATATTTTACTTGTAGAAAATGCTGAAATTTTTTTAAAGTTTTGCAAGTTGGCAAAATTCAGAGAATTTCACCAAAATCGGATCTGCACCTTTTTTATATGCGAACTTTGAAGATGATGTCACTGTCATTTAGATACATATATTTAATGCAGCAAAGCTCAACAAAGGTTGAATATGCTTAAAAAGTCAGATTCAGTTACATTATTACTAGTACAGGCAGTATCTCCGTGCAAATGCATGTTTTTAAGATACGTAGAGCTTTCAAACTTTGTAAATATGTTTCATAGGTTTTCAACCTCACCAAGTTAACGCTCATCAATTAGAAAACATTCTGAGCAGTTGGTAGTCGTATGGTTAATTGTTGTATTGCTGTAAGTTTGCAGCAGATAATTCACTCTTTTTCTGGAGAGAGGTACTTGAGTTGGATGTGGTGCGTGAAATGTCATGGTGTTTAACTTCTCCACAATGCACCTGTGCACTCAAATTGCAAAGAATGTCGTGAAGGCATCAAGAAGTTGCACCATTCACACTACAGATCAGATTGACCACCCAGCGACGAGGTCTAGAAACGTTAATGTACAAACTGAAAAGTGGGTTGGAGTAAACGATGTTTAAGTTGAAAAGTTACATATTTTTCTTTCCATCAACATTAGAAATTAGTTAGGCCAAAACGTTATGAAACCTACCACGTGCATTTTATCTCTCCGACACGTGTCTCAGTATAGGAAGTGAATATAACTTCATAAGTTGGCCGTTTTCTCCTGAGGGTTTTGAAAGTTTTGATGCACACAGATGCAGTTGTTCCCTCTCCAGTTCCCAATGATCGTGTATAAAGGCATTTCGGAGTATTTAAAAATAAAACAAGGCGAACAATAGTAAAGCAGTGTTAAATCAAATTTTGACAAATTGCCTATAGCAGCTATTCAGCTGCAAAGAACCTTTAAGATTGATTTTAGACTGAAATTTTGACATTATGGTATTGCGGTAATTCCAGTACTTTTCCACCCATATTACAGGGGTAGGGAGGGAAAGTAAAAATGACAGTTACCTATCAGTAGGCTGAGAGACATCGAATGTCTCCATTTCTCCGATCAACACCAGGCGAATGCCGGAGCAGTACCCTACTAAATGGGCCACGGACCGCGCGCAATCTTTCCTTCCTCTTCCTTGTCCTAGCCTCTCCCCTTACACACTCACACTTACACTAACATGCACTACACTACCACATATTCCGGGAGACCGGTCGGGAGCTTAGAGCTTGTCCCGGCTGGGGCGGTGCCCCGCTGGTGGGAGAGTCCTGGTTAGGGGGAAACCCCACTAGCCGACGGTAGGTCGGCGCCGAATCTCGCCATCCAACGGGGGAAGATCACCGCCATCTCCCAAGAAAAAATGTACTACGCTTACGGGACTAATGACCAAAGCAGTTGACGCGCCCGGAAACACGAGAAAATCAATCAATCGAATGTCTCCACATTTGTCTCGATTGGTGGGCCGGATAAAGTGTAATTGAGCCGGCCTGGGTAGCGAAAGACTGAAGGCCCCTAGCTGCCTCGGTTCGAAGGGTCGTGGATTCGAATCCCGACTCGGGCATGGATGTTCATGTGTTTCACAGTCATCGCTATATGACCTAGAAGTTAAAAAGCGGCCTTACAAAAAGTCTAATTGTGCGTGACGATAGAATGGATGCCCGGACGAACATTACTCCATTAATATATTACTAAATAAAGGAGTTATTGATGGTTATTCTAAATCTTGGTGTATATTCCAAAGTTTGCGGCTTCCCGATCGAAGCCGTGGATTTTTAAGGGCGAAAAATATCCTTCGTACGCTTTCCTTTGGAGACAACATAAAGCCCGCTGTCCCATGTTGTAGATTTACTGCACGTAAAAGATTCTCAAGCCTAAAAAAAGTCTAAGCAAAATTTAAGTTGCCTGTTTCGTCGCTTGGGTGATACATTCTTTCTCTCCTAGATGATGAAAGAAGCGTAGCAAAATTTGTGGAGTTAGACGGAAGAGCAGGCCTGATGGCCTTAGTCTTGCCACCTTAAATAAGGCACGATTGAATTGAATCTATTCTGGGCTAGTAACGAGATTACTGCAATCGCATTAAATTAGATAACGTGTTCTCGACAAGCTAAATGTATTTACGCAGCTATGGAAGTCCGAGGTTAAGAATGACATACAGTCTTATACGGCGACAGTGATGCCAAACGCGCTTTTCTGCTGTACTGTATGAACAAAAGCCACGCGCTCCATGGTGACTACGAATCCCGCAATAGGGCGGAGCGCTAGTGTAGCGCTAGTCTCGAACCTTTACAATTTTATCAAAGGGATTTTCTTCCATTTCGTCAAATCTAAATGTATTCCTATGAGACTCTGGTGTTTGAAGTTGTATTTGTACCACTTCGAGCTTGTCAAACTTGTTGCAAAGTCAGTAGTTAATGAACTTACGTACACCGATTGCTACCGCTGTTTCGTCCACAATCAATTGCTCTGGTTTCCCTGGATTCTTCCCTTTTAAATAGTTATAATCATTAATAACAATATATTTTGCCCGTACTATGAAGCACTTTACTACTCTTGTGCTTTACCGTTGGTAGATCAAACATTCTAAATTAAGTTTGCAAAGAAAAAGAAATCAAATTTAAAAAATTGTAAATGAATAAATTTATCACAATCTAAAATACAAAACGAAGGAAAGTATTAACATTTAACTTTGACATGATTAAAACCATACATCTCAAAGCCAACACAACAATAAAACAGGCGAACGAATGCAGGTAGACAAACGGAACGAATACTTTATGAGCACAGTATGATGCCACAACCAAATCACGTGGCATCGTGAGTGTCGATGATTCGTCAGCCGAATCCTGCCTACAAAAAATAATAAATTCTAAAGATATTCCCAATGATTGTTGTAAATATGTAATGTATTCGAGGAACAATTTTACTTATATAATTGTTGTTATGGAAAACTATGTCAATGAGGATTTAAAACAGTTTTGAAATCTTAAAACGGGTGGATGTTTCTTTACCGGAAAAGCCCGTAAGGCCCATGGTGGAAATTTCCACCATGGTAAGGCCCTGTACTTCAGTCATAACCTCGGTCGAGCTGTAGATGACAGAAATAGAGGGGCCACTCAATACGCGAGATGGGGGAACCTTTCAGCTTTCCTGAAAGTGGCGCAGTGTACGACAAGGGACCTAAGCCTCGAAATCCTCCACCGCTTTCCAAGTGAGATAACACAATCTCAGAACAAGGAAACCGCGCCACACAAACCTGTTTTCGAAGGGACTCGCTTACAATGCCGCATGACCTAAAGGCCCGTTCAGGTCAGTTGACAATTTTTTCGTCAGGTCCTAATGTCCGGTATACTCGGTACAGTTTTCGTGTAGATTGGACAAACAGAAAACGTGCAGTCCAGACTGCACGTTTTCTATATGAACATGTTCATAATGTTTCAAGTAGAAAGCCTACAATTTGACTCAAGCGCTTGTAGCAGCAGAATGATTCACTAACGATGATCGGCCATTGCGATTTTGTGGTTAGGTGTGTCAAAGTGCGATTGTGTGAAGTTATATATTGTGATAAACTTCCTTTTTCCCAATTCTTGACTTCCTATTTTTATTCTCTATGCTCCTCATGGTTTATTAATACCAAATGAATCATAACCAGAACGCACACACAGAAATAGCACCACTGACAGTACTGGGACGGCGCAATTCAGTTGTTTCTCTTTTGACCCCCTAGCGGCGGCCTGTGGCGATTCGTGCCGAAAACGTATAAACCGTGTATGCGCGACTTTTGGCTTTTGTACTTCTGGTTTGGGATCTTGAAGTTTCTGTATAGAAACTGTTTGAGAATCTGCACGAAAACTGTACCGCGTATACCGGACTTTAATCAGTTGGGCACGGCCGAAGTTGAGGTCGCTCTGTGAAGTGTATTCCTCCAGATAAGGCAGATAAGTCGAGGGCAAGCAGCGCCAAATTTTCTGACATGTAATTTTAAATTAAACGGACTATTTCACTCATGTGATTTCAACCAATCACATTGAAGAATTCGTAGCTTAAGAGCCAATTGCTGCTGTAATCCTCCTGGCGTTTATTGCTTTTGTCATATCGCCACCTCGTTGCTGACATTGACTAGTGAGTTTTAAATTTTAAAAAAATTAACTGTTTTTGTTATTTAAGATCGCATCAACATCTAGGTCATTAGCGACCACTATTGGAGTTAACGTTATGGTAATTCTGAGGGTGAAACGATATGGTCATGATAAGGGGCGAAAGGACAAACACAAATGCAACCATGCCCGAGGCGGGACTCAACCCGCGACCCTTCGGTCCGAGATCACTACGACACTACTGCCTTAGCGATCTCGCCCACCGGGCCGACCAATTAACTTTATTCATGCATCACTTCTTATTAGTTAGGCCTCATTTTATTCGTGAAATGATTTTCCTAAATACCACTCGAGGTTCTGAGTTTTTTTTCCCCTAGGGCTTTTATTCTGCCGACAGCCGGTTGCCCTTTACGTCCCGAAGAGACGCATATTCGACCAAACACTAGACAAACACTTGCGGGCTCCTCTGATCTGGGGTCAGCAGAACGCGAAGCCCTCCGCGACAACACACACACAAAGTCAAGGGACAAACAGCCATGCCCAAGGCGTGACTCGAACCCGCGACCCTTCGGACCGAAGCGCTGAGTCGGTACTCGCTCTTAGCCACCTCGGCCATCCAGGTCGGCGAGATTCTGAGTTTCCCTGATAAATTCACTCGCCGCTACGCTATCGGTAAATTCGGAACCTCTCGTTGTATTCTACTGATAATATTTCGTGTAGCAGCCCTCGCAACCGTTGCCTTCCGGAAAGGTGGCCTTCGCGGCCCTGAGACTGATACCAGGACGATACGAAAGAGTTTATTTTAAATCACATGCCAGCAGTGCTGTGTTAACGCACGAGTCCGTAGGGCTCAGGGATAGTTCTTACAAAATTATTTATTACTAAAATTTTCAAAAAAAAACAAACAACAAAAAACGTATAAAATGTTATGTATGATTAAACTATACGCCAAGTTTGGCAGTACAGAGTGATGTGTTGGGCGTCATTGGATAATATTTATAATACGGAATGTTGCTGGTTGATTCTTTTCGATCTTATATTGTACAATTCGATAAAATATTAAAATTATTTAGTTTGCAGTCTTTTTCAATGTAATTATAAATACTTTATTGTTTATATGTGTTTAAATATTTTGTTTGAATAATGTTAAATTGAAACACGCAGAAATACTTTCAAAATATTTAAAAAAATACAATGTGAATTAGTAGGATTTTCCGTATATTTCAGCATTGAAATGGGGGGGGGGGGAATGAGAATAGGGAGCCCCCAAAATTAATCTAGGCCCAAGGTCCTCCATCGCTGTTAAAACGGCCTTGCATGTCAGAAAATATAATTTCATACACAAATTACTATCAAAATACTCACATATGAATCATTATTGTATTCTTTTTTTTTATAATCTATCCATTGCTGACAAGAAAATATATAGTCCATTTAAAATACCGAAGATGATTAAATTTCTCGAAAACGAAAAAGGTTGCGAACAATATCTCTACAGTATATTTCTTACCCCACAATTCCGCATTGTTGAGAGAAAACGGCACTTCAATATCGTGAACTATTTAGAAGTTATGGGGTGTCCCATACTTGATACCACGCCTCCACTGCAGTGTTATTCAGTAACTATACTATCTTACTATCAACTACATTATCATTATCCATTTGCAGTATTATCACCACAAATAAAATCAATATGTACGATTTAAGATAAAGAAATGTAAATTCGATCGGTTATGAAATTATACTTTGCAAACAACTGTAAACTATTTTTAAGGACTGGTCAGTATTCGACCGCAGTTGCAGGCAGCTTTTGAATCTTGGTAAAATGACTGATATTTAAATGAAAATATAAACTTATTTACATTAATTTTGGTGCCTCAATTCCAAACTTGACGTGCATGTCATAAATTCCTATTCAGAAATAACATAAGTTCAAGCTTAGCGTAATGACTTCGTGTTTGAAAGAAAATGTTCATGTGTTTGCTTAATCCATTAATTTCAAGTGTGTAGCGTTCACTGGGCAGTACAAAGGACTCGATATTTTCCTAGACAGATTTTAGAAAGATGTTTCGCCAACGCTTCGTTATGTTTGGCACACTGTTAGAATGAAAAACTAGGGATGCTACTGAATGGCACAGACTTTCTCGTACTAGTTAGTTTTCTAATTTTCTTGGTCAAGGTTAGGATTTCCGTTTTGCTCCATTCTCTTCCTAATTGCCATGTAGCACCGCCCCCCCCCCCCCCAATTTTTTTTTCTCCACATTTTCTCAATTTTTCGGTTTCATAATGGTAGAACTGAAATATGACTTTAAGAATATTATAGAAGAGTAAAATCACGTCCTACATGGAAATTTTCGTTGAGAAAACTGAGCCATTTTAGAGAAAATGTCGTTTAAGCGTTACTGTAAATGAGCATGTTGAAGCTAATTTTCACCTAAAACGTTTGAGTTTTCAAGTTACTTTATAAGAAATTATTTGAAGCAATTGCACTCACACATGCAATAATGTGTACAAATTTGTGGTAATGTATGAATTAACGGCGTGAAAGAGGTGTCAAAAAATGTACAATTCTCTGTTTAAAAAAAAACAACAAAAGACTGTATCGAAGTGGGGTAAATGTAATAATAGTAAATCAATTTAGCATTAACAGCTGAAAAAAATTAAAGAAAACCTTTGGAGCAAATTTTGAGAAAATGATATTTAAGCATTTTTGAAAATCCAGAATTTCGAGCCCGTTTTCTCGGAAAACCTTTGAGTTTTTGAGAAACATTTCTATGACATTATTTGGAGAACATCTACTCGTAAATGCAATAATGTATTGAAATCGTCGCTAATGTAAACATTAACGACGTGAGAGACAAGTCAAAAAATTATATTTTTGTGATAAAAAACAAACTTGCCTATAGGAGTTTGTGTTATCTTCTACAGAACATTTACCACTATCCCTATCAAAAGTTTTAAGAGAAAATTGGAGCGGTTTTGAGAAAGTTTTTTATGTTTTTTTAATATTGCGCAGATTTTATTCTATTCTTTATTTTATTTTTATGTCAAAAACAGTTAAAAACTGTGTGTGGCGTGCTACGGGGAGAAGTGAATATTGCCCAATGTTGCAGTTTTGTCCAATAACGCAATATTACGCGTGAATACTAAAATTTCAAAAAAAAAAAAAAAAAAAAAAAAAATTACCTTAACTAAAGAATTAATTATGGAGAACAAATTTCATTTCAGGAAAAATATTTTCAATATTGTAGTTGTAGGAAAAATCCGTAAGAATTTCAATATTTTATAATTTTCGAAAATTCAAAGTTAACATTGAATCGGTTATTTCACTCTAAGAAATTCAATTCATTTGGGACCGTTTTTGAGAAAATGTCGAAAATGTCCCAGAGGTTTATGTAAAGAACCCCCAAAAATTAATCAATGTTATTGAAAATCGGTGAGCTTCGAGAGACGGTATATCAACCGGGAAATATTCAGTTTGGAAAAAATACTACCCAAAGTTTAGTCGCTAGTGGTGTTCACGGACGGACGGGCGGACGAAAGAAAAAATCAATTTTTTCGTGATCAGGGGACCTCAAAAACGTAATTCTGTTGGAATCTCGAAATCGATTTTCCGCAGCATTTTGTAACTTCCTTTGTACTACGGATATTACTCCGTATATACGTATGCATACGAGAAAGTAAATAAGCTTGTTTCGCATTAGGAAAGCAAGTACGTTAGAAATCAATTTTAACGCTGCAGCCTTTCGCCGTGTTCAAAATTTATTAAATTATTTTCTAAAATGTTTAAATGAGGGTACTTTAATGTCATAGATGAAGATCCTTTTACAAAAAAATGAGTGCGATCGCCGGGAATCGAACCCGGATCAACTGCTTGGAAGGCAACTATGCTGACCATTACACCACGATCGCTGTTGAATGAGGGAGCACCTTGTTTAGCATTTTAGAAAAGTCATTTTCAAACTTTCTTTCCAAATAAATATTATGCAGAGTTGTACTCTTATCATTGGCGGGTACAGGGAGGGGAGGCTATCCCCCCCCCCCCCCAAGAAAAAAGGTCTAGAGTTTTCGTTTACCTTCCTTTATTTGGCAAAATTGATTTAAATATTTATTTAGTTCAAATTATTTAAACAATAATATTACATACCGTCATATGTTCAGTACATAGATAATATACAATATAATAACAAATATGTTTATATGACGGTGCTCTCCCTAAATGATCGGCTAGACTTATAAACATTTTATTGAAAATTTAAAAGAATCCTCCTTGTATAAATACGCTTAGAATGTATGGCGGTTTTTTAAAAAGTTATAAAAACCACACTCAAAACCTTGTACGTAACTGCTGGGTACGGAAATACTCCCCAGTCCTGTATGCAACATATTTAAGACGAAAAAATTCAAGGCATTCAATTTTCGTCCAGTTTCCGTGATCCTTTGAGCAAATGCTGAGATGGCCTCGTGTTTTGCTTCTGGACGTAATAGTAACTTCATTATCTGTGCACGTCTTCTAGAATTCAGTGGGAAATACAGTTATTCAAATTATCGTTCTTCATGTCGTCGCGGCAGGAAGTATTATTCTGTGACGAAGGACATGATGAGGGACAAAAGCCAAATTTATTGCTGACTTGCCCTTGGAAATAGATTTTGTTACGTCGGAGCGAATACTTGGTTAACTATCCTTGCAAAAAACGCTCATTTTCTTTCTGTATTCAAAATTCAAGTAGTGTATGGTTTAGGGTATGGATCACAGAATTATGAAAATGTGCACAGAATTCACTTCTCTCTGAAGCACGTAATACACAGTTTTTAACTGTTTTTGACGTAAAATTAAATAAATAATTAAATAAACATAAATAAATAAGCATAAATAAACATAAATAAATAAACAAATAAATAAATAAATAAAAGTCTGCAGATTACGACAAAAGCATTACTGCAACGACACAATCAGGTAAATCTCGACAATGATGCGTCCTGCGTCTTTAAAGCCTGGTTTTCCTGTCCCAACGAGTTTTGTGGGTACATATGAGTATCGCGTGGACACGAGTTTTGAGAAGAGGTCACACGGAGAGGGGGGAAATGACGAGGAAGAGGTGGCGAAGAGGGAGACAGGGGAAATGGAGGGAGAGAAGCGGAGCCGAATTGTTTCTTTAGAAGTAGTGTACAAAAGAAGCCCTTTCTTTTTGAATTTCCCTGGGAAGCAATTGAAGGGCTTAGTGCAAAATGTTAACTCAGAAAATGGCCAAAGGAGATATTTGAAATTTAGTTAACTTGCGTGGAACTTTTTTTATATTACTGGAAATTAATTCTTTTTTATAAGACAAATATTGTGATTTTCATCAAAAGTAGCAGAGCAACTAATAGGAAACTCATAAAAAAGTCATTTTGACGACAAAACTAAAAATTGACATCTTCATGCACTAAGCACTTTAATTTTAATCTTTATAATGATAATTTTCAAAGTGAAGGGTTCTCGCACGGGTCCAGCTAGTTTTTTTTTTTATTAATCTGGGAATCAAATTCTTAAATAATCACAAAATTGCAACGTAAAAACACGTATGTTACACTCTGTTCAATCACTTCGACAATTATTTTGACTCTCTTTTCTGCCAAATCATATTGGGTGACTGGTCGGTAAATTGTAGAAATGATTTGCTTTCATTTTATAATCCTCGCAATCTTATTCCACTTCACTATATTGCACAACACTTAACTGTGATGCATTACTTCCGTATTCCTTTCTCTCCGCTTATAACACAACACTGCACAGCAAATTGTATCGTGCGCCGGAAAACGGCGAATTTTCGACAAGGGTAAAAAAAAATATGGTGCCAGTCCCATTTTCGGGTATCGTTCTGTTTTTGAAAATTGCAAATTTTTTTAACTGAAAAATTGAAGATAGAGATTTTTGCGTCAATGTCTGTTGTACAAATTTAGCTCTTTAAGGAAGGTCATGTAAATTTTTTCGAAATTTCTACTGGAAATTTATGAAACACAGACTTCACGCCAACTACGGATGACGAAAAAAATTGAACGAATATGAAAAATAATTGATTTAATTTTAATTATAATTTACAATTGAAAATGCCAATATTAATTCAATTTTTTTATCTTCCCGCACTTTTACTTTTTACTCAATTTGTATTCTCAATATATGTATTGATGTATCTATATATTTAAAAAAATAAGGTATTTTGCCATGGCTTCGTTTAGAGCTTCTACTGAACCGATTTTTTGTATTTTTTCTTTTAAATGAAAGAATATGATCCCTAGATGTGTTATCAGATATTGTTTGTGTTGATTCACCAACATTTACGGTGTAAATTAATTAATAAAATCATTCTTTAATAGTACGCTTATCAATGGTCCATTGTTTTCTTTCAAAGGGTGGCAGTTTAAAAATCGATATACATGAGAGATGTGAGTCCACGCTGCTTGATGTTTTGTTTTGATTGTTGAGATTTGTTTACAATTCGTCAAGGTTTTGTTTCAGTGTAATAATTGCATTGTGGTGTTGACAGTTTGCATATATTTGCTTCTGTGGTGTACTTTGTAGAGAACATTCGCACAGTGGGTTTTGCTCGGTTGTAATACTTTAGTGAAGTTGTTTACAAGTTATGTCGAATTCCGAATCTATGTTCACGCGCCCCAAAAGACGCAAACGTACATGAACTGAACGCAGGGAAAGAGAAAGCGTAGGTGTCGTAATAGTGAGGTCATTTCGTTTTCTATTGGGTCATTGTCTATGAAATGTCAGTTTTGTTCTGCTTTGTACTTTCCATGTGAGAGAAATTCTGCAAACGATTTACTCTGTGTTGCTTAAATGGGAAAATAAGTATACCTTCGAGCAATATGCCAGAATAAAACAAACAGTTGTTTATAGGAGATGATGACACATCAAAAAACCTTAGAAATAATATCCTTCAGTATAATAGTGGTATATCTTTTGTGCCGATATTGCATTGCCATCTGGTCATGGGCCATACGTGTTCAAAATTTTGGGAACTCATCACAGAATATCTTCGTTATACCCTCAAGATCCAAACAATGCAATATATTGGGAACATTAGTCTGGGTACAGTATTTTACATTTATCTCAGATCTCACCGTCAAATTTTGACGGGTTCTCACTAGTTTCTTTTTAAGCGATCCGCAAAGCTTAATTGAAATTTCCGCAACAATGCCACATCGATATTTGAGAAGCTGATTGTCGTTGAAGGTCGAGATGGTGGCGGTGATAAGATACAGCTGTTTTATTTGGTCGAACGAGTGGTGATGTAACTACTAGACCGATTGCCAGTACTTCCGTTTGCGATGAATTTCGCAGCGGTGTTTTATAAATTACTCCTTAGAATGCCCGGCGAGGTATGTTATATACCATTTAATATCTGATCCATATAAAATTTACTGCGTATTGTATAAAAGAGGTACATTGTATAACTTCAACAACTTAAAGAAAACTATGCCCGCCCAATTTTTTTCCATAAGCACCTGTACTATTTCAAACTTTTAGGCCCGTTAGGGCCGAATTGTTTCTTACCGTCTTGAAGAACAGAGATTTTGCTTTCATTTAAAGTATTTAAAGTAAACCGGGATTTAAAGTAACAGGAGTCGATGTAACGAACATACTAACTTAAAGTTTTATTTTCCTGCGTTTCGTTTAAGGTGGTAATTTAATTAGTTTATTAGTATTATTTATTAATTGTGTGTGATATACTGTGACTAACCGGTCACAAGTTGAAATCTAAATACAACTGGAAAGAAGCGTTTTAGCTAAGAATTGATAATATACGCCTAGTGAATGCACATAGTTTTGGCAACGCTGCGTTGGCAACACTGCGTTTCTCGCTTGGTTGAATTGGAAGTTTTCAAGTAATATCTTAGACGTTAGTAGCGAAGAAAATGCAATATTTTAATAAAAAGTAGCTGTTTTCAATAACGCGAGAAAGTATGTGCTGTTGTAGCACCATTAGTTTCTGAATCGAGGACCCACAAAACACGGATTTTGGCCACATCACGTGTTAGAGGAATTTACAAAAGTTTCTCTGCTTACGAAGTACCGTCGAAGGGCTAGAAAGTTACAATTAACGAAGGTGTGAGGCTGTGCGTTTCCTGATACTAACAATAGTTTTGAGATGGTTTAAACGCATGCTCATTCTTCCCACCTTCCTGAAACAGTAAAAACTGTGTTTGACGCAATGGGAAGAAGATTATCTGCGCACGTTTTCTTGAGTACCCGAATCCCATCCCAACATTTTTACTATACATATTTGGAAGATGAAAAACTAGACATTTTTGTTCCCGAGTTATAGAAAACCTATTTGCAACGGTAAACGAACTGCAGATTTGTTTTTCTGCATTGCTAACAATATAGTAACTCATCCTCAGCTCTACTGCTACCTCTACAAGCAAAAGGAGAGCTCAACAAAACCTGCGTATAGCGAAGCTACATTTATGCCCAGAAGCAAAACAAGGGGCCATCTCAGCATTTGCTCAATGGATCAGGAAAACTGGACAAAAACCTGATCGAGATGTGGTTTTTATCGTCCTCTTTCCTATCCCATTTTCTCAACCCACCACATCAAAAAGAAAAGGTAGTTCCTCATTCGGTTGTATCACTGATCTAATTCTGTTTCACACTAGGCATTACTAGTCTATCAGTCTCAGGATTATTTCGCATTTTAATCGTCTCGAGTATACTTGATACCACAATTATTGGCAACGGTTCTGAGAATTACTTAAAACAAGTTCTATATCATGTTCCTTATGTTTCTGCTTGTTCAAATTTCGCACAAACAATGTTTCGTGAGATCTTCCATAGCTTTCTGTCCAGGTAATGCTGCGTGGCGATTCTTATTCAGTTTTCCTCAGTCTGTTCACAGACCATGCAACTGGCTCACTTCGTGACTTTTCGAGGTAAGGTGTCCGATGCATATCTTTCTTGCAACAGCAGCAGCGCCACTTGAAAATATTGAGGGAGGGGAACATCTAGTATGTCCCTGATACTCTGTTTCCTGATAAACTGTTTTTATACAATTAGAGACTATACTGATCGCCGAAAAGAAACATAATGTTTACTTTAACAAAAACAAGATATAGTATAATGAATTAGTTTACATTTGCATTGTATAATTTAAAAAAAAGACTCAATATGCCTGTAACAAATAATGTACTTTCGGGTCAATGACCCCCATCTCGATCAGGTTTTTGTCCAGTTTCCCTGATCCATTGAGCAAATGCTGAGATGGCCCCTTGATTTGCTTCTGGACGTAAATGTAGCTTCACTATGCGCACGTTTTGTTGAACTTTCCTTTGCTTGTAGTGGTGGTAGAGCTTAGGGTGAGTTTCTGTTTCGTTAACAATACAGAAAAATCAAGTCTGTTCGTTTCTTTACCGTTCAAAATAAGTTTTCTATAATTTGGCTACGAAAATATCTAGTTTTTGAAATGTTAATCTCTCGCTTTTTTAAATTTATTATTATTATTATTATTATTATTATTATTATTATTATTATTATTATTATTATTAATCTTTCAACTATTAATAGTTAAATTGTTGGGAAGGGATTCTGAAACTCAAGAAAGCGTGCGCAGATGATTTTCTCCCCCATACGTCACATACAGTTTTTGACTGTTTTTGACTAAATAAATAAATAAATAAAATACTCTCTTATTTCTGAGAGTTTGATTTTCAGTCAGAAAAACAGGGACTTGCGTCGTGTGCAGAATCTTGTGCCCTCATCGCTTCCAGGTGCCTGTTTTGGCGTTTAACTAAAACTTCTCCATTTTAGGGTTTTCAGCACCTGATTCTCAAACCCTATAAGCACAATAAGGTCTCACGATTCTCAGGGTACTTCAGATTTTTCTTGAAGGCAATTTTATTTCGGAAAACTGGATCTGCTTTTTTTTATTAAATTTCTCAAAGAATATGACATGGTTTTGTCACGGTAGTTTCCGAACACGCTGTATATAATCCTAACCTTCCTGAATTGCTTTTAAAGTTCGCACTATTCTTCAAATGTTCTTTTACAGGAATTATATTTAATTATTGGGCATTTTTCAGTGGGTGGCACCCCTCCAATTGGCGAGTCGAAGGGGTCTGTGCCCCAAAGAGTTGGCGCCTACGTACAACAGCGATCTCAGAAACTGTTTTAAAAGACCTGAATTTGTCATCTGTCCCCGCAAGTGTTTAAAACTTTATTTCAAGTTGATTTCTACCTTCAAAAAAATCTATTCAAACAGCCTCATTCGGTATGGTGATATGCTTATTTAATAATTCACTTTTAAAAAAATCTTTAAGAAAATGTAATTTTTTAAGGTACTAAAACGCATTTTGGTGACTTAAAGTTACCTACACTGATGATAAGAATCAGTCGACACCTCTCGAGATGGCAAATCGATTGGCACAATTCTTAGCCAGTTCCCTCGAGGATATTCTGCGAGAATTGTAGATGGACCTCTCGATAACTCAGTGAAACGCTCTGCATTACTTTACTCTCTGACATTTACATGACTTAATTCTTCAGATTGACAATAATTAAACCTATTATTTATGAAATAAAAACGTTAACATATATTTTAATGAATACTTTTCTTGTAATTTTCTACGCCTAAAAATAGACGTGTCAGGCGACTGTAATACGTTCAAAATGTATTTTTATTATGAGCTTGCCAAGCATATTTAAAAGTTTTTAACCCGCCGAAAGCGCCACATGTAGTCCACAATAATCTGGAGAGCATAAAACTCTCTGAACTGCGTGGCTTACTCATTTCAATTTAATTTATTCTTAAGCAATGGAAAAATATTGCTTTGTTATGTAAAAAAGGTTTCCATTTCAAAGTTTCATGTGCCAAGCTAGGTAATAGCTAATAGTTCAACATTTTAGTGGCAGCTGCGAATTGAATCCCACATCTGAGGTACATATGAAGCAGACATGTGTAGTTTTCTCTGTAGTCGACTGACGTCAAGAAGAGGGTTACCTTGGATGTCTATTCAAAAACATCATCTTCCTAGCTGTTGGACAGGCAACCGTGGACCAAACAAAATGCACATTCCGTGTAAGAAAACACACAAGAAAAACAATGAGATAAATTACCAATTATGGGAATAGTTCGTGGGTGTTGGTCCCGAAGGATAAAGAAGTTAGCCAATAAGTATAAATTGTAGATATGGGGATAATCAAACCACAGTAATATAAAATAAATATATATTTATTTTATGCCCAAAGTAACTTTCGAGAACAATATTTTCCCATCCTCAGTGGGTCTTGCCCGAGCAACGTGGATAACACCTAAACATTTAAAATAAAACCGGATATGATCCAGTGATGAACCACTAGGGTGGCCGCCATCTTGTAGAAAGGCGGTTGTATTTTGGGCATAAAATAAATATATATTATTTATTTTTATTATTGTGGTTTGATTATCCCCATATCTATAATGGATTACCACAAGATATCGGCTACCACCACGGAATTTAAGTTTAAATTACTAATCCAGGCACAACTTTATGAGCCAATACAATCCTTATCTGGCATTGGGCTGCCTGATGTTTTCTGAGTAGCTGGATTATTTATTGCGCTTAAGCAGTGACTCATTCCTTGTGTGTCTCGCTTCAACTGTCGTGTCTCGCCGCTCGCTCGCTCGTCGTGTGCACAGAGATCTCTTAAAAATGGTAAAGATTGTCACACCACACTTACTGCGAGGTTTCGCTGGCATTTAATGTTAAATATAAAAAAAAATCGTCTTGTTTGAGGCGTGAAGTGAGAAGACAGATTCACACTTATATCATTACATTATTAACTGAGATAACCTAGTGCCATGTCTCAAAGAATGTTGATACCTTATACTATACATGTGATAAAACTATTTTTTTCTTAAAATAAAAGCCACTTTGTAAACCTGGTTACCAATAGTCCGCCAGGGAGCCCTGCCTGTGTTAGATGGCTGCACATTGAAGTCTGTATTGTCTCCAGTAGCGGGTCTAAAGGGCACCACGCCCTCGCCCTAATTGAACATTTTCAGTTAATGTATTCTTTATTTATTTATTTTACGTCAAAAAACAGTTAAAAAACTGCGTATGGCGTGCTATGGGGAAAGAAGAATTGTGTGCACATTTTCAAAATTCTGTGATCCCTACACTAAATCATATACTACTTAAGTTTTGAATTTTGAAAGGGAGAAAAAAAACAAAAAAACTCCCATGTAATAAAATCTATTTTCAAGGATAAATAAGCAATAAATTTTGAATTTTGAAAGGGAGAAAAAAACAAACAAAAAAAACTCCCATATAATAAAATCTATTTTCAAGGATAAATAAGCAATAAATTTTGGCTCTTATTACTTCCTGCCGCGACAACATGGAAACGATAATTTGAATAATTGTATTTTCCACTGAATTCTAGAAGACGTGCACAGAAAATGAAGTTACATTTATGTCCAGAAGCAAAACAAGGGGCCATCTCAGCATTTGCTCAATGGATCAGGGAAACTGGACGAAAAACCTGATCGAGATGGGGGTCATTGACCCGGAAGCTGTAGTACAATAGTTGTTACAGGTTTTTTATACTCATTTATACAGTCCAAATGGTAAATAATGCATTATGTATCATTGTTAAAATTAATGTTACTTTTCTTGTGATGCTCAGTATAGTCTCTAATTGTATAGAAACAGTTATGCAGCAGAAACGATTTCACTTGGGATTTAAACTTTTCTATTGAATTTAATCGTTTAATGTCATCTGGCAAAGTGTTGTAAAATAATGTACATGTATTGTATGTGAATTTTTGTAATGAGCTGTTGATACTGTCACCTGATGAATATGATTTCTACGTCGAGTGTTATAGTAATAGACTTCGGCATTTTCTGAAAATATATTCCCGCCCTTAAGCAAGTCATTTTTTACAAAAACCACTGATTCGTAAATAAAAAGACACGGTAATGGTAGAATTCCTAGATTAATGAAGAGAGGCTTACATGAATCACGTGGGTGGGATTTGGTTATTATTCGTACAATTCGTTTTTGTAATCGAAAAGTCTGGGAGCTATAAGATGTATTTCCCCAGAATATTATGCCATATCTCAGGTGGGAATGAACATTCGCGAAGTATACACAACGAGCAGTATGAAGGCTGACTGAATTTAATTCAAATTCAAATTTAATTCAAATTCAATAAACTGAAATTAATTCAAATTTATTCAAAATAATGACTTCAGTAATTGTATCACGTCCAAAGAAGAGTTTTCATTACGAATTGAAAGATTTACTTTTAATTTCCGAACTCAAAACTAAAAGAAATTTTCAAAAATTATTTACGGGGAGCGGGGAGCATCTGAAGAGTTTTCGCCACTCCCACGTTCCTAAACACTTTCTGGAGCCGCTTCCGATCCTCCAAATGGTTTGTGACGTTCCATGCCCATTTCGTGTGACGTTACTTCTTGTAACGCGTCTTGCAACGCGTCTCCAAGCTCCTTAAGGGGCGTTGAGCGCTTTGCACTTCTCGGAGTAATCATCCATTAACGTGCTTTACTTTTAATATTAGTCAAGTTTCGTCACGTCGCAGTCAGTCAGTGCCTTTTATCCCTTCGGCCAGGGGCTCGACGACGTTAGATCCCGGGGTTCCTGGCCGGTCACCCAACCACGAACCCGCGAGTCCCGAATGCGCTTAACCTTCGTGACTTCACGGAGCGTAGTAAACGCATTCGGCTAGCGCCGCCGGCAACTTCATTGTTCATAATCTACCGTTTAAGTATGCGCAAGGCGTGAGTGGAATATGTTAGCACTCAATCAACACCACGAGGGTAACTGCCTTGTAGAATGGAGTTCATCAAAAAGAAGGAAGCAGTTTATTCTTTTCCGATCTCTCCTTCACTTCCTCAACTACCTTCCCATTCATCCACCACCTCTTTCGTCTCCTCCTCCTTCTCTCCCTCCTTCTCCTCTTCTTAGTTTCCTCCTATTTCTTCTCCTCTTCTTCTCTTTCCTCCTATTTTTTCTCTTGTTTCTCTTCTTGACTCCTCTTCTTCTTTCTTCTATTCCGTCTTCTCCCCCACTTCTTTCTTCTCTTCTTCCTTACCCTCCTCCTTCTCTTCCTTCTTCTCCACCACTCTCTCTTATTATTATTCTCCCTCTCCTCCCCCTTTTCTTGCTTATCATCCTCGTTATCGTCTTTCGTCTCCCCCTCCTCCTCCTCCTCCTCCTTTCCTCTCCCTCCCCTCCTCCTTTTTCTTCTCCTTTTTCTCTCCCTCATTCTTTCTCTACTTCTCTTCCTCCTTCTTGTTTTTTTTCTTTTTTTGTTATTTAAGGTCGCATCAACATCTAGGTCATTAGCGACCATTATTGGAGTTAACGTTATGGTAACTATGAAGAAGAAATGATATAGTGATGATAAGGGGGTGAATGGACGAACACAAATACAACCATGTCCGAGGCGTAGATGTCTTCCATTATTTCTTCATTCATTTGTTTTCAGGTACATTCTATCTGTCAGGCGCTTTACTTTCTTCGGAGCTAGTTTTAATAGCGACCTTTCGGTCCGAGGTCGCCATGACACCCTGCTCGTCTCCCGTCTCCTCCTCGTCATTCGGAGCGTTCTCCGCCTGTTGGCCGCGAAAGGAGGCGAAAAAAAAGACGCGAGTCCACGCGCTGCGTCTTTTTTTCGCCTCCTTTCCCCGCCCTGTCGCCGCTAACGACGCCGCCCCGCTCCGCCCCGTCCCGCCCCGCTCCGCTCCGCGCCGCCAGGGGCGTGACGGGGCGATGGGACCGCGATAGACTCGCGCCCGTTGCCATCGCGACCAGCCACGCCCCCCTCGCCCCCGCTCCGCGACACAAGACAAATTAAAAATAGCTCCGAAGAAAGTAAAGCGCCCGACAGACAGAATGTTCGAGGGTAATCCCAAAAGTAAGGTCTCCTATTTTTTTTATAAATACAGAACTCTGTGTGGCAGTTGGTCACCCTGCTATGAAGAGTGCTTCCCGCGCTGTGTGTAAACATGCGCACGCCGCGCTGAGGCGCTCAGTCCCCCACCCACCCACGCATCATCACCCACCCACCCTCTAGTCCCGACTTGGCGCCCAGTAACTATCACCTGTTCCCTAAGTTGAAAGGACATTTGGCCGGAAAGCGATTCAGCTCCGATGACGAGGTGAAAAAAGAGATTCATAACTTTCTGAACAGCATGGCGGCGAGCTGGTATGACATGGGCATACAAAAACTGTCACAGCGTCTACAAAAATGCGTCGACAGAAATGGTGATTACGTCGAAAAATATCTAAATGTTCAAGCTGTAAACTGATGTAAACCATTGTAGAAATAAACAGATCTATGTACTTATAAAAACATAGGAGACCTTACTTTTCGGGTTACCTTCGTACCTGAAAACAAATGAATAAAGAAATAATGGAAGTTATCTACGTCAACTTAATACAGTATAGTAGTACTGGCGTACCCGTGCGAGAACTCTCGCATGTTAATCCCACCCTCTTCCGTATTTTTCTATTTTCATATTCACCCTGTAATATATATTTTTTTCAAGACCTTCTTATCCTCCGACATTTGCTCTATATGTCACCTTGTAATTGATAACAATAAAATACACCCTTGTCAATACAAACTATTCTTATTTACGTTATTACCGAGCAGAGAGGTACACTAGTAATTCAATCGCTGAGAGTGTAAAGTGATTAGTTTAATTTCACATAAGTTGCAGATGCTACAGGCTCTGAACAGGTGGAGTAGAATCGAAAAGCGTTGAACCAGCAAGAATGAAATAGAATGTTCAAGAAGATCTCATCCTGTAGATTACAGAGGGAGGAATGTGTTTTTCAGGCATTTTTTCTCAAAAAATTAGATTTTAAAACCCTAAAACACTTCGCTTAGGAGTTATTTAACGATATAGATTTTTAAATGTGACCGAGTGTTGCGGGTTGCATTTGACAGGCATATCATCTAGAGGCTTTTTTTTTTTCAACAAATCCTACAAATATTTAAAGTCAGAGTACAATTCGTCACGTCTCCGTGAAATTTTCTGGAGAGATCTCGTTTATAAGATGGTTGCAAATGAGAGTCGCAAAAGGTATGTATACTACTGAAATAATAGAGGGGACGATTAAGTTGGCGAAGATGACTTCCGCTATTTCTCCATGTAATTGCGACAACAATGCCACATCAGCATTCTCACAATTCTAGAAAACAAATGTTTTCGTCGCGTAAACTACACAGTCGCGTAAACTAGAAAGATCTTGAGCGACGAGTACATTCTTTTCCTTCCTGCTTTAGAGCTTTTCCAGCTTTATGGATGCCGATTTCGGTTATCCACACACCGGGTATCACTATGTCCCTCATCGGGACACGTATTAACCTTTTACACTAGACACACTTCGTTCGAGTTCGTGTGTGTGAGGTCAGCAGACTCGAAAGGCCTTCCGCGACAACACACATACATGAAAAACACGGGACAAACAATGATGCTCATGGCGGGACTCGAATCCGTGTCCCTTCAAACTGAGACGCTGAGTCGTCACCCGTAGCCATCTCTGCCATCCAGGTCAGCATGAGAGGCTGATACATTAATTACGTATTATCACAAATCTGTGAAAATATCAATATTTGTACAGAATTTTAACACTGTTTTTTGATAAATAGGTGATGATAAAATGTTGAAGTTTTCATTTTCTAGGTACTCTTGTCTCTTTTGATAGTGGATGAGGCATTCGAAAATGACCTGATTTATTGATACGTCAGTATAGCAGATGCTACAGATGGATAGTGAAACTTTCTCAAATAGAAATTTATTAGAGAATTGTGAGTGAATTGTTCTAATTCTTCACAGAGTAACGTGTTCTTGACGATTAATTGAGGGATTTGTTGTAAGTCCAAAGACATGTGATATATTTTTATGAAGTTTGCTGGATTTTTCATTTTGCCAATGTTATCTCCACGTTTGTTTGTTTTTTTTCATTTTCAGAAAAAATATTTAATAGATTCTTTAAACTAAATTTAGAGTAAAAAATTATTTTGTAATTATAGAAAAATCGAAGTATAATAGCCGAACTTCTCTTGGGCGGTCATGAATCAACCCTGGGGTTCCCTTCAGATTCTAATGAGTGATACGGTGTACGATTGGTGCTAAGTTTCTAACAGGAAGGGGCTAGGGCTTGAGTCCAGGCGTTGATGGATGTTCGGCAACAGCTAGATCGCTGGGACCAATTCAACCAATGTGTTGAGTAGAATTTTAGCGGCTAGCTGCTGTGACCGGTAGTTTTCCGAGGACTACGATTAATAGCATGTAGATACCGGAGCAGTACCCTAACAACCGGCCCGTGTGCGATCTGTCCTTCCTCTTCCTTGGCCTATCCTCACCCCTTACACACATTTACACTAACATGCACTACTCTACCACACATAACGAGAGACCGGTCGGGAATTTAAAGCTTGTCTGAACTGTGGCGGTGTTCCGCTAGTGGGAGATACCTTGTTGGGGAAAACCCCGCAAGCTGACGGTTCAGTCGGCTCCGGATCTTACCATCCAGCAAGGGTTGATGAACGCCACCTCTCGAGGAAGACATGCACTACGCTTACGAGTCTAATGACGTGGGAAATTGACGTGCCCGGAATAATTAATCAGCCAGTCAAATCCAAGAGTGTTCCACTTACATTTACATGCACTAGCGCACTTGTCGAGAGCTTAGAGCTTGTGCCAGCTAAGATGTCTCGCTGGTGAGGGACACCTGCAAGTGGACATAAATGTTGGCGACGGATCCCACGTCCCAGTGGAGGAGGAACACCGCCACCTACAGCCAGAGAAAAAATGAGTGGATATTCAAGGGACTAATTCCGTTAGCAATTGACGCGCCCGGAAATCCGCAAATACGCTCTCACTTCCGGTGGAAACGGGTTGGCGAGGTTGAATCCTGCGAGATAAGACAGTCCTCTCAACTTGGACAGAATCATTGGTCCGTTGACACTCACTCTCGCCGTGAACGGATCCACAGGGACCAAGAGGAACCCCCAACCCCCGAGGTCGCATTGGTGCACTGACCTGCGTAGTGGTCCGGAGCGGCGGTTGGTGTCGGAGGCGGGGCCAGCACCAGCCTCAGCCACAGCACCAGCAGCACCAACTGCCCTCCCGCGCCCATGGCGGCCGGCGCGCACCACTGAGTCGCGAAGGCGCTGGGCGACGCGGTGCTGCAACCCGCCCCGCCCCCGGCGCTGCCGGAGACCTCAACGCGCGCAAACAGCCAGGTGGAGATAAAGGCCAAGGGGCTTACACGCGAGGCGCTGGGCGCTCCGGCTGGGGATTACACAATGCGAGAAACGGGCGGAATGTTTGGTAAGGAATTCATTCCCTCTCCCTGTAGTTTCCTGCGTCCTCCTCTTCTCTTCTCTTCTCTTCTCTTCTCTTCTCTTCTCGCTTCTCTCTTTTCTCTTGATCTTTCTTCTTCACTCTTGATCTCTCTACTTCTCTCTTCTCTTCTCTCGTCTCTATTCTCGCTTCACTCTTCTCTCTCCTCTCTTGATCTCTCTTCTTCTCTCTTCTCTCTTCATGTCTCTTCTTCTCTCTTGATCTGTCTTCTTCTCTTCATGTCTCTTCTTCTCTCTTGACCTCTCTTCTTCTCTCTTGACCTCTCTTCTTCTTTCTTGATCTCTCTTCATGTCTCTTGAACTCTCTTCTTCTCTCTTGAGCTCTCTTCTTCTCTCTTGATCTCTCTTCTTCTCTCTTCTTTTTGAAAATGGCCCAGGGGCTTCATGTAAAATACCCCCAAAATTCAATTATCGGTTTCAAATTCAAGGGGCCGCGACATCAGCCAGATCATTTGGGAAATATCACTTTTGGAGGAAATCGGCTGAACGGTTTAGCCGCTAGCGTTGTTCACTGACAGACGGACAGACGTTTAGTTGACAATCGATTTGTTGTTATCAAGAACCCACAAAACATGGATTCTGGGTACACCCCGTGTTAGAGGATCTTTTGTTTCTAAATTTAGTAACTGGAGTTATTCACTTTTTCGTTACTAGGGTCTTGTAATAAGAGGTTTTCTGGCGAAAATGTCGTTTTCTCGCCCAGCATTAACTTTTTCTCCTCTCCGTAGCGGGAGCGCTCGACTTCATCTCCCCCTCCTTCTTTTCTTCTTTCTTTTACTTAGCCTTCTTTCTCTGCACTTCTCCTCCTCCTCCTCCTCTTCTTCTTACTTTTTATTTCTTCTTCTCATTCTTCCTTCGCTCTTCCTTCCCTTCTCTTTCTTTCCCCCTCGTCCATCTTCTTCTCCTCCTCTTCTTCCTTGTTTCTTCTACACGTCTCCTCCTCGTCCTTCTCCTCGCCTCTTTTCTTTTCCCCTCCTCGTTCTTCTCCTCCTGTTCTTGCTTCTTCTTTCTTCTACTCCTTTTTTCCTTCCTCCTCGTTCTCCTCCTCCCCTTCTCCTCTTTATTTTCCTCCGCCTCCTCCTTTTTCTTCTCGTGCTGTTCTTCTTTCTTCTCATTCTCCTTCTTTCTCTCCTCCTTCCTCCTTCGTCTTCTGAAAGGTGGCAGCTGCTGCAGCAGTGGCGGCGCGGCGCGGGCCGGAAATGCACTGCCCTCGCGGGCCACGCCCCCTTCCTCGCCCGCTCTCGCCCCGGGCGACGCAGGCCGTCGACCCCTCCAACACACTCAGGTGGCGCCGGGGCGACGGCGCTTGCAGGCAGATCCTGCGCCTGGGGGTGCACTCCCCGCGGTGGCGGCCCGTTGTCCTCCACACCCGCTGAACTGCGATTTTTACATCCCTGCCTGTGACCTTCCATTAGCTGTTACGGTACCATCCTATCGGGACCTTACACGTCACTATCGTGTTCAAACTTCCCATTGGATGATACCGAAACAACTGATTTACTTCACAGGCAGCAATGTAAAAAATGCAGCATAAGTGGCTGGGCCGAATTGAGCCGATTGATTGATTAGTGATTCCGGGCGCGTTAACTTCCAAAGGCATCAGTCCCGTAAGCGCAGTGCATGCTTTTCCTCGTGAGATGGCGGTGACCTTTCCCAGCTGGATGGCCAGATCCGACGCCGACCGAGCGTCGGCTAGCGGCTAGCCCGGTCAGAGGCACTGCAGTAACATCAGTTGATGCCATGAGCACTCTAAGCCGGTATGAAGATAATGCTGCGAGTCCATCAGTCAATAATATTTTTTTACGGTATTGCCTAACAACTCGTATTGGAACTATGTACTTCTTGAAAGTTTGTAATATCGTCGTTAATTATAGGAAACCTACTAGATGAAAAAAATATTTTACAGGAGGAAAGAAAGAACAGTTTTTGATGTTAATAATGTGCTGTCGACTATCGTAGGCATTCTACACATTCTATATGGTAGTATTCAATATTTGTTTATTGTAAAATTTTTCTGAAAACACCTTACGAAAAACTCCCATGTGGCTCCGACCACATACGAGATCTTCTCTCATTAATGAATTGGGAAGATCACATAGGTTTTTTATTTTCTGTTTTAAGACCATAATTCCTTGGACTCTTGAACATTTTCTGTTCAAACTAAAGTACAAGCAAATTCTGATTTATTGAAACGTGTAAAAATCGTCAATTCCGTCGCATAAAAGCTTGTCCATCATCAACGACGAGATAATTGTTTGTATTTACATGATTTAGAAGAATTGAAAATTTCCTGTCAAAACCTTATTGTCGTAGGTATTTGTTGAAGTATCTTAATTAAATTGTTTAATTATCTACTGTCAGTGCAGGTTAGAACAGCCATCCGAAGGCAATCAGAATCGATGTTTTGGAATCTGAGCCCGTAGGCTTCACGGGTGTCTAACAGGAGAATCAGACAATGTCATAGCGTGGATTGATCGAGGAAATTTTTCTGCTGCTTAACTGATTCTATGCAATTATAGACTATACCGAGCACGGAAAAGGAAATTAATACTCATTTTAACAATGACATTTGATGAATTACTTACCATTTGGACTGTATATTTCTAAAAAAATCTGTAACAAATATTGTACCTCAGTTTCTGGGTTCAATGACCCCCATCTCTAACAGATTTTTCTTCCAGTTTCCCTGATCCATTGAGCAAATGCTGAGATGGCCCCTTGTTTTGCTTCTGGACATAAATGTAACTTCATTATCTGTGCACGTCTTCTAGAATTCAGTGGGAAATATAGTTATTCAAATTATCGTTCTCCATGTTCTCGCGGCAGGAAGTCGCTTTCCTTCACGAAGGGCACCATGAGGGATAGTTTCTCAAATGTATAGTTGATTTACCTTTGAAAATGGTATGTATTACACGGGAGCGAATATTTTCTGATCAATTCTTAGTGAAAACGCGCATTTCCATCAGTGTTCATAATCCAACTTGCACATGGGTTAGGGTATAGATCCCAGAATTTAAGGAAACTGTGTAGAATGTACTTCTCACCATGATACATCGCAAAGAGATTTTAACTGCTTTGGACGTTAAATAAAGAAAATAAACTAAAAAATTATAATTTCTCTGAATTTGAGATGTAAGTTCTCCTAGGGCTCTCATTGGGTCCCAGCGGTTCTTTAACGCTGGGACCAACTTTCCGTGGCTCTATGAAGCAAAAGAAATGAGCCCTGTGTTATGCCTTGTAAAACGTTCAATGAAGGATTAAAGGTTAGTTGCTATAGTCATCACTTCTATTCTTTCGTCCGTTATCCCCTCTTTATCCTCCTTCTAGCCTACAGCAGGTTATTAAGTTTGTTGTGGAATTTACGCTCTTGTAAATGCGTTTTCTAGAGAAAATGCACAAATATTCGTGATGACGTTAACTTCTATCGTTGATGTAGTTATGTTTTACAGCCGTAAAATACTAGTATGTGCTTAGTGATGCACGTATTAGATTTTCTCGGCTTTCCGTTTGTTTCGGGTTACCGTAAGAACTCTTTGCGTATCTCTTAACAACTGCTTGCGTTAAATAGTTGCAGAGATTTACGTCTACATCACTTACACACAGGCCAGAAAATCCACTTATTACACAAACAAATATAATTCTAACTTAAGAATGAAGGCTGGCTACGGTGTACATTTACTAAGACAACTAAAACAACATCCAGGATAGCATATTCAAAGATAGAAAAAATACATTAAGCGAACTAACCAACTTTTTTGCTAGATTACTTTATTACAAACGGCTACCATACATTCATCACATTAAATTACAATTGATGTACTCAGTAAGCCTGAACGGACGTTATTTCAAGAAGAAATTCACCTCTAGGAAAAAATTATTGAACGAATGTTGGAACTGAAATATCTTCTCCTTCCCTGAAATAGCCGAAAGGATAAAAGACATTGACTGACCGCGACGTTACGAGACAAAAGACAAAAACTTAATGAGGATTACTCCATATTTATAAAGGCTCAGAGCCCAAGAAGAGCGAAGAGTCATGTTGCGAAAAAGACGCAACAAATTTAAAAAAAGAATACCTTGTGGATCCGCCTCTGCCCAATTTGGAGCAATTCGGTGACGTACTTAAGTTGTAAAGGCACCTGTTGGTCAAACCCTGCACTAATAAAACGTGTCGAAATAACACGCCTGAATACACTGACAGGAGGTTCGTGTCTAAACTGAGTAAACGACCGACATCAGCTCGAGTGTGTAACTAGCAACTAAATGACTACTCTCTGGCATTCCTGCTTTCCGTTTCCGAGGTGTAGAGGAGCTAAAAGTAAATATTTCAAATGCCAGGAAATGCGAGAGCATTGAAAATTGAAAGTTAGGTCTCAATGAAGTACGTTAAGTATTTTAATACACCGAAATGAGACCGTTTAGACTATCCATACACTTCATTCGTAGTAAAAAAATGTACACCAACAACCAATAAAATACATAATTTTAACCAATAACAAAAATAAAAACTCTAGAAACTTGAATAATATGCAGGCAACTCGCCACTTTAATGGATGATATTCCGTTGTATTAAATGTCGGGTTAAGAACAATAACAAATAATCCGTGACAAGAAGAGCGTGTGTGCATGCTTTTAACAACTGCTGCACGTCCTTCATTGGTGTTCTTGCCGAGCTGTGCTGCATAATTCAGTGCGTAAGCAGGAGTGTCAAACTCAGTTAATCCTTTAGTGGACGCTCTCGAAATTGTAACACGAGTGGTCGCCATAGTTAACCATTTTTAAAGAAAATGTTATTAACTTCCTGTTGTGAATAAAATCTTTTCTATAACTTATAAGTCCGGTAAGGTTATCTAAAACAGTGAACAGCTGCAAACTATTGTATAATTTATATTATACAATAGTTAATTTATATTATACAATAGATTTATTACAATTATTTCGCCAGTCGGCGGGAGAAGAAAACCGCCACCTCCCGAGGAAAAACATGCACTACACGTACGGGACTAATG
Organism: Teleogryllus occipitalis; assembly: GCA_011170035.1. NCBI lineage: Eukaryota > Metazoa > Arthropoda > Insecta > Orthoptera > Gryllidae > Teleogryllus > Teleogryllus occipitalis. The sequence continues at coordinate 288,711 of BLKR01000678.1, read as the reverse complement.
ACCCTAGTAGTTGACGCGCTCGGAATCACTATCAACCAACCAATCAGGCCCTTCCATTGCAGTCACTCACAAGAAGAGGTACTATTGCAACTGGTTAACATGGTTGAAGGTAATTAATGGAACGCAGTTAAAGGAAATGAATCAAGAAATTGTTTTTTGTGGCAGACAAGTGTAACAGAATCTAAGGTCAAACGTAATGAAGACACTGTAATATTTGTAATATTTATAGATAGTGTATGGAGAAATAGTAATATTGCAGAGCAGGTCAAAAAGAAGAGGATTGATCATTGAAAAAGAAAGGAAGGATGGTCTCAAATAACCATGTCAACGTCATTGTCAAGCGGCCAGAGCAACTTCTGCAAGGTACAATGGTGTATCTCCATTTTCAAATCTCGATTGCTTGATAGAAATCATGTCAAATATGCTTTCAAAACAGAAAAGGTACAGATTGTCATTCACAAATTGTTACATGAAATTACAAAGAGAAAGGTCCAAACTTGATTTATTGACAATCACCTGTGATACAATTTAATCAAATACATAAATGACGTTTCGGAGGACAATTGCCTCCATCTTCAGACAATATTAAAAATTATATAGCCAGCTTGAACCGAATACAATTTACAACCTCCATTATCGTTGTAAAGCTGTCATCATAGTAGAATGACAGCGGTCTCAAGTACACGAAGCATGATGCCTCGCGGTCTACATTGGCTCCAGTAGGTCAACCGTTCGGTGGAAAGTTTGAGAAGGAACTCTATTCGGTTCAAGCTGACTATGTAATTTTTAATATTGTCTGAAGATGGAGGCAATTGTCCTCCGAAACATCATTTATGTATTTGATTAACTTGTATCACAGGTGATTGTCAATAAATCAAGTTTGGACCTTTCTCTTTGTAATTTCATGTAACAAATATGCTTTCGAATGAAACATCCTTCTATCGTGATGTTTCGATCGCTCTTGGCACATACATTCCCCGAAACAGTTTGGCCGTGTGCACCCCTTTCTGAAGTTGGAGAGGAAGTGAGGGCGGAGTCAGGGGAAATTACCCATAGGAGCGCCGGCGGGCGAGCAAGTAGCCCATGCGGTCACAATTCGACTCTATGATACTTCCAACCTTTTGAAAAAGAGGTCCAGATCGACCTAGAAGCGATGACGAGATCCGCAAACAGTTATTTGTGAGCGGAGAGAGTCGAATAATCCACATGAATGAATGACAAACCTCTGACCCTCCCATTTACGAAAATTAATTATTTAAAATATTTTTTTGTGTAGAACTGAAGAACGAAGTTCACTAGGAGAAAGATGTTCCAAATGTGAAATCCTTTCTTTATTCATTTATCACTAGTAAACTGAACGATCTTTTCCAATGTTACTTATGTCTCAATTTATAAATTACATCATACTTATTCACTAAGAATATTTATATCATTAATTCTGGAATTATTTTTAATTTATTTTCTTTTTAAAGATCTTATGTTTGTCAGTTACGAAAATCTGCTTGTAATACATCGTGTTCATACCTTTCATAATTAAATTAAACGCTTTAGTTTTCTTGACCCAAAGGTGACTCTTCCTTTCAAGAACACGGAAATCACCTGTCGATGGTTTTCTTTTATCTTCCTAACGTTTGTGTTGTTAGAAGAGAAAAGCAACACTTCAATGAGGAAAAAGGTTTAAAAGTCCTTTCGAAGGAGTTGATCGTTTTATCTAATTATTTACGCTTCTTTCTTTCTACTTTTATTCAGGAAAAGTTTGTAGTAACAGTTCTCTGGACAAAAATTTGTTCTTTCATTCAGAATCATGACTAATTGTAAACGTAAACAAGGGCTATGAAAAGAAGTTATAGAACAAATTAGTTACTTGATTTTTTTTTGGTCGGTTCGATTATATTCCGGTTTTGAAATCTGTTTTCCAAAGAATAAGGTTTAGGTTTGGTCAGATTATATATTCGATTTTCGGTATGTAACTTGCGGATTGCAGCAGCAAAAATGCTGTCGAACAAAACCACACAACATCGTTTTCCGAAAAGTAGCGTGCACTCTGCTCAAGGAAAAGAAATAAAACTCTGTCGTATATATATATATATATATATATATATATATATATATATATATATATATATATATATACATATATATATATATATATGTGTGTGTGTGTGTGTGTGTGTGTGTGTGTGTGTGTGTGTGTGTGTGTGTGTGTGTTATATCGATGTTACAGCAAATGAATGAAATATTTTAAAGAAAACTGTATTCACGAGCGCCGCCCTGAATAACCGAGGTCTCTAAGGCTGAAAGGCCTAAACTACCTTGGTTTGAAGGGTCGCGAGTTCGAATCCTACCGTGGGCATGGATGTTTGTGTATGTGTTCCTCCCCTGTTACGCGTTATAAAGTTTCAGTGGTCGCTATATGACTGCGCAGTTGGAAAGCGACCTAACAAAGTGTTCACGATTTCTGTAATAATATAGAGTTCGATATACAGACAGTACAACACTTCTTTACAAACCAAGAATAACAAACTGCTGTTCCATAATGCAACACATGAATAGCAAATATTTAACGACGAGGGCACTCTTCCTTGGAGCCTTACTGTACCATGACTTGAGCTCTTTCATTGAGTATGAGAATTCAGTTGGTATGCGCATTATGAGAATATGCGGAGTAACACACATATTTACATTCTCCTGACAAAATCGAAACTGTTTCATTGTGTTGGGATTTTCCTCCAGTATCTGGGCTATAGAAAAAGCCTGGCCATATAAAGAAACCAAAGAACTGTTTCATTCTGTTGGGATATTCCCCGGGTACCTGGGCCATAGAGAAAACCTGGGTATCTAAGAACACCATAGAATTGTGTTGGGATTTTGTGTGTAAGGGTGAAGGTAAGGCAAGGAAGGGGAAAGAAAGATCGCGCGCGGTCCGTGGCCCGTTTTTGAGGGTACTTCTCCGAAATTCGCTTCGTGTTGATCGGAGAAACCACGGAAAAGTACCTATCAGAGCAGCCGGCCGCTGGAATTCTCCTCCAAACAGCGTCGGAACTTGACCTAGCTATCTTGCTAGAGTCGAAAATCCTGTCACCGTCGGGACTCGAACTCCCAAGACCTCCCAGTCAGGGGCACTGCAGTGAGATCAGTAGATGCCCTGAGCCATCTCTCCCAGTAAATGGAGAAAATAAAAGAAGGATAAAGGGAAAAGACGAAATGAAGGAGGAGGGATGGAGAAAGGGAATGGGAAGCGTAGAAGGAGAAGAATAGAAAACGCAAAGGAGAAATAAGCGAGAGAAGTAGATGGACAAAAGGAATACGTGGACCAGAAGAAAGGGCAGGCGATGGGATGGCCAGCGGTCGCTTCAAAGAGGTCGAGCCGCCCCCCTCCCTGCCCCCCACACCCCCCACCCACCCGCCCCTCCCCGCCCCGCCCCCTCGTGCGGAAGCGCTCCAGGGCACATCGGCCGGCTTTGGCTGTTGCCCGAGCGTGACAGGGGGCCGTGCAAAAAGCCCCCTGCGCTTCGTCAATTCGCCGCGCCCCCACCCCACCCCACCCGCCTTGGTCATGACCGTCATGGCCTCCTCGCCTCTCAAACAGCTGCCGACGTCAGGAGGGCGAATGGGCGAGCCCAGGTGAAAAACGAAAACGTGCAAAATCCCTTTGACCGGGAATACCGTAATACTTGTACAAGTAACTGGTGCTTGCATGTTCGTCAATAGAAAATAATCAGTGCTTTATTGTACAGACCAAGGCTCTTGAACTACATACTTACGTAAATAAAATTTAAATTAAGGAGGGATGTAGTTTGGGGGTTGGTCGAAATATAAACAATTAGTTTGCCAACGATTCGGAATATTTTAATACCTTCATGAGGACTAGTGTATAGAAAAAACAACGAGGCATGAAGACATTAATATAAAACTAAAAAAAAAACACAATAATAGGATATGCTAAACAAACGAGTTTTGTAAAATTGTACATACATGACTAATATATATTGCGGTGATCTTGCCCCGCTGGGTGGTGAGATCCAGCGCTGACCTCCCCGTTGGGTTGCGGGTTTTTACCCAACCAGGCTTCTCCTTCTCCCACCAGCGGGGCACCGCCCTAGTCAAGATAAGCTCTAAGCTCCCGACCGGTCTCCTGAATGTGTGATAATGTGAGTGTAAATGTAAGTTAGGCGTGAGTTTCGTCAACGAAGAGGAAGGACAGATGGCGTGCGGTCCGAGGCCCACGCCACGGTAGGGTACTACTCCGGCATTCGCCTGGGGTAGAAACCACGCAAAACTACCGATCAGAGCAGCCAACCACTAGAATTCTCCTCCAGACAGCGGCTGAATTCATCCTAGCTATGTAGCTAGTGTCGAAAATTCTTCTACGGTCGGGAGTGAGAACCTAGGACCTCCCGATCAGAGACACTGCATTGACATCAGTTGATGCACTGAGCTACCTCAGCCTTTTCCCCCAGCCAACACTACCTGCCCGTTAGCGATAGCATCAAAAGCAGGTTTCACTACGCATTCAATTCCTAAGACCTGCCCTCCCCTCTTTATCGTGTTCGCCATTTGTCACCGCCCAGGGCAGTTGTCTCCTCAGTAGACATAATAAGGACTTTTTGTGCGCACCCTTGCAGGCGGCAAAAACCCCTTCCCACTTCCCCTCAGATCTGTCTCCGTGATCCGCATTCCAAACCCTCCTTCGTAAACAAAGGACGGAAAACAGTCGTCTCTACCTTTTCAGATTCGGATCACAAAAAGGAAAACTCACGAAAACAAGATGCTTGTTTGGTGTAGATTACATCAGATCAACATTTTTAAGGATATTTAATAATGCCGCGAAAAAACTGGACAAAACAGAAAAAACGGTAGAAGGCTTTCGCCAAGTGATAATTGGCCCTATACTTTTAATTTCTTAGTTGATGTTTTATTTGATAGTTATTGAGTGTTATAGTTTTATTTTTACAATAAAAGTATTTCCATAACATTTATAAAACTTTGATAAATGCACCTAACGTAATGAAACAAACATACCAATACAAATAACCAAGTTATTATTTCATGTAGAGGGAGGATGAGATACAATGCATTTATAAATACACGTGATCACATACAGTTACATTTTACTTTGAAAATTAAAGTTTTATTCGTAAATCGACGACGAATAATCACTCAAACTGCAACATTAAATTCCAAAACGCAAGGACAATGAAACTGACCTACCAATATGGCCGACAATTGACTAGACGTAATAGACTTTATATCTTTAGCTGTCAGTCTACCGCATGGGACTATTCATGAAATGAATATAACAGGAAGAGTGTAAAATAGCGGGTTACTCTTGTCATTTGTCCTCACTTAGCAACTGGATATTATGTTAAAAGACCCTGACTAAACAAGGAAAATACTTCGAGATGTCGTGGAAACCATATCGATGGCATCTTGGTTCCATGGAATGTAGGTTTTATGCGTGATTTGCTTAAGACGTTATCAGTGTATCTTAGTGCTTAGAGAAGTAAATACGACTTGTGAATCTGGAAGAGGGAAGTCTTGTCATTAAATAGCTTTTCTTGTTATTGAGTCAAACTTACATTTCTCGTAAAAAGAAGTGGTTGGGGGGTAGTTGGTCACCTACCAGTGACTGACGATTGAGACTTTAACGTAACTGTATCATTTCAATCGCTAGTCATAGCCACATCTACTGAATGAAATGATATACTTTCTCGACAACAAAAATAACCGTTAAATGACAAGATTGATTGATTAGTGATGCCGGGCGCGTCAACAGAGTATGTCATTATTCCCGTAAGTGTAGTGCATGTTTTCTTCTCGGTAGATGGCTGAGATCTTCCCCCTGGATGGCGAGATCCGGCACCAACCTACCGTCGGCTAGTGGGGTTTCCCCCTAACCAGGACTCTCCCACCAGCGGGGCACCGCTTCAGTCGGGACAAGCTGTAAGCTCCCGACCGGTCTCCCGGAATATGTGGTAGTGTAGTTCATGTTAGTGTAAGTGTGTGTGTAAGGGGAGAGGATAGGACAAGGAAGGGGAAGGACAGATCGCGCGCGGTCCGTGGCCCGTTTTGGTAGGGTACTGCTCGGGCATTCGCCTGGTGTTGATCGGAGAAACCACGGAAAACTACCGATCAAAGCAGCCGGCCGCTAGAATTCTCCACACAACGACTGAATTCGACTCAGTGAAAAGCTGGTGTCGAAAATCCTGCCGTCGTCAGGACTCTAAACTAGGACCTCCCGGTCAGAGGCGCTGCAGTGGCATCAGTTGATGCACTGAGCTACCGCTACCGGATAATAACAAGCCTCACATGTTCACTAGTGTAATAACTTTTCTAGCCCTAAGAAGTTTCGTTGATAATATCTTAAGCAAATAATGCATAAAATCCATATTCTTTGCAGCGAAAATGCCCTCGATCGGGTGTCCCCGACATCACGTGCAGTTCACAAGCGTTCTACTCGTTTACATAGGGTCTTCTAACATGATGCCCCGTTGATAGGTGGAGGAAAAGGACAAGAACCAACTGCGCAACAATAGGAAAATTAAAACAGCTAGGGGAATCGAATTGAGAGAAAAAAGAATGCTTATCAAAAGAAATACATGCATACAGTACTCAATAACGCAACCAAAGGGCTGGAGGGGAGGGGGGAGTGGTTTATGGGGGCCCTCTCGAGAAGCGGATATAATATATACACAAAAATAGTTTCCACTGATTTTCTTCAGCAAAGAAAGCCAGTGAATATCTCTACCGAATACGTTATAAATGACTATAAATAAAAAATGAACGTGAAGATTTATCTATAAGAAAATATCAAGACGGCTTGGCAGACGAGAGACAAATCGTCTCTAGAAAAATTCGAATTGCATCACTAGTAGAACAACTGAATTACTCAATCTTCCATACAACGTTATTGGAGATAAACCGAGAGTATGCGATTTTCTATGATGCAAAAAATATTACAGAATACTCTTGTGTCTGCGTTACTCTTCTCAATAGACTTTTTCATACAATTGTCTTTCCTGCAGAAAAGGCTGTGTCTACATTTGATTCTGTTGAGTTTTTATATTATTTATTAAAACAAACAGTTCCTCTTTAAATTTTAGATATTCATATTTATTTATAATTGAACATACTTGTGATTTAATTTATCTACATTGTACAAATATGTCTAAATTTGTCTACGTATTTGAGTGACGTTTCGGCTATATCTTATAGCCATCTTCAGATATCTCGTTTAAAAAATGCACATTTTTAAAAAATGGATTATAATGCAGTTTTAAATTATCACAGTTGTATAATTTTTTACATATTAATATTCGTATGTAAGTTGACAGAAGCTGACCTTTTTTAAAAAGAATGGAGTTGACATGCAATTCTAAACTATTTACATTATTTACTATATTATACAAAACATTAACACTGTCGACATGAACATCTGTGTTTTAATTAATAGACTATAGACATTCATAAAAAGAAGAAAGAAAAAATATTTTTATTATTCTCCAAAACATACAAATTTTGTTGTAAAACCACACAAATTTTTAAAAAACTCGAAATAGGCAACGATTAGCAGACAGTAAAGATCCAGACGATGAAAGGATAGCATTTAACCATATTCCTTTGCACGTGCTCGAGTATAATTGCTGTTAGAAGAGAAGAGGGCATGAGATTTTCATGTTCATGTGAGTGGCAAAAAAAGAACGACGAATATGACGACGTTAACACGAGTTAAGAGAAAAAATCGATAAAAACAGAACAATTGAATTGCGTTGCGTTAAACGGGTTGACCCAGAAACAAAAGCACGTCGTCTGGCGCGCTGGAGACGAGAGAAAGTAAACCGTTTTTGCGCTGTATTCGAGAGTAATTAGGGGAGAAATGCATGTTGGGGACTCCTTGGCATCTTCAGAGTCGCTTGGCAACGCTACGCTGTATAACAACTAGGGCCGGCAGAATGGCAATTTCATAGCTACACGATGAGCACGCATTTCATTTCAATTTTTTGATTGATTGATTAGTGATTCCCGGTGCGTCAACGGCTAAAGTCGTTTGTGCCATAAGTGTAGTGCATGTTTTATCGCGGGGGGGGCTGTGATCTTCCTCCGCCGGATGACGAGATTCGGCGCCGATCTACCGCCGGCTAATGGGGTTTCCCCTAACCAGGTATCTCCCACCAGCGAGGCACCCCCCCCCCAGCCGGGTCAAGCTATAAGCTCTCCACCTCACCCCCAAAAGACTACTCTTGCCATCCATTTTTTTTAATTTGTTGATTCTCGTTCAACACTTTTGTCTTTCGAGGATTTTAAGGTACACTATAATATAAGGCTTTTATGATATGGCCATTCTTGAGTCGAGATTAGTTTGCTTCTCTGAATTTTAGGTTTTTGAATTCTAGTACCGACACGCTCAGTCTTTTGTCCTTGTCCCATACCTCCCGTCCATCAAACTTCTGAGTTTGTCGAATAAAATGAGTTTCGTTGGAGCTCATTGAGGTCCATACGTATGCGAGGCACATTTTGAAGCTTTTTATTATTATTGTCCTTAAAACTATGACATATGTATGTATTTTGGGGCAAAATTTGGCCAAAATATGACCTTTTACTAATAACTGTTCTTAAAAATACGACGTATATGCATTTATGGCAGAATGTCGCCGAAATATGACCTTTTACTAAAAACTGTGTAAATATGACTTTATATGCACAATGAAAGTAGGTTTTATAATCGACAATACCTGGGTTCATGCATTTTTTTAAAAATTCACCCGAAGGTTCAGAAAAATATATGACAATATTAAGAAACAGTAAAATCCTCAGACAGTAAAAGTACAATAAGATATAAACATCAATTGTAATTATTATCAAGGCCAATATATTGTAGATATGACAATGATGACAGTTCAAAATAGCTGTAAGTATTTTAGCATTTATTTGGAGCGTGGCTAATCTCTTTTAGATATTTTATTTGAACAATTTTATTAGGATACACAGACAAAAATATGACTTGTCATTAAAATCCGGGCCCTACGTAATCATTGCAGGGTTCGTGTTCTCTGCAGGCATGCGACAGGCTGTTCGTACGTTCCAACACGACCTGCGTCCGCTTCATGTACTGCGGTGCAGTCACGTGTTCCTCGCGCGATGTCGCTTATCGACCGAGATGATAACGAGATGACTTGCGCGTGAGAAGATCGAGATAAGCATCCCGCCTTACGGACGAGCAGCGGGCAAAAATTTTACCCCTGGTGGGACTCGAACCCACAATCCCCGGTTTAGGAGACCGATGCCTTATCCATTAGGCCACAGGGGCATGCAGCATGTTATTTCCAACTCATGAAATTTCAGCGGGAGTCTTGAGTTTTGAACGGATTGGAAAGTATCAATCTATGAAATACGCAACCATTTATGCAGTGACTTTGCCCTGTAAAGTGTAGTAGATAAGAATCACATCACAGTTTCTCGTAATTTTTTCCACAGTACATTCATCCGGCAATATACATTTTACTAGGGGTACGACATTGATTACAAATAAAAGTATCCAAAGATTTTTATGACAATCATTTATTTCAACAATTGCACAACGTTTCGTAACTCGACGACGGGCCGATGGGATAGCGTTCCCTTCACTAAGGTTAGTGTCTATTTGGTATTGTATTGATTTTGTTTTGTTGTGTTGTTCTTTGGTTGTTTTGTTCTTTGGTTGTTTTGTATAAAAATTAGAAGTGTAAAAGGATCTCTTTGGTAGTAGATATGTTTGATTTTGAGATAATTTTACTTAATTTTACTCAATAGATTTGTACCTTTGTGACAATTGTAGTGTTTGTGAACTATTCTAGTAATTACACTAATTGATATGTAGAATAACAGTTTCTGTGTCCCATTAGTTCAGCACCTGATGATGTAACAAAACGAGTTACGAAACGTTGTGCAATTGTTGAAATAAATGATTGTCATAAAAAACTTTGGATACTTTTTTTGTAAACATATATTGACAATCAAGAAGAAATATTGATGTACGACATTGATGCCGATGTTTCCAAAACATCTATGTATTCAATTCGATGTTTCTTGAACATCCTTGTTTTGTACTCGATATTTTTACGTTTTCGATTTTTGATTCATGGGTAAAAAATTGTTATAATTAAAATTTTGTAAAAGTTAAAATATAAAATCAAAACTGACATCACTGTCTGATTATGTGTTCGAATCACACGAATGCGATTTGCATTCTACCTTCATAGGGCAGAATATTCCTTGCCCGAGCTGATCCGATACCCTACTATTTCCTTCGTCTTTTCTGATATATGTCACGTGATCCGGTGTTTTTTGACTTTGTTTTCAGTTATATTTTTATTATAAATTAATATACTCGGACACTGTCAAATTGTATTGTGTTACGCACGAATTTAACATTAACAGGTTACTAAACCAGCTTTAAAACATCAACGTTTACAAACATCCATGGTTTTTCGTTGATGTAATATTAACATGGATGTTTTATATTTGAACATCAATGTTTGACCACATCGATGTTTTGTTGTCGATGACGCATCAATACACATAACACACTCGATGACATTTCGAAGCGTAGTCACTAACTACTAGTACCATGTGTTATTAGTGGTCTTAGTTTTCACAATTGAATGTCTGTCGCTAAAAAAAATTAATAATTAGCATGAGAAACACGTTTGTACATAATTACGACAACCCTTTAGCAGCTGTTTTCATATCATGAAAAATACAGTCGATTACGGTTATAGTGAACTCGGATATAATGAATCCTCGGTTATAGTGAACGTAAGTCACTGGTCACGTTTCACTTACATTACAAATAAGCATAAGAAGATTCGGTTATAGTGAACCTGACCCTCGGCTATAGTGAACGTATCCTGGAAATTTATTCCATCCATTGAAGTGTATCACGACTTCATTACGATACTCAGAGACGGTTGACAATGCAGAATGAAGTATCGAGAGAGCACCAACTTTGGAGAAGGATCAAGAGATATTACTAATGAAAAACGTACGAAGCAAACAATTGAAAATAATTTAGGCCTATTTTTAAGGACAAATAAAAATAGTAAAATATCCAGTTCGTACTGTCAATGAATTTTGCTGTATCCCACTTAAAATCAATCACTCCGGAGAAATTCTATTTAATTTTGATCATCGGATATAGCAAACACACAGTCGTTGTACACAATTATACGTTGTTATTACGTTATACGCAATCGTACCCAGTTATACACGTCATACACAGTTTTTAACTGTTTTTGACGTAAATAAATAAGTAAATCTCTGATGTAGTGAATCAAAAATGGTAGTCCTGAGAAGTTCGCTATAACCGAAGCCAACTGTAGGTACCTTTCTTTTGCGTTTCCTGTTGCGTTCACATTTTCAGGAGACGCCCCTCTGTGACCTGTGATAGATCAAGTCTCGTATATTGGTCCGTCGGAGATGGCGATTTTTACGTTAGGCCCCTCGGCGCAAAATACTCCAAACTCTCGAGATTTAGCTTTACAAATACACAATTCAGAGACAGGAAATTCATATTAGATACAATGAATCACATAAGTGGAAACACAAATACAAAAATAAGAATGAAATTTATTAATATAGTAATATTATAATATAATAATAATAATAATAATAATAATAATAATAATAATAATAATAATAATAATAATAATAATAATAATAATAATATGATTTACAAATATAGTGAATATTAGTAATGATAAACGTTTTCAAGTAAAATATGCAGAATAATTAGAAATTTGCAGAAATATTATGGGTATTATGAAAGTAGGAAAATGTGAAAGATAAACTTAAAATAATGTATAAATAGGCTTTATTGGAAATTGTGTGTTTCACGCACATACCGAGTCAGAATACTTTCTGACTAAAAGGTAGAATATGCATTTGGTTAAAAATGCACTTCCTAGGTCTAGAATTTTGACGTCTGGGTATGGTCATCATCCGCTGCGAAGTTTTCAGATAATTATTGTGATGTGTCTTAAATAATACTCTTGAAAAAAGCAGAGAGAAACTTTGAAAATTCACGTGCAGTCAAATTATCAATTTATATTCCAACAGGTGGTGTGCCCTTCGAAATATTGCCATTTGTTTTCATATGGAAGGGCCTTACTATCTTGTTATTATCTCTAAATAACAAAATCTCCTGTGTCAGCAGTTTTTTTAATACCCTCTTTTCCTGTAACGTTATTGGAATATCGTATGCAACAGTTTTCCTTTTCCGTGTGAATCTTGTCAAGAATTTGCTGTGGTGATATATCAATTTTCATGAACGTTCGCGATGGAGTAGACTGTTACCCAATTAATTGAAATATTCTTGTATGTTCAGTCTCCTTTAGAAAAATCTGAAATGAAATGTATTTCTCCAACAATGAGTGATGAACATGTCGGAAACTTTGTTTACAGGAAGATTCAACCGGTACTCCCAGAGCACATGACTTTCCTGATTAATGTTATAAATTGTTCTTAATTACGTTTCATTGTGGTAACAATTAAGAATCAAAACTCTCCCAACTATGTACTGAGTAGCAAAAAATCTTGTTGGGGCAGGGAATGGACCGTTACGTAAGTTAGTTACGTAATAAAAAAGACGCTCTGGAGATAATTTCTTCGGATGCCTTATTGTATCATCAAACAACGTAATAATGATTCATTGTAGCAGACGTTTTTCAATTGAAAAACTCTGCTGATGCATCCCATATTCTATTGGCAGGCAAACATTTGTTTAAAAAAATGAGTGCGATCGCCGGGAATCGAACCCGGATCAACTGCTTGGAAGGCAACTATGCTGACCATTACACCACGATCGCTTGATACTTCTCAGACGCTCTCCAAGTATGAAGGTATTTTTTCATTTTGTTTCCAAAGTCTGCTTTCATCTTTTGAACCATACACTCGTTTCTGATAATAAATGTAAATTTAGATGGTTAATAGTTTATTTAGTTTGCTAAATTAATGGTTGATAGCTTCCCAGATACGGCCCTAACTGTTTTTGACTTAAATAAATAAAATAGCTTTTAGGGACATAGAGACGAAAATCTAGTGGAGAATACAAGTCCATTAATTACTTTTGGCGATTTTTCGACTCCCCCTCCCCCCTTTGTGAGATGTAATATTTGGCTCGACCCCCTCCACCATTCTAATCTCGCGTGAGATTGTTCAAAGTGCATATTTTTAATGTATAGGTACTCGTTAGTTTGTGATTTATTGCATTGTAATTTATTTAAAAATAAATTTTGCTTAATTATAATTATTTAAGACTATATATAACTAGTATTTAGAAAATAGAGTGACTGAATTACAATGAATATTACTAAAAGCGCTCGGTAATTTTTTAACCTTTCTGTAAAAATACAAGTAATGAGATTTATCTCATTGATAAAATGATTAGTAGTTTTTGTTAGATCCTTTTTCTCAGTATACAACTGCTCATTGTAGCATTCACATAACCGCGATAAAAATTCTTGTGCAAGATTTGGCCGTATTTTAGTATAAACACGTGTTTTACTTAAATTGTTTGTTTTTTCGGAATTTATCACTGTTTTTAGCGAAAACAATACGTGATATTTGCCGAGACCCCCTCTTCTCCCCAACGTAAGATAAGGTGAGATTCGCTAGACTCCCTCCCCCCACCTAAAAGGCCTTACGAAATTTACGGATGGCTCCTTAGGGAGCTCTTGCGCTCGAAAAAGTTGCTTAGACCCGCGCCCGGATGGGTTTCAAAGAAAGCCTAAGTCGAATATTAGCGTGGAGAAATAAGGCATATGACCGTTTCCCCGGAAATCATCGAAAACGTTAAACAAGATATGTATTTAAACAGTTTACATGACTTCGACTAATCAATAGAGCTCAAAATATTTTGGACCTCAATTCCTCCCTTTGCCCCCCCCCCCAAGTACGTATATAGCCACTTTTTAATACAAATATATTTTTAATCTATATCAATAGTCATCTATGTTCACAAACTTGCCAATCACAATCCGTGGAAATTTTTAGTTATAAATAATTGTAAATTGTTAACACTATAAATATTGAATTTTCGACAACACAAAAAAATTTAAAACAGTAATATTATGACAAGGCCCTCACAATATAACTCAGCGTTTTAACCAATGTAAACCAGAACGTAAAACATTTACTTCATGAACATAATTACGTTTTAATATTATTAAACTTTTCAGCTAGGTCGACTTCAGTCTGGAGGAAAATTCTAGCGTCCGGCTGCTCTGATCGGAAGTTTTGCGTGATTTCTCCGGTCAACACCAGGCGAATGCCGGAGCAGTACTCTAACAAATGGGCCGCGGACCGCGCGCGATCTGTCCTTCCTCTTTCCTTACACTTACACTAACATGCACCACACTACCACATATTCCGAGAGACCAGTCGGAGCGTAGAGCCTGTCCCGGCTGGGGTAGTGTTTTGTTGGTGGGAGATGCTTGGGTGGGAAATCACTCGCAAGCTGACAGGTTGGCGCTGAATCAGAATATTTCCCACCAGCCGGGACAAGCTCTAAGCTCCCGACCGGTCTCCCGGAATATGTGGTAGCGTAGTGCATGTTAGTGTAAGTGTGTGTGTAAGGAGAGAGGATAGGACAAGGAAGAGGAAGGACAGATCGCGCGCGGTCCGTTGCCCGTTTGGTAGGGTACTGCTCCAGCATTCGCCTGGTGTTGATCGGAGAAATCACGGAAAACTACGGATCAGAGCAGCCGGCCTCTAGAATTCTCCTCCAGACAGCGACTGAATTCGACCTAGCTATTAAGCTCTCGCCGAAAATCCTGACACGTAGGGGTGTAACCCTAGTACCTCCCGGCCAGAGGCACTGCAGTGACAACAGTTGATGCCCTGAGCCAACCAAGTGGGAAAAACAATGCTATTTTCTGAGTGTGCTGACTGAGCCAGTGCGTTTCCTGGGCTAGTTTCTGCGCTGAGACGCCGTACGATCCGGCGCCCGCGGTGAGCAAGTGCGCAGGCCCAATTAGGAGCGCTGTTACGCGCGCGGGAGGGATTTCTCCCTTGCGGAAGGATGCGCCATTTTCTCCTCGGAAGCGAGAGCGGGAAACAAGTGACGCGTGATCGACGCCGCCGCTTCCCGCGCCAAGCGGCGAAGACGCGAGCTGCAAGTGATGGTGGAGAGACATGGCTGGGCTTTTTTCTTCCTTTAGAATATTGATTCAGTGGTGAGTTGTAGTTGACATTCACATAATTGAAATTATTGAAGGCGTTGTCATTGTCAACAATATTATTTATTTTAGAAATAGCAGCTTTCGATGGCTTAGCCATCATCATCAGTTTTCTGGTACAAGAAAAATATAAAATTAGAATTAACATAGTTACCTAATTTTAAAAACATCTTAAGAAATGAAAGGAGAACAATTAAAGAAAAGAAAAGAAAGAATGAATTCTTAAGATGTTTTAAATTATATAAATTATTTTATATTATAAAGATCTAACTCTCCGTCCCCCTTTCTTTCTTTCATTCTTTCTTTTTCCTTTCTTTAATTGTTCTCCTTTCATTTCTTAAGATGTTTTTAAAATTAGGTAACTATGTTAATTCTAATTTTATATTTTTCTTGTACCAGAAAACTGATGATGATGGCTAAGCCATCGAAAGCTGCTATTTCTAAAATAAATAATATTGTTGACAATGACAACGCCTTCAATAATTTCAACTTTTTTCTTCCATTTTCCCCTCACCAGTAACCCTGGTGAGGCGGGAATTTATCCAATAAAGGGATTGCATTTTTACTCCAGCATTTCTGCGTTCGGAGCTGCAGGGAGGGAAATAACTTAAACAGACTAACTAATCTAAGAGCTAAAAACTAAATACAATGCCTCTTTGGGCGATTGATGTTTTTACATAAAATTATTAATGGAGTATATTTCAAGTTCGTAATAGAGGAAAGTTCACGTCTTCTTGTTTTTTCATTTTATTGCATTCACTCACTCATTCATGCTTAAACTATATATACAACACATTCACTCACTCATTCATATCACACAACACTGCACTGCACTATTTACACTGTTGATTTACGCCACGGCGCCGACTTTACTCAGGCGTCCGTTGCTCCGCGACGTTTTCAGGGCTGGCTGGGCTACTCCAGCGCACCGATTTTTGCTCCTTCTGCGCAGCACCAGTTAGCGAACCCCGGTTCACGAACCACGTGACCACAGCACGGGCACTTATTGGCTCAAGTCGGATAGGATGTGCAAGAGCCCATCCCCCCCTGTGTCTGTGGTTAGTGATGAAATTTTTTTTATCAAAACATCGATATATTCAACCAACAGGTTGAACAACAAACCAACAACCAATATCACCAATAGGTTTTCGATGTTAATGAAAACATCAATGTTTTGAAATGTGATAAAACAGATAGCATTTTCCCATCCTCTTTCTTTTTAATTACAATATTTTAATTAAATATCGGTAAATTTTATTGATTGGTCACGTATAAGTTATATGTTAATAATGTTTATCGAATGTAGAGAACGAAATAAAAAAAAAGTGTTTTGCTATTATTCCATTTATTCACTATCATTCATAAATAATCAAAGTAAAATGTCCAATGTTTAATACATAACACATTAATACTTAAATATTAGTTTAATGTATATTGTGCCTTAAAGCTGTCTCTAAATTTCTGTCACCCTAAATTTCGTATCAATATTCTATGCAGACAAGGTTCAAAATGCAGTTTAACAGTATTACCACACACAAAATAACCCAAAAGATAACATAAAGTTTTTTTTAGAAACATCGATGTGAAGAAAACATCGAAAATAAAACAACGATGCTAAAATTGCGATATTTTTGGTGGAAAATATCGATGTTTTAAATACATCGTTTGTTTTTTTTGCCGTGCCTATCGGTGGCGGCACGTGCTCTTCCAGCCAATCGCTAGCCCCCGCCTAAGGTGGCTCAGTGCATCAACTGATGTCACTGCAGTACCTCTGACCGGAAAGTCCTAAGGTTTGATTCCCGACGGTGGCAGGAATTTCGACACTAGCTAGGTCGAATTCAGTCGCTGTGAGAGGAGAATTCTAGCGGCCGGCTGCTCTGATTGGTAGTTTGCCGTGGTTTCTCCGATCAACAGCAGGCGGATGCCGGAGCAGTACCCCACCAAACGGGCCACGGACCGCGCGCGATCCTTCCTTCCTCTTCCTTGTCCTATCCTCTCCCCTTACACACACACTTACACTAACATGCACTACACTACCACATATTCCGGGAGACCGGTTGGGAGCGTAGAGCTTGTCCCGGCTGGGGCGGTGCTTCTCTGATGGGGATACCTGGTTGGGGAAAATCCTCTCAAAGTGACGGGGAGGACCTCGCAGAATCTCACCATCCAGCGGAGGAAAATCGTAGCCACCTCATGAGATAAAAGCATGCACTACACTTACAGGACTAACGACCTTAGCTGTTGATGCGCACGGAATCACAAATCAAACAATCCGACACTTATCGGAGATTTTTTTAAGATCAGTGGGGGTTATGAAGTTGGGTGATCGTGTGGCTCTTAGAGAGGGAGTAGGGCAAAGATAGGGAAGGAAGGAATGCACGAAGACCGTGGCCCCTTGTTGAGGGAAATACTTCTGCACGCGTATGGAATTAGTGGAAATCACGCAAACAACCTATGAGAACATCGGACACTACTGTTTAGCTCGTGATCCACAATCCTACCGCATGCGGAACTCGAACATGGTATCTCCCGGGTTTATTGTAAGACTGAAATTGCAATTTCGAAACAATATTTTAAATTGAGCTTTCTTTAGGTATTAATTGTTCATATTTAATACATCCATAACTGTAGATTCTACGGCGGGTTCTTTACAAGGCGAACTTGTTTCAAAGCAGGCATGGTTGCCCGTTTTGGATAGTGAGTCACATCTTGGTGTGATGCGTTACAAATGAAATTCATTTGTGAGGAATATTTGCCCTTTTTCTTTCCGTTTATTTGTGTCGTTTCTTTTTATCGCGAATCCCAGGACCATCTTAGTGCGTAGTGTGTGAATCGCGTTTGGAAGAGGGTCCTCCAGTAACAAAGTCCTCACGTAAAATGTGACCAGTAATTTTTTTTCTTAATAAAAGTTCCAATTTTTCTTTTTATAGACAGTCCAAGTGATTATTACATTCAAAGTCGTATCTTGTACAAGAATATTCTTGTACAAGGTACTACTTTGAATGTGACAATCTTTTGTGCGTTAAATGTAATTTGGATTGTATAAAAAGAAATATTGAAACTTTTATTAAGAAAAAACTACGTAGTGGTAGACAGCTTATGTTTCATCTTTATACGTAACCAGCTATACTCAAGTTGCGTCTTGAGATGCGATAGTTCCGAAGTTTCAGAGGGCGACGGACTTACACAAGATACGACTCGCCACATCAGACCTGGGAGTTGCGGGTTGAAGACCTGACGACGGTGGAATTGCCAACCGCTAAAAAGCCACAGAAGACAATTCAACAGTGCGGAGAGAAACGGAAAAGAGGAGTACAGAGAAGAGATGGCGGTGGAAAAGAAGAACGAGAAAACTGTAGGAGGAGAAAGAGAAGCAGGAGAAGAAAGAGAGCAAATGAAGAAGAGAGGGAGAAGGAGAAAGGAAAGGAAAACAGGGTGATGAAAGGAGATAAACCGAAAAATAAAAGAAAAAGAGGAGGGCAAGGAACAGAGAAGGAGGAAAAAAGAGGAGGAGAATAATAATAGAACACTGAAACGAGAAGGAAATGAAGAAGAAGATGGAGAAGAAAAAGGAGAAGGAGGGGGAAGAGGAGAAAAAGAAGAAGTAGAATAATAATAGAATAATGAAGACACTGAAAGGCGAAGGAAGAGGAGAAGAAAAGGAAGACGGAAGAGGAGGAGTGGAACAAGAAGAGGGAAGCGGAGGAGGAAGAGAAAAAAATGGAAAAAGAGAAGAAGAAGAAGAAGAAGAAGGAGGAGGAGGAGGTGGAAGAAGAATAGAAGAGAAAGAAGACAAGTCCAACCTCCACGTGCAGTGTCCACACTCCTATCTATTCTCACGTTCCCAGCGGGGAGTCCCAATGATGATGACGAGCCCCAATTGCCACTGTCCGTCTGTCCGTGCGCAGTGCTTCCTCCTTCGCAGAACAGAGGAAGAGAGGAAAGCGGCGCGCGGTTGTGCCGGCGAGGTATCGATGTCAACACCCCCCCCCCGCCCCCCGCCACTCACTGTCCCCGAAAAGTTTGCCGTACTCGAAAAAAAAGAAATCGACACGCACGACAAACGAGAAGAATCTGGCAGCGGTCTCGTAGCGACAAGCTCGTAAAAAAAGAATTGATGATATAAGTATCTTTTTACTCCACCGCATGCTACTTACGTGAAAGAATCGTAATAATGTGAGAAAAACCGACGATTTTTCAACAGAAAACTCCCTTTTTTGGGCCCTGATGCCGAAAAAATGGATAACACTTTTTGAAATATGTAGTAACAAATTACTTCCTCTAACACGTTACGTACTTAGAATTCACATTTTCTGGATCCTTAATACCGAAAAAATTGTTTTACGCCAAAACGTTTGTCTATCTACCTGCCCGTAGCATGTATCTCGTTATCAGAGTCTAAATAATATATCTCAAATGAATATGCCTCCATTCTTCAGTACGCAATAAAAAATAACTATAACCACGGCCATCTTGAAAACTGAAAGGGTCGTGTACGCGAGTTGGAAACTAAACAAAAAATAAAGACAAATGTTTAAAATAGTATAAAATTTGGTTTGTGACACGGAATTTAATAAGAGCTTTATTCATTCGGGAGAATTATGACTCTCGCACTTTTTTTACTCGGAACATAACAATAAATTCCCCTTCGTGAATAAAACTCTACTTAAACCCCCTTTATAAAAATAACTATTATTTGTAAAAGTAAAGAATTTTTAGCTGGAATCCGTGTTTAATGTGGGAAATTAATGAGCCAGAAAGTAATTTTGTTTCATTTTAATTAAATAAAATGTTTCTATGTAAAGATAAAAGTGAGGCTGAATAGGAATTTTTTCATGTAATATTTTGTTAATTCTGTGCAGTTACAGATAGATGTGCAAGGAAAAACACTAAAAAAGAGAAAACTAAATAGGCTTTCATTATTTACATACGAATATTACGAATTATCCAACCGTAATCTAAAGAAATTTTTCAAGTTTTCATAATATCTAATGATATGTAATGAATTATGTAATCTTAATCTAACGTAAGTTTTAAAGTTTTAACAATATTTACATTTCTTTGTAGTATATATTTTTGTTTGCAATAAAAATCTAATGTATTTTTTGTCAAAAATGTATTTCATAGATGCTGTTTGTATGTTTATTTTAGTTTTTGTTCTTCTGAGGCAACTTTTAGGGCTGAGAAAGTTCTCATTCTTCTTGACAACCCCGAATCACAAACGTCGAATCATTCTGTGCTCTTTATTTCCCAACGCTGCTCTTAATGTGGAGGCATAGCACTCTCTTGTTATAATCTGAAAGGGAAAACGCCGCTCCCAATTTTCTGCTTTTTTTGTGGCATTGAAGACTCATCTGTGTGTAGCCAGCGAGCGAGCGAGTATGAGGGTCAATTGCCCCTCATGCAGAGATAACGCACATGGGAAGAAAAAGCCATTGTGTGGTGTTCAACATACGGTACTTGCATTTAATTGAAGAATTAACGGACAACATGCTCTCGAGCAGTTGATAATATTTGGAATCCATTGTTCATATTTTCTCGTTATCGGATTTTCTCTTTTTAATTATTCGCAGCCGACCTGGATGGCCGAGGTGGCTAAGAGCGTGTACCGACTCAGCACTTCGGTCCGAAGGGTCGCGGGTTCGAGTCCCGCCTTGGGCATGGCTGTCCCTTGACTTTGTATGTATGTGTTGTCGCGGAGGGCCTCGCGTTCTGCTGACCCCAGATCATAAGAGCCCGCAAGAGTGTTGGTTTAGTGTATGGTCGAATATGCGTCCCATCGGGACGTAAAGGGTAACCGGCTCTTGCCTGGATAAAAGCCCTACAAAAAAATATTCGCATTGTACTTACGTTGTGTGGAGAAAATATAGTAATGCTGCTATGATAAACGGCTATTTTGTGAGAGAAACTAGAATTGTTGATTGCTGATACCGAAAAAGTGGCTAACTCTTGTTCCTGCAATATAAGAAGTGCTTGTATTGAATATATATTATGTAGTCCTCTTACAGGTTGTGTAGTAAGAATTCACGTTCTGTGGGTTCTTAATACCGAAGAATTGACCGACGGCAAAACGTCTGTCTGTAGTCAACGCTTGCATCTAAACCGTGGGGTCAATGACCCCCATCTCGATCAGGTTTTTCGTCCAGTTTCCCTGATCCATTGAGAAAATGCTGAGATGGCCCCTTGTTTTGCTTATGGACATAAATGTAACTTCATTTTCTGTGCACGTCTTCTAGAATTCAGTGGGAAATACAATTATTCAAATTATCGTTTCCATGTTGTCGCGGTAGGAAGTATTATTCCGAAGGACAACATGGATAAGAGTCAAAATTTATTGCTTATTTATCCTTGAAAATAGATTTTATTACATGGGAGGGTTGTTGTTGTTGTTGTTGTTTTAAATTTAAGTAGTATATGACAGTGTAGCGATCACAGAATTTTGAAAATGTGCACATAATTCATTTTTCCCCATAGCACGTCATACGCAGTTTGAACTGTTTTTTGACGTAAAATAAATAAAAAATAAAACCGATCAGGCAGTTTTCTTCAAAATGATATTCGCCGATTGATCTCACGGAGTTTGTGACTCTGGAAATTTTACCCTACCAGGAAAGAGGTTGTCTTAGACAAGGATTAAAATCCCGATAGGTGCAAATCGGTTGTACTCTACATGCCATAGTTTTACTCGTTCGAGAAATATTTTGAAGAGGTAAAATGTATGTGGTAGTTTGGACATACATGCATGTCAGACGCATTCCATCGAAACTTCACCGGTAGCGGTAGCTCTGTGCATCAACTGATGTCACTGCAGCGCCTCTAATCGGGAGGTCCTAGGTTCGAGTCCTGACGGCGGCAGGATTTTCGACACTAGCTTTTCAGCTAGGTCGAATTCAGCTGCTGTGTGGATGAGAATTCTAGCGGCCGGCTGCTCTGATCGGTAGTTTTCCGTGGTTTCTCCGATCAACCCCAGGCGAATGCCGGAGCAGTACCCTACCAAACGGGCCACGGACCGCGCGCGATCTGTCCTTCCTCTTCCTTGTCCTATCCTCTCCCCTTACACACACACACTTACACTAACATGCACTACACTACCACATATTTCGGGAGACCGGTCGGGAGCTTAGAGCTTGTCCCGGCTGGGGCGGTGCCCCGCTGGTGGGAGAGTCCTGGTTAGGGGGAAGCCCCTCTAGCCGACGGTAGGTCGGCGCCGTATCTCGCCATCCAGCGGGGGAAGATCACCACCATCTCCCGATATAAAAACATGCACGACACTAACGGGACTAATGACCATAGCAGTTGACGCGCCCGGAAGCATGAATCAATCAATCAATCAATCGAAACTTCAGTAGAGAGTAAGACTCCTCCAACCTCTTCTGAGGGAACCTAAACTCCCCTTGGACCTTCGCCTGGCACTCTATAAAACGTGTTGCCGGCCTGTAGCCACTTATGCCGCGGCGACATGGTGGACTACGGGAAAGAAGTACAAGGATACACTTGAGCTGGTTCAGAACAGTTCTGAAGCTCATAGCGCGCCCTCCGTTTCGGAAACGGATGAAAGTTCTGAGGAAGGAACTCGACATCGAATCCTTCACTCAATGCTTGAGACGGGTCTCTTTTAACGAGGCCTATTAAGCCTTTCAAACCTGCGAAGCACCGGCGACGCTAAAACAATAACCCGACATGTCCTCACAATAGGACGCAGAAGACAAGCTCTCCCCTCGGACATAATGAGAACGTTGCGCTATAATCTATAATATAGCCTGAGAATCCCTGGGTGAGCAACGGCCTCTCCTTGCGGAGGATTGCTCTCAGTAACATTCCCACAACTGAGCAACGTTTGTGGGTCCTACAATCACTTCTCCACATTTGACAAACTCCAAGCAGTTTGTCAAATATTTGAGAAATCGCCGTTGCGATAACACACAAAAAATGACTAAGTCAAGTGTGACCAAACACCACCGCCAATTCTGGCTTATGACTAAGGTCCGTCGCGAACCTACACCACCAACCCACACATGGCAGTAAAACGTTCAAGCGTGCATCGCCGGAAAAAAAGGACATACGTGCCGCGCTTCCTAATTCGCAATCCATAAGCCGCAACTGGTCGCGGCAGCGTCTACCGAACTGCCAGAACTGTAATAACTTCAGTAGGATATGGATCACGGGATCGGTCAATTAATGAAATACATTAGTTTGCCAACGTTTCGGAATATTTAATTCCTTCATCAGGGCTAACAAAAAAACACAATCACAATAAATAAGAACAAACTTTTCAGAACAACAACATTAGAAATCACACAAAAAAATGCCATGAATGAACATACATGAAAAAAATAAACAAATAAATAAATAAATAAATTATATACTGTATATGTAAGCCAAGGTGCTGTATATGTAAGCCAAATGTGCTAACATTATTTATTACTAATTACTTACACAAATGCAAATTTAAGTCGCTAAGAGCAACGGAACACTGGAACAAAATTGTTGCTAAAACACGTAAGCGAACATGATGTTTGACCAGTTTATGTATTAGTAAGGTGTGAACCCTTTATATTACCTTGGCTTACATATACAGTATATAATTTATTTATTTATTTATTTATTTTTCTTCATGTATGTTCATTCATGGCATTTTTGTGTGATTTCTAATGTTGTTGTTCTGAAAAGTTTGTCTTTATTTATTTTGATTGTGTTTTTTTGTTAGCCCTGATGAAGGAATTAAACATTCCGAAACGTTGGCAAACTAATGTATTTCATTAATTGACCGATCCCGTGATCCATATCCTACTACTTATTAACGGTCGTGATTTCTACAATGTAATTACTTCGGGAGGGAAGCTTGAGTTTGCATTCAGTGTTAAACGTTTTCGGGCTTCGTGCAATGCGAAAGTGGGCCGTTCGCCTTTTGGAGCCAGACGCGTCTATTAGGCGAGATGGCGCCCGACGCGGCGGGAAGACAAATGAGGAACGCTTCGCGCCGTGGTGAGCTCAAGAAAAGCCCTGTCGCCAGCAGGCCATTGTTTCAAGGGCTTTCACGAGGCCAAGTAGAATTTGGATCTCTCTGCGAAATTGTCCGATTGCTCAAACACTACTTTCTTATTGGCACGTGTCATTATGGGCAAGAATGATAGAAGTTTGTAAATAGTTATCTATGCACCAAGGGCGTTATAAGGGTTATAATGATTGGATGGTGACAAAATGCCCGTAGGTTTTTTGCCGCTCCAAACCATTAAAACCAGTTAACGCCCGTGGTACATAATTTAATTTTTTACTTAATTTTATTGATTCAGATTTACTTATTTACTAATTAACTAGATGTTAACGTGACTCGGTTTGTCTTTTCATATTTCCCTCCATAAGAGAACATGCAGTATCTAGGTTAGTATCCTAGACTGTTTAACTTATGGAAATACGAAACCAGTTGAATGATACTACATGTTATCAGGATAATAGTCCAGGATTTATTTATTTATAGGCAGTTTTATTTCCATTGTCACATTTATCAATGACAAAATTCTAAAATGTTGACTGGCATCATCTTATATTTTCATTTAACTATTTAATACAGTCTCTCCTTCATATGGAAGGCAATAACAAACTATAACGTAACAGTAACAAATAAAAATAATTTTTCCAAACTTCCGGCCTCTAGTTATAAATAGAACACTGTTCCGAATTAACGTAATTTTGCCCTTTTTGCCTATTTTAGCTTCTGATATCCAATTTTTTGGCATTTTGTCTTATTTTTGCTCTTTCTGCCTTTTCCCTCGTCATTTTGCTTATCTCCTCCTGGCACCGATCGCAGTCAAGCTGAATATATACCAGCTAGCCTCGACAACACGAAAAAACGAAAAAGATCACGTCGGCTAGCGGGGTCCCAGGAATCTCCCACCAGCTGGGCACCGCCCCAGTCGGGACAAGCTCTAAGCTCCCGACCGGTCTCCCGGAATATGTCATAATGTAGTGCATGTTAGTGTAAATGTGTGTAAAGGGAGAGGATAGGACAAGGAAGAGAAAGGAAAGATCGCGCGCGGTTCGTGGCCCGTTTGGTAGGGTACTGCTCCAGCATTCGTCTGGTGTTGATCGGAAAAACCACGGAAAACTACCGATCAGAGCAGCTGGCCGCTGGAATTCTCCTCCGACCAGCGACTCAATTCGACCTAACTGTCTAGCTAGAGTCGGAAATCCTGCCGCCGAGAATGTAATCCCTTCCTCCCGCTCAGAGGGACTGCAGTGACATCAGTTGATGCCCTGAGCCATGTCTTCCGGTCGGGAGGGTCGGTATCGCCCCCATTGGGACCCCCTGATTTAGACCTTGGTATGACTAAGGTTACCATCACGTAGACCCCCGTGCGCTGCCTGGCTTCGTGTTGACGCTGTTCCTCCCCCCCCCCCCCCGCGCCGTCACGGGCCGGTTCCGTCGCAGGCCCACTTAAGCGGGCGCTTTCTTCGCTCGGCGCCCCGCGCGGAACGACGCGACTCGACGCGACACGACGCGCTTTTGTCTCAGCCGCAGCCTCGAAGCAGCCGCCGCGTCGATCGCCGCTGCCAGCGCCGGAAAGCCACGGCCGCTCGCTACCCAACGACTACCGGCCAAGTCGTCCCGCTTATTTCATCCGAAATGCACCCGAAATCGTCGGAATATCACTATAGTTCCGCAGTTCATTGAAGTACGAACAAAATGTATTACTTGCGCAAGTTTTCTTTCAAGTTTGCTTGCAAGTTTTCTTGCGAGTTTTCTTACAAGTTTTCGTGCAATTTTTCTTGCAAGTTTTCGGGCAATTTTTCTTGCAAGCTTTCTTGCAAGTTTTCTTACAATTTTTCTTGCAAGTTTTCGAGCTCCCTAGTCCTCACCCAGCGCTAAATAGCACGATCCGTTACGTTCGACTCGGAACGGCACGTACCAATTCACAATGCTGGCAACAACCATCTGGTACTTTCAAAACAATCGTAACATTTCTGGTGGCTCCATTTTGGAGTTTTAAGTTCATTTCAACCGACCTGGATGGCCGAGGTGGCTAAGAGCTAGTACCGACTCAGCGCTTCGGTCCGAAGGGTCGCGGGTTCGAGTCCCGCCTTGGGCATGGCTGTTTGTCCCTTGACTTTGTATGTATGTGTTGTCGCGGAGGGCCTCGCATTCTGCTGACCCCAGATCAGAGGAGCCCGCAAGAGTGTGTGTCTAGTGTATGGTCAAATATGCGTCCCTACGGGACGTAAAGGGCAACCGGCTGACGGCTGGATAAAAGCCCTAGGAAGAAAAGTTCATTTCAACAGTTGGTACGCTCTTTTAAGCCGTGATGTAGCCAGAGCCCTCCTCTTCCCGCTGTGGAATATTAAGAAAAGTTGCCGTATAGTACACCAGAGCCGCTCAGCAATCTGCTCCGAGGAGGAGCCGCTGTTTGCTCCTTGCTCTTTCTAGCAGCTCCATCGGCAGACGAGCAGATTGCGTTATCTTTTATCGATCGGCTGCTTGCGGCACTGTAGGTCGCGTCTTATTTTTTGGAGGTATTTTCCATTGCTCGGACTGAAAAGTCTCACTTCTCTGGGAAATGATATTCTGACAGAAAAACAGTGAAATATTTTTGTAACGTTTTTGGAACATTTACTTGTTATACACATATTCGTGTAATTTGAAAATAAAAAGGAGTTTTCATTACAGCAGTGCAAGAAAAATTAATTTTTGCACATTGCGCCAAAATGCCAAATTTTTAGTTGCAAAAGAATGCACAAGCACATTAAGAAATTTAATTGCTGCGACATTGCAGTTTATCATACTGCTGATTATGAAAAAGCATTCTAAAGGTAACGAAAAAATGTTACTAAATAAACTAATAACGAAAATACTGACAGTAAATGAGATTTTAAAAAAATCAAGCTAATTGCGAAATTATTTTGCTTGTTGCATTTCACATTATGATCTGTGATGCTACTTCTTACTCGAGATTTACAAATCTTCAAAGAAAAAACACCGCTCACATTTGTACGTTGATCCAGACAAACTACGTAACATTCGAGCAGCATTCCGATGCAGTTTTGGAATACCTTTTTGAGTGACGTTCTCATAAAATTCTAATAAATGTTTCTCTTAATTCAGTCTCACACCGCATAACAGTTATTTCTAATCGAAAATCACAAGGAAAAAAGCATATATCAGGAGAAAAAGATGTAGAAAATATTTTAAATTCTAATTGTATATCAAACAAATCCTTAAATCTGATTTCCAATTGCGAACGCAATGTTGTGAATACATCTACACTCCAAAAATACTCTCCAAAATTCGATGTTTCGTGAATGTTTGACAAAATTTTAAGAAGAATGAGAGGTTCTTCTTTATTAAAGAGACAGTTTTAAAATTAATGAAATTAACCTCTTTTATACTGTATTATTTTACTATTAAAACAATGTAGGAACACCAAACTATATCCAAAACAAACTTCTTTAGAATTGTTTCTCATAGCACTGCAAACTTCCTTACGTTCTTCTTCAGAGTACTTGTTATATTCAACAGCATGATTAACTGAATAATGTCGTTGCAAATTGAACTTCATGTCATTAAGTACGTGCATTATTGCAAAGTAAACATTTGGTATAGTTGCTATACAGATTTAACAAACTCCTGATTAGTGCTGACCCTAATGCACACAGAGAATTTTATTTGAAGATTTTAACTACTGGATAAAAGATTAATTCCATTTTAGGCAAAAGCAAAGCTCAACTTCACACTCCAACTGTGTTTTAAATAATAGGAAGAACGTATAATTATTATTAAAAGAACCCCCCCCCCTGTTCACTATTTTCTGAAAACATATCTGGCAACCCTATACTCTCAACTCTCAATCTGGGTAGCTGGAGGAATCATGCGTACAAATGCCTCCCGAAGTTTCATTATCTGGACCTAAGGACATGGTGCAGTGTCAAGATGAAGCCACAAAAACTACAGGAAATCTTTTGCTATTCGCGAAAGTAAATATCTCGATAATCATCAAAGCATGGCGTTTCTCTTTAGCATATTTATCCATCTTCTCTATAGCACTCGTTATTAACATTTACGAATAGCGAGTGTGTTATCTTGTCAAGTCCCCATCCCTTCAGTTATTCGTGGGTGTGGCATGAAGTTTCATCTTAACCCTCATCATCTCTACACTGCCAGAAACTTCCACCTTACTTTAATGTTAGTTACATTTAAGTAATTATCATAAACATTCATTAAATTTAATGTACACATGTACAATAGGATGTAAGAGTCAAATGTATATGGTCATATCTGGAATGAATGAATGAATAAATGATCTTGATGGTGATTATGAACACATGATATGAAAGATGAGAGGCACAGGAAACGGCAGAACCTTTACAATAAATCTACACTGATTTAAAACTATCCCTTAAATTTGATGTAAAAGCTGTTTTTAATGTACAAGGCTACATGAAGTTTCATGTACAATACATTAATCTACAGTAAATTTAAAGAGATTTCTGACAGTGTAGCCTACGTTAAATGAAAAAAAGAGGTCGGACATCTATTTTAACGATGTAATAAATTGTAACTGTTTTTCCTTCTCGTCGCATTTTTCATTCGATTTCCAATTTTCCATATTCTTCATTTAGAATGAAAACCTTCATTAGAAGTAAGTCTTCACTACATATATGAAGTCTATTATGTATTGATCTACATGCTATGTAAAAAAAACAATGAATAAAAAAAACTTTCCTTCTCATAATCTTCTTTTCATTCTGCATTTCCTTCTGAAAGTTGTGTATGTACCGTTGGTACCCAACTTTCTTTTCAATACTAGTTGCGTCACAGTTAAAACTTCCATTTGATGGTGTGAAAATACTTCATGGCAGTTCTCTTATTCGTAATGACGCAATTCGAGGGAAACACGGGAAGGTGGCTGATAGCAGCAAAAAAGGAGGTACACGCAGCGCTCCAGGTGGAGAGCAGAGAAAACAGTTTGTGTGCGTCTTCGTTCTGGATGCTAGTTCACTACAAAAGCACTCGAGTCACTTATTCTTTCATGTGTTGTAATAACTTAAAATTCGGTGAAGTGCACAGCGATGCCTGGATATTAATTAATGATTGATCGATTACACAGGCGTACAAAAAAAATTGTCAGACCCAAAGACTTGACACTTTATTTTCTATGTGTATCCTAACCTATACATAAATCAATTTTTTAAACATCCTTCAGACTATACACCAATAAAATTTCATTAAAAACGGTTGAGTCGTTTGTGAGGAAAAAAATTGTTTAACAAAATCAAAAATTGCTTAATTTCACACATAATTACGGAAAAAGTACACAAATTTTCAAAACACTATACATGACCTTATTTCAAAATCTATCTTTAAGGGACAAATTTCATTAAGGTAAAATCTCTATCTTTAATATTTTAGTTGTAGGACGACGCTGAAATTTTTTTAATTTTCCAATTTTCGAAAATTAAGAGTTTTTATCGAAATTGAGACCTGCGTGATTTTCTTATACGTTCTTTACACTATCCTGCGACAAAACTTAATCAAAATCGATGAACCCTTTTTTTTTGAAAATTTGGAAAATTTTCCAGGGGCTTCATGTAAAGAAACCCCAGAATTAAAATATCGATTTCAAATTCCAGGAGTCGTGACATAAGCTAGATTGATTGAGAAATATCAATTTTGGAGAAAATCACCTGAATGGTTTAGTCGCTAGCATTGTTCATATACAGACAGACGGACGGACAGACGTTTTGCTCTCAATCGATTTTCTTGCATCAAGGACGCCCAAAACATGGATTCTGGCTACACCCTGTGTTAGAGGATTTTTTTTTCTAAATTTTGCAACTGGATTTAACCACTTTTTGAGCTGTATTTTGCAACTGGATTTATCCCTGTAATCAGAGTAGTTCTGTCGAAACTTTGCAGTGTTTTCGCGCAGCATTACATGACTTTCGCTCTGCCGCGGTAGCGAGAAAGTAATAAACGGTTCGCAAGTGCTTCGTCAGGTATCAGATTCTCTGAATATGTTGTGTCCCCTAGAGCTCTTATATTGTTATTATTTCTAGATGAACAGTAGGCCTTGGTTTCCAGAATCTTTTCAACCCTATTTGGCGATCACTCAATTTCGTGTGTTTTTTTTTCTTTTCTTATTCTATTTTTTTTAAATATAATTGTAGTTCGTTCTATAATCTGGACGGTCACTAAACATATCTGCAACTTTTCCATGACGATAACATGTAAAGAATGATTAGTCTGGTGGTGGAGAAACAAGAGGGGTGAATAAATTAAATGAAGGTGAAGGGGAAGGCGAAAGAAAAGAAGATAAACGGGACGAAGATAATGAGAAAAAAGATAGTGAAAAAAGAGAGAAGAAAAGGAAAATGAAAAAGGAGAGAAAACAAGGAAAGCGAAAAGCAGAAGTGGAAAATGAGGAAGTAGTAAGGGAGCAGAAAAGAAGTGAAAGGAGAAGGTAAAAGAAGAAAGAGCAGAGAAGGTAAAAGAAGAAAGAGTTAGAAATTAGTAAAAAAGCATTAAGAACAAGGAGATGAAGGAAAAAGGAAAATAAAAAGGTGGAGAGAAGGAAGAAAAAGAATAATCTGAGAAATAGGAAGCTGAAGAAAATATGAGGAAAAATAATAAAAAGGGCAAGATAAGGGAAATGAAAAGAAGAAAATGAAGAAATAGGAGAACCGAGAAAGAAGAGAAAGGATAAGGGGAAGTAGCACAAAAGGAAGTGAAAACTAAGAAGAAATGGAAGAATGAATAAGATGAGGAAAGAGAAGTACAAGGAGGGATACATGGAAAAGGAGGAGCAGGAGAAGAAGAAAAGGAAGAGAAATGAGGTGAAGAACAAAGAGAAGGAAAATGAAAAGGGAGGAGAAGGAAAATGAGGTGGAGAAAAAAGAGAAGGAAAATGGGGAGGTGGAGAAGAAAGAGAAGGAAAATGCAAAGGGAGGAGAAGAAGGAAAAGAAAGAAAATGAAAAGGTGAAGAAGAAAGAGGAGATAAATGAAAAGGTGAAGAAGAAAGAGAAGGAAAATGAAGAGGAGAAGAGGGAGAAGGAAAATGGGGAAGTGAAGAAGAAAGAGAAGGAAAATGGGGAGGTGAAGAAGAAAGAGAAAGAACATGGGGAGGTGAAGAAGAAAGAGAAGGAAAATGAGAAGGTGAAGAAGAAAGAGAAGGAAAATGGGGAAGTGAAGAAGAAATAGAAGGAAACTGAAGAGGAGGAGAAATAGAAGGAAAATGAAGAGGGAAAAGAGAAGGAAAAGAAGAAGAAGAAAGAGGCAAGAAGAGCGCCTCGCCGTGAGGAGGAGGAGGAGGGGGGGCGAGCGCGCGTGCCGGTCCGGTGGGCGGGGTGGGAGGAGCGCGTGGGAGGGGGTCGGCAGCCGCTAAAGCGGTGCGCCCTGCAGCCGGCGCCTCAAACGGCCAGGGACCACCCGCCAAACCACGTCGACAACGCGGACCGCCCCACTCGCCACAGCACCTGCTTCGCACCACAGGTAGGCGCCGCACGGGACATGCTTCGATACGCCAACAGTTCAATCACATGTCTTCAGGAACACCTGTTGCTTCAGGGCTTGTGCACTGCTTATTGAGTACCCACAATGGATTGGCATCAACTAATTCATTCTTTAAGATTTGTTAAAAAAATTGTTGTCTTTTTCTCTTAGCCCTTCTTGGGCATTGAGTGTATCTGGAGTAATCCTCCGTTAAGTTTTTGTTTCTTGTCTCGTAACGTCGCAATCACTCAATGCCTTTTATCTTTCGGTCAGGGGCTCCGCGCTGTTAGTTCCGAGGGTTCCCAGACGGTCACCCGTCCATGAATCCTTGATGTCTCGAGTTACTTGACTTCCTTAACTTCACGAATCGTAGTGAAGCTATTCGGCTTATGACGCACGCCTTGTGCACGTTTTCTTGAGCACTGTCTGCGTTAGATTTGAGAGAAGTGGGGGAGTTTTGTTATTTTGACCACAGGACTATTAAGTCAAATCTGTAAGCTCGGTTTACCCTTCAAAATAGGTTCTATTACACAAGCGAAAATTTATGTTAATTGGTTACGTCAATATCGCTCGTTGCCATCATTTATTCTGTTTGTAAAGCAGTGTGGGTAGAAATTCCGAGACTCATGAAACCGTGCGCGTATAATACTCATTGTATGTACTCAAAATGGATTGTCACCAATTAATTACATGTACGTTACATATTAATACTGAAAATGGATTACATCGGTTCTGTGTAAAATCAAATATTTGCACTTCCAGACGATCCATTTTCAGAACTGCTCTTATCTGCCCGAAAGGAACTTATTCTTTTCTGAGGCCATTGAACGATTGTTTCGATCGTTTCACTCAACTCTGAGTGACCGATGGTACGAAGAAATGGCACCAGAACCAGTGGACAAGGCACTTGCATAGTGTATTTCATGCAAGGTGCATCTTTTTTTCAGACATTCGTCAAAAATATTTACTCTTTGAAACAGTGTGTTGCATTATTCTGTGCACACAAACGAACACTGAAACTTAACGTGCAGAAAAATATAAGCAATTCATCGCCCAGAAATAGTGAAAAATAACGACAGACAACGAATTTTGAAAAAGTGTTAGTAAGTCTCCTGTCAAAGAAATTAAGAACTGTCATGACAAACTTTAAATGAAATCTCAAACATTTTGAATCGTCTGGGTTACAGATAAATTCTGTAGCGGCAGCGGAGATTTCTTATCTCTTGTATACCGGATATTTTATTGAGTTACGTATGTTTTTAATAATCAATTATTTATTAGTAATTATTTATTATCCCTTATTACTAAATGTGTTTTTAAAATATTTGCGTCACATTCTGATTTTATTTTCATAGTATAAACTCTAGGCAATACGTGAAATTATTTAAGGGGGCAGTGACATTAGGACGTTTCGTAATGGTAAAATTACAATATCAATATGTTTCCTTCTTTGTTCAGTTAATAGTTTTATTTGAGTTTATTAACAGATTTAATTGCAAAATGGTCATCTTAATATCAGCTCGTGCCCCGAAATAATAAATTCATTTGTCACTTCGTGTTCTGTTGATTAATAAAATAATTCTCAAGGTTCTCGTGGTATTGATGACGACAGCTTCTTAAACAGTTGAACATCGCCGCAGACCTCATCGCTCTCGAAAATGTGTTCTCCCAACAATCACATGGGCTTGAGCGCCAGCCGATAATGCTTCAAAGGGACAATTCAGTGCATATAATGGGAGGTTGTGGATAGTTTTCATGAGTGATTTACATTGTTTCAATATAGTCACTCAAAATACCATTGTAAGAATTGATACAAATAATCTCAGAAAGGACACGAGATTGTGTGAATTCTTTGACGGATGAATTCAAAGTGAGGTCACGTACGTTGAAGGTAAACGAACAGACGACAATCGCGGAATATAGTGTGCGAAACATTAAAGAGGTGTGCACGTAACATTGCAAAGCGTGAGGGAAACGTTTGTCTGTAACGTTTCGCAGTTGTTTGTCGTCTTGGTGACGTGTTTGTTTATTATTTAATACAGAAAAGATACGATATTGACCCCAATCCATTCACTAACGAAGAAGTAATTTTGCGAAGAAGTAATTTTGCGGAGAAGTTCGGAAAGTCTTTCATTCATGACGTGTTCGAAAGGCTCTGCAGATTTGGTTCTTGTAATGATTCGTGATGGGTACATCCCAATGTACGAAATGTGGAGCTTGGTGAGGGAGTTGAAATCGAATCCTGAGAAAACAAACAGTAAGAGAAGTAATGCAACTGAGCTCTCACCTCAAGTAGAATCCCTTTTCAGTATTCATGCGTAGAAAACACTTACCGTCACTGGAAAGTATTTTTTTTTTCCTAGGGCTTTTATCCAGCCGACAGCCGGTTGCCCTTTACGTCCCGAAGGGACGCATATTCGACCATACACTAGACAAACACTTGCGGGCTCCTCTGATCTGGGGTCAGCAGAACGCGAGGCCCTCCGCGACAACATACAGACAAAGTCAAGGGACAAACAGCCATGCCCAAGGTGGGACTCGAACCCGCGACCCTTCGGACCGAAGCGTTGAGTCGGTACTCGCTCTTAGCCACCTCGGCCATCCAGGTCGGCCACTGGAAAGTATTACTTGCCAATAAATTCTAAGCAAATAGTTCTGGTCTTATAAAACAAGTGAGTACTGCAAAGTAAATAAAAGACTGGAAGCTAAATGAATGAGTGTGGCTGTCACCTCGCGTACTGGAAATGATTCTAAGTTTCTGTGCTTGTAAGGTTTCCGCGAATGTGTACTAAAACATAATGTACGTAATTCCTGCCGAAGTGTCTTTGGTGTATTCGTTTCAAAATGCCGGTCTTGGGTCGTAGCGTAGCCTCGCGTGTTAACATTTCATTCATACGCGAAAAAACTCACTTTTACTGCTTACGTAAATAAATATCTAATCGATCCAGACCACCATTTTTTATCAACTGTTTATTCACAATTTGTTCTTTACATGAACATTCGGTGAATTATTTAGAAATAAAAATAACTTGAATTGAGTGAAGAGTTGTCCTTTGACTGCACTTCTGAGATAAAAATTGGTTTTTTTTTAAAACTTAATCCAGCTATTACATTTTTCAATGAACATTGCAATTACATTGTCATCTTTGTTACTATTTTATTTATATCTATGGCTGAGATCTAGGAGGTGGTGTCGTTTCAATCTTCTGAGGTCTTCACTGTTATACAGGATGCTCACATGTTAATTTGGATGGTTTTCAAGTCTTCTTTCGAATTTTGTGCTATATTCTGTAACGGACTGATGGATAGTTGGAATTTGCAAATCAGAATGTAATGCATTGTTAGATACATACCATGGTGCATTTGTTATTATCGTTGAACTTTCGACTGAAATATTTGCAAAATTTCAATATTCGAATGCCTTGCTGTTCTCCAGTGTTGTATCCCATAGGTCTTAACTAGCATAAACACTTAATCCTAACCTTCCCCTCCCCTTTTTTGCCCTCCCCTTAACACATCTAAATACATGAAATTTTCTCTCTATTCTCCAATTACTCGTGGGGTTCGCCGTTCGTGTGCGAATTTTGAACGCAATTCATTCGAAAATGCCTTTGGCATACTCGTTTCAAAATACCGAACTCTGCTCCTATCGTCGCTTCGTCCGTTAACACTTCATTCGTACGCCAAAGTTCCGTAAATAACGAGTGCATCCGTGCAAGCGGAAAACTATTGCTCCTACGCTAAATGTAGTTCATAACCTTAAAGTTTTACTTGATTCATATGCGCTTAGTTGCTATTTTCACGTTACGAAAAGTCTGAAGTGAAAAGAAGTAGAGAGGTAAACAGACCGGAGAACCTCAAAGCCGCACGCCGGGCTCTGTCACGCGGTGGAGGGCGTTGGACAAAGTTTTCTTTTACTACGGAGCTCCAAAAATGCGAATTTCGTGTTTTAAATCGGGGCTTTCAGAACAACGAAGCGCACAGCGATCCACTGCAACATTTCGACCACTTATGACTATGCGCACAAGGTCGATATTGCTGTCGATTGCTGAACGCTAAGCTGTGCTGAAAGTTTCTGATTTAATTTTATATCGATGTGTGTAAAAGTTATTTACGACACAATAATCGTAAGATATTATTTACAATAACCGAGATTGGATGGTTAACAAACGAGGTCTTTACATAAAATTTGATAACCAACAGAGTATTATAAGATGATTAGATACTAATAGTGTCCAACGGTTTATCCATTTAGTAAAAATTGCATTGTACTGTAATTTTTGTGTGAATTTTACTACTTGTTCTTGAAAAGGTGACACGGATGCTGATAGTAGTTAATTCGAGTATATGCAAGTTAAAATATTTGCTTTTCGAAACAATATTGTTCCAGATAGTGAGACATAGATTATAGTGATCTCATTTCCGAAAATTTTGATTTTATATAACCAAAGTGGATAAATATTTATTATTTTAGATTAGAATGGTCAGTTATTTGTTTATAAATGGTTTAATTAGTCATGGTGCCGAAAGTGAACAATGATGGTTATGGTACAACCCAACCCAAAACTAACAAATTATACCGCCAGATGTTCCAATAGCCCCATTTGTTTATAGCGACATTTTTAACTTTTTATTGCTTTAGAAAATGTTCTATCCGAGAGATCTTTTTTTGTCTGGCGTATCCTGAAACCATAAGTAATAATTTGCGCAAAAATGTTCTACCTTGTTTCAGTTTGATCAAAATTGACGATACAATCTCGGTCACACCGGAAATTATGTTGTAGATTCTTTACGAACAATCTTCAACAAATGTAACCGTCTGTATTCAGCATTGCGGGCAAATTAATAAATAGGAAATAATCGTGGGAGGAGAAAGGACATTATAACTTCGCGTCTTTCTCATAATTTGATTGATTGATTGATGTTACCTGGCTCGTCAACTGATGTGGTGGGACCGGGAGCGGTAGCTCAGTGCATCAACTGATGTCACTGCAGCGCCTCTCACCGGGAGGTCCTAGGTTCGAGTCCTGACGGCGGCAGGATTTTCGACACTAGCTTTTCAGCTAGGTCGAATTCAGTCGCTGTCTGGAGGAGAATTCTAGCAGCCGGCTGCTCTGATCGGTAGTTTTCCGTGGTTTCTCCGATCAACACCAGGCGAATGCCGGAGCAGTACCCTAACAAACGGACCGCGCGCGATCTTTCCTTCCTCTTCCTTGTCCTATCCTCTCCCCTTACACTAACATGCACTACACAACTACATATTCCGGGAGACCGGTCGGGAGCTTAGAGCTTGTCCCGGCTGGGGCGGTGCCCCGCTGGTGGGAGAGTCCTCGTTAGGGGATCTCGCCATCCAGCGGGGGAAGATCACCGCCATCTCCCCAAAAAACATGCACTACACTAACGCGACTAATGACCACAGTAGTTGACGCGCCCGGAAACACGAAAAAATCAATCAATCAACTGATGTGGTCATTAGACACGCTACTGTAGTGGATGTTTTATTTAAGCAAGTCGTAGCTTCACTCTCCCAATGGAGAGCAAGACCCAGCGCCGACCTACACGGCCAGCGGGGATTTCCTTCTCCAGATATCTCCCAAAACGAGTTACCGCCCCACCAATGGCAACCTCTTAAGCTCCCGACTGGCCTCCCGACATGTGTGGTATCTGTGTGCATTTAAGTGTGTGTATGTGTGTGTGTTTGTCTGCACGCGCGCGCATGTTCGTATGTGAAAGGGGAGAGGACTGAACGATCAAGAGGAAGGAATGATCGTTCGCTGTCCGTGGACATTTGTCCTAAAACGTGCTTCCAATGTCGCTCAATCTGTAAGAGCTGCCTTGAAGATCACAACTCTTAACAGAGCATTGGTGATAAGTTACCTATGGCGTTTGATTTATTTTTGTTAAAAAAACGGTTAAATCTGACAATCGCAATAACTCGGATATTGACTGGCATGCTCTTTGCTTCTTATTCTGCGGAACTGCTAAGATGCAAAATCCAAATGTTAGTTATTATTCATTGGCTAGCATTATTGTTTACTTCGTCTTAACTACTTTTACTTTGGTTTTGGCTTTCGTAGAGGTTTTTATCCATTATTACACCAATATTTTGATAAATTGTGCCATCCCATTCATGCAATGGACGATATTTTCATTTCAATCATTCACCATTTATGCATTTTCTGCCCTTAGAATCTGTTCGAAAATGCCATAAAAAATAAAATAATGACCATGCGAACTCTTAACGAATAAAGATGGTTGTAATTATGATGGTCTGGTGGTAATTTAATCGGAGAAAGTGAGCTTCAATTGTTGAAAGAATGTGTTTGATACAGAGGCGACTTTTCTGAGCGCGTCGGCCTTCACAATGTAAGTTTTTGAATAGTCGCAGATCACAAAGGGTGATGCACTTCATTTGCTTTGCTGCTCACTGCCAGCGCTAAAGCTATGCACGGTAGCTACCAAAACGGGAATGAATTGCATGTTTGCGCTACAACACACGGACACACGTCATGCAACCACTTAAACTATATTTAAGTGGATTGATTGTTGTTTCTGGGGCCGTCTACTGCTATGGTCATTAGTCTCGTTATTGTAGTAAATTAAATTATTTTCCTTCCTTCCTGTAGGTGTAACAACTTTTTCAGACTGTATTTTGCCTTAATTTTATAGACGGAAAAAATCAGTATTTTTGGATAGCAGATTTACATCAAAATAATAAAATATGTATGTAATTTACTAAAATGTGTAGTACATAAATGACTTTTAAAATAGCGACGTTTCGGAAATCATTATTTTCATCTTCAGGCTGGAGTTAAATTATCAAAAACAAATAAATATAATATTTTAAACAATGGACAGAATTAAAACAGAGGAATTACATATCATCAATGTACATAAGTCACTATTTGGAACACACCTTTAAAAAAATCTTTTGAAACTCCCAGTTGAGAAAGTATGAAATCATAACTCCCATAGGGCGATATGTCGTTAGAATAAACTAATGAAGTATTCTGCCCAGATGCAGAATGTCTGTAACTACTGTGTCGAAGCTGCACCATCCACGTGATGTAGAATATCGGGCGAAGGGGACAAAGGGATTCAGAAGAAGGGGAAGTAGAGAGAGGGTTGAGGGGAGCATTGGAAAATCGATTGAGACAGAAAGAAGTTAGACAGAAAATTTTGTAAGAAAAACATCGTAACATTGAGAAAAATTACTCAACAATCTATCATACAAATTAGTAGAATTTTTCGATTCCACCTACGTATTCAAACAGGAAACTATTTTTATATAAAGTGAAATAATTTATAATGTAGAAGTTTATAACAGTACATTGTGAAACGATGATATAATGATGGGTATAAATACACGAATGTGATATTACGATACGAGCGAGTATAGTAAACTTCACACGAGTGTATTAATACCAATTACATCGACTTTCATACGGTACTTTTTCTACGACTTTTATAAGTTAAACTTTTACAATGAATCGTTCGTGGCAGTTGACATGCAGGATTCAGTAAAGGCCACCTCACTTTGCCCTCGCGTGCTGCCGCAGGTGACTGTGGTTGAAGTCAGTCTGCGAGGGAATACTGCAGTAGTCAAATAGGATTTAAATATCGGAGGATAGTCAAATAGAAGTGATGTTACGATCCAATTTATTTAAAATAATATTCCACGAAAAAATACTAATAATAAAATAATTAAAACTGACAAGCATAACATAATATTAAATGCAATTTTAATGTACACAATCGAACGAAACATTTATTAGAGCTATTCTCAATGATTAATTGTCAATACTTGGCTTGTAAACTTCCCTGTGATTGGTCAAGAACTTATATCATAATGAAATCTGTATCATTATGCAACTGGTTACAGCCAATAAATGACATCATTATACAATGGGAGTAGAAAAAAATACTGTAGTGAATTTGTTTTACGCCGGGAGTTGACGGTGTTTCTTACTAGCTATTAGTCGCCGACCTACACATGGGCTTGCAGGATTCAACCTATAAGCTACTGAAAAATAACACAGTGTGTGTGGTAGTGTAGTGCATGTTAGTGTAAGTGTGTGTGTAAAGCGAGAGGATAGGACAAGGAAGAGGAAGGAAAGATCGCGCGCGGTCCGTGGCCCGTTTGTTAGGGTACTGCTCGGGCATTCGCCTGGTGTTGATCGGAGAAACCACGGAAAACTACCGATGAGAACTACCGTCCTCTAGAATTCTCCTCCAGTAAGCAACTGAATTCGATCCAATTATCATTTAGGTCATGTCGAAAATGCCCCACCGTCGGGACAAACCCTAGGATCTTTAGGTCAGAATAACTGCAGAGAGATGGGAAACGATGATATAAATATTATAGAGACTATTCCACTCGTGAAATGAAAGGAGGGAGGGCTTGTCTGGGAATGCAATTTTCCTGGGACTTCCCTTGAATGTGGAAAATTTTGACAGCAACCTTCTTACTTTCTCGGCACGTAGTAGAGAGAGTTATGTAATGCTGCGAGAAAAAACGGCAAATTTTCGGCATAAAAACTTATTTTACACGGTCCTGGTGACGAAAAAGTAGATAAGTCCAGTTGCTAAATTTAGAAAAATACCTTTATCACGTATTGTAGTCAGAATCAATGTTTTGTGGGTCCTTGATACCGAAAAATTTAATGACGGCAAAACTGTCTGTGAACAACGCTAGCGGCTAAATCGTTTAACCGATTTTCTCCAAAACCGATATTCCCTGATCGATCTGGCTGATGTCGCGACTCCTTTAATTTGAAACCGATGTTTTAATGTTGGGGGTACTTTATATGAAGCCACTAGGATATTTTCCAAATTAAAAAAAATGGTTCCATTGTTTTTGATTAAATTTTTTTGTTGGATAGTGTGAAGGAGAATGGTATATGTCACATGTTGGTTAAAAACCCTGATTTTTCGAAAATTGCAAAATTTCAAAAGTTTTTCGGAGTCTCCCGACAACTAAAATATTAAAGATAGATATTTTTACCTTAATGAGATCTGTTCGTTAAAGATAGATTTTAAAATAAGGTCATGTACAATTTTTCGAAAATTTGAGTACTTTTGGCGGAATTTTGCCTGAAAATATGGGCGAGAAAGAACGTGTTTTTTGAGCACCACTAGTTAGGCTTGTTCACAGTGGATTCGGCCGAAAAAAGTTCAGTTACGAACGACCTGATTGTCACAATGCGTTCGACCACACCGAGCATTCAACTTCGATTCATTACTGGCAGGTGGCCATGGCAGCTGATCCTTAACCCTACACGAATTTGTTTTTTGTCTTTTTATCTCCTTTTGCCTTAGGAATCACGTAATTTTAGTACATTTCTACAAAACTTTTTTTAAAACAATTCTTTCGTTTAATTATCTGCAGTGTAGCGATGTAGGAGTTAGCAGCGATTGCGGATTCCCAGTTTGGCGTCACTACTGGCGTCACATATTTTGCGATTGTTTACATAGGCAGTGGAGCTCCGCTAATCCGAACTCCGCTAATACGAAATTTCGGATAATCCGATCAAAATTCAGGACAAAAGAAAAGTAAGAATTATAAAAAGGATTTTATAATTGCAGTAGAGGTGAACAACTAATTATTGAAACAAGTTGCATAATACTCTGTGTACTATATCATGTTAATGACTGTGCGTGTTGTTACAATTTTCCATTTAAAATCCTTCGTGTAGAGTGCCAATCGATTCATGTCTGCCGGTTTGCTGATGTGACCGCCATTCGGATGAATTCCTCCCTATCCGAGAGAAGCCCATACCTCCGAATAGAATACTATTATGTGTGTATATATATATATATATATATATATATATATATATATATATATATATATATATATATAATTATATTATAATAACAATAATATAATAATAATGATAATAGATACTATTGTCATTTAGGACGAGGTTTTATTTACTCTTCTTTAATATTTTTAAAGTAATGTTTCGGTTCTACTATTAGAAAACCGAAGAATTGAAAAAAAAATTAACAAAAAGCACTTTGAACGGAGATAGATGGCAGCTGGCTAGAGTATGTAGCAAGTCCTGTAAACTAGCTCAGACCAAAGAAAATAGAAAACTAATTCGAGAAAGTCTGTGCCATTCTATAGCACTACTAGTTATGTATTTATAATTCTTTACCTTTTATCTCTATTTTTTTAAATATTTGCCTATACGAAGCAAATGTCCCCTCGGGTTACGTATGTTTTTGCTTCAGTTACACACACACACACACACACACACACACACACACACACACACACACCAAATACGAGTAAAACGGAAATAAAAGGCACCATCACCACCATTCACCACACAACAAATGCTGGGTCGTGCCGCTGTTGCACTCTCAATTTTCAATATGGCGACCATGCCCGTTATATCGGCGCACGGATTGTGGGTAGCTTTTTTCCTTTCTGTGTAGTACCTATTCTGTGTCCATACTCTGAGGAAGAAAAGGCGAGTCGCGTGTAACTACGAAGCTCAGTTTTTGCAATTTCTGTTGTTTTTTCCGTCAGTTTTTTCCTTGTTCACTTTTTCATAGTTGTCATATTGTTGTAGAGTTGTCGCTACGAAACGAAAATTCGGTTCAGTTCGCACTAGCAGTTTGTTGAGAACGCATTCTACACTGTACAGTAACACTATTACGAAAATGCAACAGTTCAAATTTGTGTATATGAAAATGTCAGCTGAAGAAGACGAAGAACCCACAGAAACTTTCATTGAAGTCATTCATAAATATGTTGTAAAAAAGCGTAGACGCATTAAGTTGACCGTGAATGTAAGTTATAGCACACTACAATTTGATTGTTGTTATTTCATTTAAATATTTCTCATTTTTAAAACGCTTATTTCAAGTACAGCTTAAAAATGTTTCTGAGTTCGTAATTTCCACCTCCTCACTATCCAGCACGGTTCTTTTTGGCCTCGTGATGGAATGCTGACACACTTTCCTGCATTGTAGACATCCCTGCCTATCCTTGCAAACGTCTCTGCCTGATTTGAAACATAAATAAAGCAGAGGTCAGGAAAGACATTAGCCGTTCGGCCTCTGTAGTGTTGTTTACCGCAATTCTCTTGCCGGTGTTTGGCAATTTCACTGTTTCGGGTTACCTACTGCAGCATATCTCTGGGAAGTTTTTTCTTTGCTATCGGGTTTGGCTCGTACGAGGCTAAATTATTAATTAAGTCGCCATTTCAGAATATAATTTTATTTATATCACCCCCAAACGAAGTGTCTTTATTCAACACTGACTACGATGCGACTGCCCCTCCGGAAAGAGAAAATAAATAAATAAATAAATAAAATTAAAAAAATATTTAAAAAAAACTGCTCTGAATTATAGTTGAAGTTACTTGCCAGTACGTTTCTCATCCAGGTAATTGGCTGTCTCTCATTCAGGTAATCAGGCTTATGGAAGCTGATTTTGAATGAAGGCAAGTGGAGAAGGGTCGTTTCAACAGCATTGTGGACCCTTGGACCTAGGTTAATTCCAGGACTCCCTATTCTT
Organism: Teleogryllus occipitalis; assembly: GCA_011170035.1. Taxonomy (NCBI): domain Eukaryota; kingdom Metazoa; phylum Arthropoda; class Insecta; order Orthoptera; family Gryllidae; genus Teleogryllus; species Teleogryllus occipitalis. The sequence goes on along the minus strand of BLKR01000678.1, from coordinate 245,488 downwards.
ATTTTCACTGAATCACCAACTTAGATGGTGAAATATAAAGAAAACCCATTTCAATTCACATTCTTTTTTTAAAAAATTATATTTTGAAAGTATTTCTTTATGATACAATTGAATATTATTCAAACAAAAAAATTTAAACAAAATAGGTAATTAAAACCAACAGATCTATAATTACATTGAAAAGACTACACATTAAATAGTTTTAATTTTTTATTGAATTGTACAACATAAAATTGAAAAGCATCAATCAGCAACATTCCTCACTATAAATATTATCCAACGATGGGCGACACTAACTCAGTTATGCCAATCTTTGCATAGAATTTAATCATACATCCGTTTTTAAACGTTTCTTAAAGAGTATTTTTTGAAAAATATAGTATTAAATCATTTTTTAAGAACTATCGGGGGCTCTTGAACATGGGAGCCGTGCAGTAGGGAAGCATGATACTGCAGTAGGGAAGGAACTGCAACTGAACATAACCACGCATAAAAATAAATAAATAAATAAATAAAATTTTTTTAAAAAAATCTAAAAATAGCACGCACGCACACTTCTAAAGAAGAACAAATAAAATAGTACCATATTACTCTGTAACAAATTAAATATTGTAACAAAAACTGTCTTCAGCAATTCTCCAAAAAATAGTGTGCAATAATTTATGAATTAATTGTGAATTTTACTGTCGGTTATTTTTAAATTATATTTAGTTAAGTCAAGTTTTTTTAAATAGTTTTTTTGTTGTATTTTACATTCATATTTTTAAACAAATTTAGAAACACGATTAATTTTGTTTATTCAAATTTCTTGATTTATTAAACTTCTATTTTCTTATTCTCAACGTTTCGAAACTTTGAATTTGAATTGCGAATTTCGTCTTTTATTTAGGAGCTATAATTAAATTTGGAATATAGCCGTAGTGATTAAATGATTATTATTAATGACTAACGGCTAACAGTATTGTTTTAAATCTAGAGTTAAACATACTAAATAAATTGTCTTGTCAGTAACATGTTTTTCAATAGTCTACGTGCATATCTCGATAGATCCAGACTTTGAAATAGACGTTGGGAAAAGCTGATAAAAGAAGGCCGATTGCGAATTTGGTGTTTTCTAGAGTACGAATGGAAGTAGGAAACAGTTTTGCGGGTTCAGATAGTATTGTAAACTATTACACAACCCATTTATCTCTCAAATAATGAGAGAGAGTACGTGCAGATGTTACTCCACTTCTTTCCTTTCTGTGGCATGACAAAACCATTGTATTCAACCATTGCCAATGAAATGTTAAATGTCATGAATCCTGAGGTACAATTAATATTTTTTTACGTAATAAATTGTCTTATGAGTTCAATATTTAGCTACTTTTTGCTATTAGGTCATCTCACTTTGAACTAAATGACAGATAGATCTTACGAATCGTACTTCATTCAGAAATTTATTCGTAGATTTATGCGATTCGCAATAAAGTTGGTAAACTGCCTTATCACGTCAGACTCAAATTGTATGTTACATATTCGTGATTCTCAAAATCGCTCAAGTGTTCGTTACTAAACAAGCCCATCAGTATGCTTATTACATGTTATAAAACTACAGAATCTAGTTCCGATTATGTATCTGATTCAATTACTAAACGCATCATGAAAAGTGTCCGTAAGCAATGGAAACAACTTATATGTTACAAGTATTGATCGTGTTTAAAAGAAACTTCATTAAACGTCCATATTCAGACACAGAAACCGTTGTACATAGTTAAATTACTAAAGTGACGCGACATATATTGCGAAAGCAACATGTAAACGAATAATACGCTCTAAATATCAAATAATATTGTTCAAAAAACGTACTCGCGGAAAGACTTTCAGTTCCGCGACCTACTATTGCAGAGCCCGGATAGCTCAGTCGGTAGAGCATTAGGCTTTTAACCTAAGGGTCCAGGGTTCGAGTCCCTGTTCGGGCGCTACTTTTTGTCGTTTGGAAATTATTTCGGTTGATTCTACGACCTTCGTAAAACATTTTCTAACACTTCTTTGCTCCCGTTCATCCTTTCCATCTTTTTTTCTGCACTTAAAACGATCGTGAATGAACGCTGGATGCTTCCGAATAGGAAGTAGAGCGCTCCTAGCGGAGCGGTGGAAAAACTCAGTGGCTGTTGCGGAGAGGGGGAGTAGGATCCAGGCGTGAAATAACTTCTCGCTCTCTTTCCTGTGATGTTATTGGAGCAATCGTTAGAACTCTTTGCGGTTCCGAGAAACGAAGCGCTGGGAAAGAAGTATTGACACTTTTCTTCGTAAAGATTCAGTCAGGATCTTGGAATATGGAAAGAAAAAAATCACAAATTTTCCAAAATAGGTCAGAAAAATTCACAGTAAAGCACCACGGTGTCTATTTTTTTTTTTTCATGTATATTTTCATTTTCTACATTTTCATTTTTTTATGTTTATATTTTCATTTTCTTAAAATATATTTCCTTTTAGTCGCATCAACTGTGTTGTTTTAGCGATCATTTTGAATATATTACAACATAGACTCTACTATTTTACTTTGCAATTCTTTACACAATTAAAATTATGTACATGTTTCAAATGGCACAAACAGGTAGTTTCGTATTGCATTTATCTTCGTTAAAAAAAAAAAACACGTGGAAACTGAATTTGACGTTTGCAACTATTGAAAACTGGAAGTATTCGCTCCCGAGTTAGAGAAAAGTTATTTTCATCGGCAAATGGAACTGCAGATTTGATTTTACAGTATTGCCAAGAAAATAACAATCCACATCCCCGGCTTACAACTACTTGCAATTAGCAAAAGCAAACAACACGTGCGCAAAATGACGCTACATTTAGTATGTCCAGAAGCAAAACAAACGACAATCTGAGCACTTGGTCAATGGAGAAAGCAATTGGACGAAAAACCTGATTTGAGGCTGTATTAAGAATTTTCCATTGTTCATTTCACTCAAAGTTTCCTTAACAAATACTTTCACATTTTTACTTTTACAAAACGTCTGTCTGTCCGTCCGTCCAACCGTGGACAACGCCAGCGGCTACACCGGAAGCAGGATTTTCACCAAAATTAATATACCGCGATCGATCTGATGTCGCGGCTCCTTGAATTTCAGACGGATATTTTAATATTGGAGGGTACTTTATATGAAGCGTCAAACTTACAATTTCAATTTTTTTCTCAAAATTGTTTCAAAGCTTCCCCTTCCTCCCTTAAAGAGATCCTCCCTTACATTTTGGGACCGCCCTTCAGCGCTGTAGGCGAAATTTTAAGAGACTTCAAAAACTTTTTCCGAAAATTCGCCGATGACACTGTGTGTGTGTGTGTTGATTATATATATATATATATATATATATATATATATATATATATATATATATATCAAAGATTGAGTTGATTCAGTTGATATTCGCCACGAAGATAATCTTTTTCTACAAGGATGGATGAGAAAGACTTGTGGATCGAACATTGAATACTGTATTCAGATGCAATCGTCTTATGTTTTAGTTTCCCGATGCTACGGCAAATTAAGTATTTGATTTCTTCAGAGCATGTTTTGCAAAACAGAGAAATTGATTCAAAATGTTTGCTTATTTGGACACATCACAATAAGTTAATTGTAATACATTATTGTCAACTGTCTCCAGAAGCAACATTTTGTGTCAATTTTTCTCTTTTATATCAGCTCCTCTGTGGAAAATCAATGTCAATTATAATTTGCGGATCAGAAATCTGTTGTGAATCTCGAATAGAATTTGACGAAAGAACAAGAAAAGAAAATACTATTTTAATCTCAGCTGAAACCTGAGTGTTCAATACCTGATCCATATGGCCAGTTTCATCACTCCTTTATATCAATTAGGATCAATCTGCGGCCACACAAACTTAGATATTATTGTACCATTCATCGAATTTTAGAATCCACGTTGGTGGGTGCAAAATTAAACGAACTTGAGTGTTAAATTAAGGCGTTGGTGTTGGGTAACATTTCCACAAACTATTTTCTGTATTCTGAACATATTTTTATAAAATCAAAGTTACTAGAATAATTACAATTATAATGTTATGACATTTACTTTTTTATGTGCATTAACGAAATTATTTTATTGACTCATTGAAGACATTGTTATCGTCATGTTGCCATGGTAATGAATGGGGAAAATTAATCAATTTTACCTTAACAAAAAAATGAAAACTTTTAAACAATAATTCAAACAGTCAAGTGGTGGAAATAAAAACAAATCAAAAAAACAAAACTTTAAGCAAAAATCATTGAAAATTAAATGTTTTATTTATTTATTTCGTTAGTTAATCTATTCAACCTGAAAAACTGTTTAAAACTTTGTGACGTTGAGGGAGAAGTAGAATGTTTAAAAGAGTGTTTCATAAGCAATGTCATACTAAAAGCTCATCTGTGAGCATGAAGCTCAGATAGCTTCCGCGCACATGAACTTGACCCATTGTGACCTAGCAGCCAGATCACGCCCTCTGGATAGAAGCTCCTTTCTTCATTTTGTTCCTCTCTTGTTTTTCTCTGAGGTCACCGCGCTATGGCGCTATCTCGTTTCCTCAAGCGGTACTAGGCACGCTGCGTTTCTTACAGCAAATCAATACTTCCTTGATAGCAATACCTAAAGTGCACCGCTGCGATCGCTCAGTTACAGCATTGTCGTTGCCTACGCAACGTCCGTGAACAGATCGAGGTCGAGAACAGACGGTGTCGGTTTTCGACTCGTGCTAGATTTATTTATTTATTTATTTTACGTCAAAAAACAGTTAAAACTGCGTATGACGTGCTATGGGGAGAAGTGAATTCTGTGCACATTTTCAAAATTCTGTGATCCCTATACTAAGTCATATACTACTTGAATTTTGAAAGGAAAAAAAGCTCCCATGTAATAAAATTTATTTCAAGAATAAATAAGCAATACATTTTGGGCTCTTATCCATGATGTTCTTCGTCAAGGAATAAGTGTTTATAAGTAAGATGTGAGGATAGAACAAGGAATGGGAGGGAAAGATCGCGCGCAGACCGTGGTCTGTGAAATATTGCCGATTTAAAATTACGCGAAAACTACTCATATTGTCGATAACGTGTACGTGATCTTATTTAAAGATGTCTTTCAAGAACAGACTTCATTAATAAAAATCTTTAACTTTGATATAGTAGTTGTAGAAAGACACCAAAGAAATTTGTACCTTTGCAATTTTCAAAAATTCAGGGAGTTCAACAAAAATGCAACCTAGCGAATTTGTTTAGTATTTTGCTCCATTCGAGGAAAAGCTAATTTAAAAAATTGGAGCTATTTTTGAGACAGTTTGGAAATATTTTGAAGGCTTTACGTAAAGTATCTCAAAAATCAAAATATTCTTTTCAAATTCATAGCCTCAATGTCGACCAAATCGGTGGGGAGATATAGTTATTTTCTAAAGCTTTATTTATAAAGGTCGCATAAGCAATTGAGTCGTCAGTGATCACATAAAACTTCACATTACGTATTACAATAATATATTTGTGCACACTATGCCGGGTGAACCAAAAGTCACTACCCACCATTACTTTTACTCTGTTATGGTTTTAACCTGACATGAATTTTAATTTTCCGCCTGTGAATTCATACATATTCATACATGTAAATATTATTATAATTATTTACAAACACACTATATTGCATTGCTAAACAATCACCGGGGAGTACCTAGATCTGTTTCGAGTGACTAAATCATCCGCTGTCAGATTTTTAGGTAGCTATTTGATTATATACGTTCTGTGTCTATGTTGTTGATGATGTCGAAAGTATTCAAAGATGGTACCAAAGTGGTTATGCGTTAATAACTGCTTAATAAGTGTTGGTTATGTCAAAACTGATTGGTGGGATAACATGGATACCAGTTGTGAACCCACGGTTTGTACCAAATTGGAAATGTTACAGGAACTACTAATAATGTACTTCAAAATTGAAATAAATTTTCCAAAACCTCAGGGTTTCGGTTGGGGACATTTCAGTCGAGGAATGTAAATTTTGAAGAAAAAAATCTTTCAAAGAAATCGGCTGATAGTCTTGTTAACGGACGGACGCTTTTAAAAACAACTTTTTGTGTATCAGGGGACATCAAAACATGTATGTTTAAAACAAGTAATTAATTGTCCGCAGCATTACATAATTTTATCTATACTACTACCAATGTATACGAGAAAGTAATAAAATCTTGAAATACCTAATACAGTAAAATACAATTCTTAAATAGTTGATATTGTTTCCAGTACATTTTCTCACAAGAAGCACTGACGATGAGGAAAGAGATTCAAATTCTGCTTGCAAAATCACACTATAATTTTGTGAAACAATTATTTTTTGAAGAAGATCACTTTTGCGTAACTATTCAATACCGTTTTTAAGGAGGAAACTATTCAGTTAGAGCAATGGCTACCTTAGAAGGAGTGATGTTTCTTGTAAATCTGAGAATTGGGCGTCACAGAGTTGGTCAAAAGAGTAGGGGGCACCCGGGATTGAACCGGGGACCTCTCGATCTGCAGTCGAATGCTCTACCACTGAGCTATGCCCCCTCGAACATTTTTCTTCTCAATTTGGCATTTGGCGTAGAGGATGAACTTGTTTTGCCTGTCGTTTTTCTAGCAGATAAGCAGCTTTTCTACGTCACTAACCAGATCTGTTTCGTCAGGCTTTGTCAGAAGCATTGAGAGATACAAGGCAGCCTCTACAGCTTGTATTCTGTCTACAACGTTTGTAGCTGAATGAAAGTGAAGCTCATTGATAAAGAGAAGGAATATTTCTACTGTTTATTCTCGTTTTATCGCCTTTACTTCGTAAGAAGAGAAAGTATTGTAATCGTGCGCCGGAAAACAATGATTTTTTTTAAGGAAAACTCTTATTGCTGGGTCCTGATAAAGAAATATGAGATTAATTTTGTTTCTCTATTTAGTAAATTACATACTCTAAAACGTTGTGTGGTCAGAATCCATGTTTTTTAGGTCCTTGATAACGGCAAAACGTCTGTGACCATCTTTCTATTCGTTGTCTGTGATAAACGCGCCCCTGAAACGTTCCGCGGATTTTCTCCAAAATTGAGATTCTTCAATCGATTTAAAGTAACTTGAGGCCCTGCGAGTTTGAAATTGATATTTTAAATTTTCGAGGTAGTTTACATAAATCCTCAATTACATTTTCAAAATTTTCTAAAAAATGGCTTCAAATTTTTGATTGAACTATGTTCTCGGATAGCGGAAAAGGTGCTTAAAAGCAGATTATTATTTTCGTTGAATTTCTGATTTTTCGAAAATTTTATAAGTTCAATTTCTTTTCGGAGTCTTCTTTCAACTACAATACTGAAAATAGGGATTTTTTCACTCAATAAATTGTGTTGTGCAAAGACTGAGCTTGAAATAAGGGATGTACAATTTTGGGAAAATATGAGTAGTTTTTGTTTAATTTAGTTTTAAGTCATAATTAAGTTTGTCTCCTAGGTATCAAATAACGGGAAAAAGTAGAGATAGTTCCATTTCTGACGGATTGTGTGTATTTTCGAAAATTACAATAAAGGTCATTTTTACACCACAGATATGAAGATAGAGATTTTTTGTCTTAGACAAAATCTATTCTAATAAATCGGATAATTAAAAAAGGACATGTCAAGTTTGTGATAAAACTAGTAATTTTCGCGAAATTTTTGCTTGAAGTTAATGCAAACTATAAAGGGAAACATTTTCTAAAAAAAACTCTCCAAATTGTTTTGAATTGTTTTTTTCCACGGAGGGAACAAGGAACGCTTAAAATATTGGCGCAGGTCTCATTTTTCATGAACTCCCAGAATTTTCGAAAATTGCAAACGTTAGGGGAAAATGCGAGAAAGTATGTACTGTGGTAGCACCGCCAGTTTTCTTTGAATTTGTTTCTACGATAGAGTAATGACGCTTAGAAAAAGGGCTGAGGTACCCTTTTCGATAAGCTCTCTGTATTTTCGAAAATTGAAAACAAAGAACATTATAAAACTATATACATTGTAGATTGTATCATACATCGATGATACATTGTACATCATGTACATCAATGTACTTTGATGTACATTGACAGAGATTTGCACATTGATTTTATTTATTTTATTTTGTCAAAAACCGTCAAAAACCGTACGTGACGTATGGGGGAGAAAATCATCTGCGCACGCTTTCTTGAATTTCAGACTCCCTTCCCAACAATTTAACTATTAATATTTGAAATATGAAAAAATAATTGTAATAATAATAAACTTAAAAAAGCAAGAGATTAACATTTCAAAAACTAGATATTTTCGTTGCCGAATTGTAGAAAACTTATTTGTAACGGTAAACGAACTGCAGATTCGATTTTTTTGGATTGCTAACAAAATAGTAACTCACCCTAAGCTCTACTACCACTACAAACAATAGGAAAGTTCAACAAAACGTGCGCATAGTGAAGCGATTGATTGATTGAATGATTTTTTCGTGTTTCCGGGCGCGTCAACTACTTCAGTCATTAGTCCCGTTAGTGTAGTGCATGTTTTTCCTCGGGAGATGGCGGTGATCTTCCCCCGCTGGATGGCAAGATCCGGCGCCGACCTACCGTCGGCTAGTGGGGCTTCCCCGTAACCTGGACTCTCCCACCAGCGGGGCACCGCCTCAGCCGGGACAAGCTCTAAGCTCCCGACCTGTCTCCCGGGATATGTGGTGGTGTAGTGCATGTTTGTGTGTGTGTAAGGGGAGAGGATAGGACAAGGGAGAGGAAGGAAAGATCGCGCGCGGTCCGTGGCCCGTTTGGTAGGGTACTGCTCCGGCATTTGCCTGGGGTTGATCGGAGAAACCACGGAAAAGCATAGTGAAGCGAGATGATAGAGATTTTTGTTTAATAAAATACGTACTTAAAAACTAGTTATGAAAATAACATAAATGAAAGTCTCTGAATTTTTTAAAATCGCAAATCCAAATGTCCCCTTTTTGAAGCATCTGAAAAGCGGTTGGATGTGTTGGGATTACGTGCCTCATATGTTAACTCTAATGACCTGAGACTGAATCTCAGTGCGGAGAAGATAGTTTTGCAGGTTGGAAACAGTTTTGCTGGTCCCTGCAGTATTATATTACTGCGTAGCCGTTACAAATAATATGAAATGGTAAGTGCTTTTTGGCACGATTAGTTGCAATCACATGACAGCATTGCATTTTAGTAACAACAATTCAGCGTATTTGTATGCAGGAGGAAGTTGTTTATTCACAGCTACGGTGAATATTAATTTTTTAAGTCCGTTACTTGTCTCTCAGAAATAAATCTGTTCCTAGAGTCACATAGAATTTGACAATATCAAAGTCAACGGTAATGTTAAACGTACGAGTACACCACTCGTGGATCTTAATGCTAATTAATTGTCCGCAATTATTTTAATTTTGTTTTAGTTTTTTTTAGTAGAATGATGTCATCTTCTAAATAATTGTTTGTTTTTTCAAATCTTGTTGAATTATTGCTTGTTTTTTGGTGATGTAAATTATGACTGTGACATCCAATTTTCGAGCTCGCTTGTGGCGTACAAGACCATAACATCATGAATCACATTTTCTTTGCGCTAACACGTTTCATTACCAAAAATTGCAATAATGATAACCTATTTTATTGAGTGTTTTGAATTGAAAATGCGGTCAGAATCTTTATAAATAAAATTTTGTATACCTTTTTAAGTATACATAAGTGGGGTGCCACAGCATCTCAATTAAACAATTTATAATTTAATTGATTAGATCTTGAAATAAGAACAGGAAATATAATGACACCATTAGTTTTATTTGCTTACTCACTCTGAACTCGAAATTAATACAGAATATCGAAAGGTTTACTTAATACATGACAGGCACACATCTTTCTAATGTTCTACACCGATAGGTAATTTACATTAGTCACAAAAATATTTTGTTTTTCTATCCTTTATCCTTAGACATACACTGCATCTAGCAAGTTTTGTCAGACCTTTCCTTAGATCTGTCGTGATTTTAGGCGATGTTTCAGTTCCAAAATTTCACACTTCCTAATTCACAGATGGGGTACTACAGTACCCCAAACGACGAAAAACAAGTACAGTAGCCAAAAGGACATGTACAGCATGTGCACAGGCGCTGAGATAATGAGATAACGTATTGAAATGAGAATACACAGATTGGGACCAACAAAGCTCCACCCCAGCGCGACTAGCGTCAGATTTCCTTTACTAATAGAACAATAACGGACTGGGATAAGTTACCTGCGACAGCCTTGGAACCCTTTCCTCTAGGTGTTCAAAGATTTAAAAATAAATTAACTAGTGGTATTTGTAAACTTTATTAATTTAGTATGTTAGTCTTATTGTAACAGTTTTTACTTGATTATTACTGTTATTTTATGGCTATTATTATTATTATTATTATTATTATTATTATTATTATTATTATTGTGTTAATTACTATTAAATGCGTGGATTTATTAAATATATAATTATATTCAAAGTAGTATTGAAGTGTGGTGACGTGTTGTGCAGTGTAGTGCAGTACAGAAGTAGAAAGAGAAGTGAATTTCAAATGTTGTGAAGTGAAGTGAAGTGTAATTAAAAAGTCGTGTAGTCTTGTATTTAATAGTTTAAAATAACTGTGCAGGACATCCATAAAATGAAGTTAATGCTATTATTGTTCGCATATTATTATTATTATTATTATTATTATTATTATTATTATTATTATTATTATTATTATTATTATTATTATTATTATTATTAGATATTATTCTGCAGGTAGGTATATACAACCTGGTGGCAGAACCCTACAATTTACATGTTACTAATATTAACTTTAAATTATTTAAAGACATAATAATAATAATAATAATAATAATATGCTAACAATAATAGCCTTAACTACATTTTATGGTTCACCTGCACAGTTATTTGAAACTATTAAATACAAGATTACACGACTTTTTAATTACACTTCACTTCACTTTCACTTCACTTCACTTCACTTCACTTCACATTTGAAATTCACTTCTCTTTCTACTTCTATACTGCACTACACTGCACAACACTTCACCACACTTCAATACAATACTACTTTGAATATAATTATATATTTAGAACAGGAACGCATTTAATAGTAATTAACACAATAATAATAGCAATAAAAATATCAATAATAATCAAATAATAACTGATATAATAATCCAACTTACTAAATTAATAAAGTTTACAAATACCATTTGTTAATTTATTTTTAAATTATTATGCCTTTAAATAATTTGAAGTTACATTGTTAAGTAAATTAAAGTTAATATTCCTGTTTGTAATATGTAAATTGTAGTATTCTACCACCAGGTTGTATATACCTACCTGCAGCAATAATAAATATCTAATTCAAAGTACTTCTGGGGTGGCCTGGCACCCGTGTGTGTATTCCAGAGTTAATCGGTCACCGACAAGAAACGAAATTCGCGAGGGTGGGAGGGCGAGGGCTGGGGTGAGGGCGGGGCGTCCTCGGGGCAACTCTGGCGGAAAAGCGCCCCCAATCGCCATCGCTGCTCCTGTCAGAGTGTTGATGCACTGCGTTTCCTCCCACGCCACGCTGCGGCTTCACAAGCACCGACTCCGTTACTCCGCACGACGCCTCGCAAGAATCCTCTCGTGCTGTTTACTTGCTCGCCACCGCGTACGTAGTAGAGAGAGAGTTACGTAATGCTGCACGAAAAAAACGGTGAATTTTTTGGCAAAAAACCCTCTTATTTCAGGGCCCTTGTAACGAAAAAGTGAATAAATTCAGATGCTAAATTAAGAAAAAGTCCTCTAACACGTGGTGCAGCCAGAATCCATGTTTTGTGGGTCATTGATAGTGAAAAATCAATTGACGACAAAACGTTTGTCTGTCGCTGTTCCTGAACAACACTAGCGGTACTTTTTACTTTCTCGCTGCCGCTTACGCAGTACAGAGAGAGTTACGTAATGCTATGCGAAAAACGGCGAATTTTTGGCAAAAAACTCTTATTACATGGCCCTGGTAACGAAAAAGTGAATAAATTTAGATGCTAAATGTAGAAAATGTTTTGGCAAAAAACTCTTATTACAGGGTCCTGGTAACGAAAAAGTGAATTAATTCAGTTGCTAAGTTTAGAAAAAGTCTTCTAACACGTGGTGCAGCCACAATCCATGTTTTGTGTATCATTGATAGCGAAAAATCAATTGACGGCGAAACATCTGTCTGTGAACAACGCTAGCGGTACTTTTTACGTTCTCGCTACCGCTTACGCAGTAGCGAATTTTTGGCAAACAACAACAAACTCTTATTACATGGCTCTGGTAACAAAAAAGTGAATAAATTCATATGCTAAATTTAGAAAAAGTCCTTTAACATGTGGTGCAGCCGGAATCCATGTTTTGTGGGTCATTGATACCGAAAAATGGAATGATGGCAAAACGTCTGTCTGTGAACAACGCTAGCGGCTAAACCGCTCAGCCAATTTTCTCCAAAATTGAAATTCCGCAATCGATTGGCTGATGTGGGGGCCTCTATAATTTGATGCCGATATTTTAATTTTGGGGAGTACTTTACCTGTAGCTTCTAGGACATTTTACAAATTTAAAAAAAGGGCTCTATCTTTTTGGTTTAATTTTTTGTTGGATAGTGTGAAGGACGTTTAAGAGAATAGTGCAGGTCTCATAGTGGTTGAAAACCCTAACTTTTCGAAAACTGCAAAAATGCAAATTTTTTCGGAGTCTTCCTGCAACTAAAATGATAAAGATTGAGATTTTTCCCTTAATGAAATCTGTTCTTTAAAAATAGATTTTGAAATAACGTCATGTACAAGTTTTCGAAAATTTGAGTACTTTTCGCGTAATTTTGCGTGAAAATACGGACGAGAAAGTACGTACTGTTTGAGCATCACTGGTTATTATTCTTTGACGAAATAAACCAGAGCACATGCGTATCGAGTGGAGATTTCGTGGAGGTAGGCGGGCAGAAACTGGAAAGCCACGTTCGCCCAACCGCCCGCTCCTCCTCCAACTTCCTTCCTCAGCCGCCGGCCGGAGCGCTCTGCGCGCCGGAAGTGGCCCGTTATGCACTTCCGGGAAACAGCTGAGCGCCGACGCCCCGCCCAAGCACCGCTGCTGCTCCTCCACAACCCGACTCTTACTTTTATTGGCGCACAAAGGGCTCTCCGCATGCACATTGGTGCACTTGTGGCCGCTCGCTGGAGAGCGCACGAGCTGAAGGCTGAAGAGACAGTTGCGAGCCGTTCTGTCACGGGAATTCGAAACAATGTTCTATTTATAACGAGAAGCCGGAAGTTTGACAAAATTCTTTTTTATTTTTTACTGATTCGTTGTAAGTTGTTATTGCCTTCGATACGGATATCGATGTACACTGCATAACTTACGTGAATCGAAAGGATCATGGGTTTTTTCTCGGGCTTTTATCCGGCCAACAGCCGGTTACTCTTTACGTCCCGATGGGACGCATATTCGAGCATACACTAGAACAACACACTTGCGGGCTCCTCTGATCTGGGGTCAGCAGAACGCGAGGCCCTCCACGACAACACATTAAAAGTCAAGGGACAAACAACCTTTCCCAAAGCGGGATTCGATTTTTTATAGACTTTTTTTATAGATTTATTTATAGACAGTTTTATTTCTATTGTCACAGTTATTTGTGTAAGTTTTCACAGAAAGACAAAACACGAATGTTTCTTCCTGTTGTCGAGGCTTGCTGGTATATATTCAGCTTGATTGTGATCGGTGCCAGGAGGAGAAAAGCAAAATGACGAGGGAAAAGGCAGAAAGAGCAAAAATAAGACAAAATGCCAAAAATTGGCGTCATAAGCTGAAATAGGCAAAAAGGGCAAAATTTCGGAACAGTGTTCTGTTTATAACTAGAGCCCGGAAGTTTGGAAAAATTCTTTTTATTTTTTTCTAATACGTTATTGCCCTATATTGTCTTTTTGAGGTATTTTTTCAATACAAGCTTTTTACTTTCTCGTCTACGTACGTATGTACGGAGTAATGTAAGTAGTGTAGAGAAAGTGATGTAATGCTTATCACTTTTAATGAAGAGGCAATTGTGAGGAGTGATTGCCGATTCACCATCTCGCAAATGTTGTCCAATCTGTAAATAAAATGAAATACCAATTCGCTCTTTTGTTGTAAGTAAATTACGTCAAAGAACTTTGAACATCACATAGATGTGTGGTATTTTTGTTGATTTTTTTTCAATACAAGCTTTTTTATTCATTTATTTATTTATTGCTGATGTATCCATAGTTCAGTTTGTTAATTCTGTTATAGTTGAGTTGCTTTGTATTTCTGAAGTTGAGTTGTGTGTATTGCAGAGACTTAAAAAACTTTGTCAAATAACTTGTAATGCTTATCCTAAATTAACATTTAATTATTACGTAATGACGTAGGGGACTCATAGAACATGTATTAATTTAGCGGTTGAAAAAATATTGAGGAGGCGTTTAATGCAAATTTTAATACGGATTAGGAAATGCTAGGTTTCTTTGAGGTATTGAGTTTGTTTGAATATAAACGACTATGCGGTGGATGAACAATTCAAGCAACTCATTACAATATATAACATCTTTATTATAATTTCCATTGTCCTACCTTGAACATAGGTGGACCTCTGCTAATATAATTGGTTAGAGTTAAGATTTAGGATTATATTTTTTATGAGTGATTGAATCCAACTTAAAGTAAAAAGTTTAGATCAAATGATTGTGTTCACAACCTAAACAAAAAGGAAATATCACATGTTATTTACAATTATTATAAAATGAACATAGTACCAACAAAAATTATTTCTCTACCACTCAGTTACAAAGTTATAAACTTTATTAAATACAATTACATTTACAATAACACAAGAAGACGTATCCTGTATGTTTCTTCCCCTTCACTTTCCCTAATAAGGGCTTCAGAAAATGACCACCGTCAGTGCCAAAATAGCCAATTTATTTCTTTGTTTATGAAGAGACCTCTTTTCTAAGAAAGTTCTATATGAAGACTTGTTGGTAACCGTTCTTGCCGGCAGGTCAGCTGAAAGAACTCAAAGAACCACCTCTGTTACTAATGTTTTCATCTTCGAACATTCTCATCAGTTCATAACAAATACCACCCCGTCTCCTCGTGCAAACGATAGTTTCATCAAAGTGGTCGGACTTTAGAGACCTACTGGTGTTGCATTTCGCCTTCTCGCACGTGGGAATAGGACTCGCGACCTGCGCAATCGCAGTGATTTGCATGCAGAAAGGGTCCAAACCGCTTCCAACGACTCCTGGTGCCTGGAAGGTCGAACTCACCATTGTTCCCGCCCGCGTTTTCTTCTGTTCCGAAGACAAACGACGCTCGAGAACAGTTGAATCTCACGTTCGCGACTTACGTGACTTAAAACCAACGCAGAGAACACAGACTTTCGCTCTCACATTTGCATTCAGGTAGCGAAGCTTTCCTTGACCGCTCTTACAGGATTGGTAACACTGCTCGGCGTACATCACTTGTTTAGTACCAAGGTTGCTGTTGGATGTTGCGACTTTGATTAGCACTCTCTGGGGTGTTTTGAAATCTTGATTGTTGTTCGAATTGTTGTGAATTTTTCAGCTTGAGAGTTTCCAAGTGCAGTTGTGTAGTTGCATTCCCCGTTGAAGTGAAATTTCGTGACGATGGCCGGCTGGGTTAGCTCAGATCCAGCATCACCTTTGACTCCACAGTGGCTCTGTCATGGAGGTCGTAGGGTTCGGTTACCGACGGTGACGGATTTTACACACTATTTACAGTCAACTCCAGTTATAGTGGACTCGGATATAGTGAACCCTCGGTTATAGTGAACTTAAGTCACTGGCCCCGTTTCGCTTACATTACATATAAGCATTAGAAGATTCGGTTATAGTGAAACTGAATCTCGGTCATAGTGAATGTAGGAAATAATTTCTGGAAATTAATTAATTAACGATTATAAAGGCCTTGGGAGATTGGGACGGTGTTCCAACAGTGCAAGAGATATTCAAAGGTGAAGACTGCATTACGATACTTAGAGACAGAGGACAATGCCGAATGAAGTATGGAGAGAATATGAATTCTGGAAAGGATTCTAAACAAATTACTAATGAAAAATGTACGAAGTAAACAATTGAAAATAATTGATTTTTTAAGGACTAATAATGATTTTGAAATTTTCAGTTGGTTTGTTAATGTATGTTGCTGTATCTCTATATTAATAAAATCAGTCATTGTGGGGATATTCTATATAATTTTGACATCATCGGATATAGTGAACCTCTGATATGGTGAATCGAACGTGTTAGTCCCCAGACGTTCACTATAACCGGAGTCGATTGTGGTATATAGCAAGCTAAAATTCAGTCTTTGTTTGTGGGAGAATTTTAGCGGTCTGCTACACTGATCGATAGTTTTTCCGTAGTTTCTGCGATCAATTTCAAGCACATTACGTATCAATATCCTAACAAACAGCGACCTTTTTTCCCTTTTCCTTGTCCTATCTTCTCTACTTACACACACCCCTTTACATGTACATGCAACATACACTACCATACAAAACTTTCTATTTATTACATAATATGAAGAAATATTTTAATATCTTTATTTTTAAATCACTAACGGTTTCCATTCAGAACGAAATTTGAGCAATCTACTCAACCAAATTCCATGTTCGCTTTAAATGAGTGGTAATTGGGCCCCAGATGTTTCATTGCGTGCTATTATTAACCAGTTTTGTGGTACAAACCTGGTAAATTTTAATAAATTCGTAAAAATAATAGAATGCGCGTAACTTCGGTCATTTGTTCATTATGTTGTTTGGTGAATTCCAAATATTCCAGGTGGTCTTGTAGTGCTAATAATAAGCGTTCATATAAGGGGGACGTTATGTGTTACAATAGTAATAATTTCGTGTATGAAATATGATGGCTTAATAAGAACTGCGGTCCTAGTTAAAACATTTCTCTGCACTGCTGGCGTTTTTTGTGTGAGAATTTCGTTTTTTTTCCAGCTGCTACGCGTTTCCATGAGATATTCAGGTTCAATGCCAACAACAAGACACAAGTGTCACGAGTAATTCTATTGTACACGTGTCTCAGTAATTATGTACCTGTTCCTTCTTATAAACACTATAAATTCCTTCTAATAGTGGATTGTTTTCAAGCGGAATACGATATTTTCCATACGTAACTACTAAAGGTGTGTGAACTGAATTTTTGTGTACACAAACAGGGAAGAATATCCGGTGAAAGTGAGAGTTTGGGTCCCTTATCGAAACAAAGGGAACTTGAGGGGTCAAGACCGTGACGAACTGGTCGGAAGTCAACGCTCAAAGAACTGTGTACGATCTTAGCTGAACCTCGAATTGTGAGCAATCTTTGCTGTACCTCTTGGCGTACAGAAGCGCACAGAACAAGAACCTGTGAACATAGGAGTTTCTAGTGTGATATTGACAGCTGTCCTGGTGTAATATTTCCTTGGAATTAATTGTGAGATTGCATTTAAGTGTTAATATGTCTTTGTTAATTAACATTAATTACATTAAATGTAATTAAAATTTGAAGTTAACATTAGGTAAAATTAAATAAACATTGCAAGTTAAATATTACTAAATGTTTGCATTATTAATAAGTGATATATAATATGTGTAATATAAATTCTTTTAGATGTATTTCTCAGTCATATTGCAAAATAAACTCGTATTAAATGTTATTATACCTTAAATTTAGAAGATTAGGCACTCATCAAAATTCTATAGTGTTCAGGCGCATTTTGTTGTATAGGTAAAGCTGAGAAAATGCCATCTTGAACTGAAGCGCCAAATAATTCGAAAAATATAAATTAAAATATCAGCAGTTACTGAAAAGTTAATTGCAATGAAAACAAGAGATTTTTTTATTTTACTCGTAGCTTGTAGTGAAAAATTATCTTTTTTATTATCCAAAGGATATTTCATAATTCACTGTAATTACTCCATGTATACCTACGACTACAAAATTGGTAACCGTTTACACGTTATTAGGGATTACTGGAGTGTAATTACACAGTGTTGCCACAACATAGGTCCGAATAAAAGAACTAAACAGAGAGCAACAGAAAGATATTGTGTAGAGAATTGACACAAAAAAAAATTAAACAAAATCGGACCGTGCCAGTTTAATGACAAAAGTTTTCTTATCCATGCTTTACGTGGCAGAATAATGCTCGCTACTAACTGTAAAGGACACTTTTTACTTTCTCGCTACGGAGTAGAGAGAAAGATATGAAATGCTGCGGGAAAAAACGGCGAATTTTTGGCAGAAAAACTCTTATTACAGGGCCCTAGCAATGAGAAAGTGTTCCAGATACTAAATTTAGGGGGGAAAATCCTCTAACACGTGGTGTTGCCAGAATCCATGTTTTGTGGGTCGTTGATATCGAAAAATTGATTGACACTAAAAGGTCCGTCCGTCTGCGGACAACGCTAGCGGCAAAACCGTTCAACAGATTTTGTACAAAAATGATATTCTCCAATCGATCTGGTTGATGTCGCGGCCTCTTGAAATTGAAACTGGTATTTTAATTTTGAGGGAAGTACATTACATGAAGCCTTTGAGGCATTTTCGAAATTTTAAAAAAATGGCTCCATTGTTTTTTATTAAATTTTGTTTTTGAAATGTGTGAAGGACGTTTAAGTGGATGGCACAGGACTCACGTTCGTTGAAAGCCCTCATTTTTTTTAATTACAAGAGTTCAAAATTTTTCGGAACCTTCCTACAATTAAAATATTAAATATTGAGCTTTTTTGCCTTAATGAAATATGTTACTTAAAGAGAGATTTTGAAATAAGGGCAAGTGCAATTTTTCGAAAAGTTGAGCACTTTTCATGTAATTTTATGTCAAAGTACGGGTGAAAAAGTCTGTGCTGTTTTAATACCACTAGTTTAGTTATTTATTTATTGTTATTAATTTGGTATGGACACTCGGATATAGGTTCATTTTGTCCAGGAGCGACTGTATTTCTGTTGTCCTGAATTGTGTTCGCTCACTGCTCGTGGCGTGTGTGGCTGCTGGACGAGTTCCGCCTCTCGCAGATGTCCTCCTTGTCCACCCAGCGCTTCCCTCTCCAACACTCGACTTCTTCCGGTTCCCCCCGCAGAGGGGAATCACGATGGCGTAGGTCGTCGCGGTCTCAGGTGGAGTGTCGTAGACGACCACCTAGACCCTGAGTCCCACTCACGTCGTTAGCCTGCAGGTGCATGCAGTGAGAAGGCGATGCTAAGCTCCTGGTAGTCGGGTTCGTCCGGCTACCCACCAGTTGGGCCTATAGCGCGTCGACCTTTGGGCAGGATTGGGTGAAGGATGCTTTTCGGAGTACTCCGGATCCCACTTTAAAGTCCGGCGGGAAATCCAGAAACCATCCATCAGGTTGCCCAGGTTCCGGCGTTACCCACGTCGATAGCTGGCGGTAAGCAATGGGAAGACGGGTTGGGGCTCCGAGCTGTCTGGACCTCGGTTCAGCTGGCTCCCAGTGGGGCTCTCGGCTTCGGCGAGATACTGGCCCCATACTCTGAGCAAAGAGGAGGGAACTTGTTCCCGGCGCATTGTCGAGACTCTGGTACTAGCCTGGATAGCTAGGAGCACTGAGCTAGCAGGGCAGCCCCCACCCAGGCATTGTATGGGGAGGTTGCCACGAAGACGAACTGGGTTTCGGCTGGATCCACACATCAGCCTATCGGCGTTAATGCGTCGGCGGGGGGTGCGGATAAAGTCCACAGAGGATAGACACCCACCCCGGGGACTTGTCCCCTTGACGAAGTAAGAAATTGTGGTGTTGTAGACCACATGGTGTTTCATAATTCCGGTTCCGGTGAGACAGAACGCACCGGAAGGGGTCGAGAAGACGGCGTTTAACTCCTCGTACACCGTCACCCCTAGACCTGCATATTCGTCTTCTTCTTCTTCTTCTTCTTCTTCTTCTTCTTCTTCTTCTTCTTCTTATTGTTGTTGTTGTTGTTGCATGCCTTTGATGGTTTTATTCACATTTACACATGTTGTCATCTACTTTTCAACATGAAAATCAATGCAACGCATCAAAGCATAGTGTGAATCAATTCTTACAATATTCTTTTTAGTGATGATATTAGAACAATGCTAATCCCTCCTGTAAAGGACCCGTAAACTCTAGGTACATTTCGTAGACCCGTAAACTCTAGGTACCTTCGAAGATGCTCAACTGTTTTAGACGCTGTCAAACAAATCGTCTACATCAGGGCGGCGCATTACACATTGCACATTTCTCTGTCAGCTTCCAACGAACAAACATCATCTGTATCGTTGAAGGCTGTGACACGTATTTGTTTCCAAGCACATTCTTCCTGCTTGAATTGACTTTCCCCGGCGAAGGAAGGGCGGTCAGAATAACATTAGAGTGGCGAAGATCTTGTTTTCTAAGTTGTAATACTTTATACGGAGTGACTTTCTTTCAACGTGTCTTAATTTCGAAAATTAAATGCGTGACACTTGTTAAGTGGAGCTCAGCCGAAGAGGGAGATATACGCTGCTTCACTTCTGTGGTGTGTTCTGCTGGTGTCCTTCCGCAAGCGTAGTAATGGGTACGGGCTTGCCAGCGCGGATTCCTTTCTATTATCACTAGAGACCGGAAAAATATGTAGTATGAAACGTCAAAATATGTACATAAATATGTAATGAAAACAGTAAGAATATGTAATAAATATGTAGAATAGAATATACGTAATAATAAAATACACGAATTATAAAACACATTTACATAATACGAAATTACAATTATAAAAAAGTCCTAAACAAATTGCAAAATCAATGTTTTAAATGTATTTGGAGGGCATAAGTAAATGTACACGTTGAATCATACAATTTCCCTGTCAGCAGTAAAAGCTTCATCTATTGCTTTCCATGGTCGTAATTTAGGAGGCCAGACTATACACAGTAGAAGCAATCGTACAGACTGGTGGAATCTATGACCAGCAATTTTCAGCGAGTGGCATTATAATAGAATTGTTACACGTCGTCGCCAAAGTTTCTCGGAAATTAAGGTTAAAGGTCACGAAACGTGGCGGCAGAGATACTTTTCACGTCTAGGGTGAAAATGATCCTGATCACTTACCTCCACTGAGGTAACTGGAGCAAGCGCGCCTAGAACATCCGAACGCGTGTTTGATTGATTGTTTTTTTCGTGTTTCCGGGCGCGTCAACTGCTTTCGTCATTAGTCCCGTTAGTGTAGTGCATGTTTTTCTCGGGAGATGGCGGTGATCTTTCCCCGCTGAATGGCGAGATCCGGCGCCGACCTACCGTCGGCAAGTGGGGATTCCCCCTAACCTGGACTCTACCACCAGCGGGGCACCGCCCCAGCCGGGACAAGCTCTAAGCTCCCGACCGGGCTCCCGGAACATGTGGTAGTGTAGAGTATGTTAGTGTGTGTGTGTGTGTAAGGGGAGAGAATAGGACAAGGAAGAGTAAGGAAAGATCGCGCGCGGTCCGTGGCCCGTTTCTTAGGGTACTGCTCGGGCATTCGCCTGGTGTTGATCGGAGAAACCACGAAAAACTACCGATCAGAGCAGCCGGCCGCTAGCATTCTCCTCCAGACAGCGACTGAATTCGACCTAGCTGAAAAGCTGGTGTTGAAAATTCTGTTGTCGTCAGGACTCGAACGTAGGACCTCCCGGTCAGAGGCGCTGCAGTGCGAACGCGTGTTAATGAAGCCTACCTTGAGTAGACAACACGCAGTAATCATGCAGGGAAAAAAGCTGATTTAAAAAATTTCTTATCATAAAAATATGTCATAAAATTAAAGACAATTTATAGAATAAAAAATATTTTGGGAAAATAGCAAAATATGTTATATAGTATGTATATATAGTATATTATATGTAAAAATATGTAACGAAAAAATTTGATATTATGTTAGGACGGTGATGATTCGCCAAGAATACAATTTTGAGAACGGTATGTAGAAAGACAAAAAATATGTAATTACTTAAACATCCGGTCTCTAATTATCACCTCTCTATTTGAAACCTGAAGATGAATGACGGTGTTTGCCAATATAAGAAACCATCGGCCCAAAACTATGTAGTGAGTGAGCTACTGCTGGACAAGGAATTACTCCACAAATCCTACTTCAAACAGATTTCAAACTAAACAAGTAGAAGTATGCTGATTATGAAATAGGGAACAAATTACCGTAATAGACATTACAATGGAACATAACTCGGAAACAATGAGTCTCAGACCGTTCAAACCAGGTACTTGTTTGTTTCTATTCGTGGTTATTTTTTTGTTGTGATGTTTGCTTAGTTGTTTTCTTGTTTATTTAAGATTTGTGATCGCATGAAGTATTACTTCAATCTGGTGGGATTTTATGTCTTTGTTTACAAATGCAGAAGTCACATTTCCTTTATAGTGTCGTGCTTTGGAGGGTTGTGTCAAGAATCCAAAGTGGCCACTCTCAAAAGTTGTTAATCGGCGCCAGTGTGATTTCAGGCACTTTTAGACTTGGACCTATTCAAGATTTATGGTTGAGGAAGGGAACAGATTTTAATGATTTAATGCCAGTTTTAATGGTTTAATGATTAATGTCCATCGATGTCATTGCAATTCAAAATTGGAGAATTATCAACCAAAGTCGCTAGGAAGAGTTCTGTAACAAACGGAGTATTGTAAGAAAATGTTACGACACGAATAGCGTATGTTTTATCCACTTTGTAAAACTTCCAACAAACTAATTTCCGTTTTAATTTCATTATACGTCATGCAAAAAGCGCCATAGTTATGTTAGTTGTAGTTAATAGGAAATCATAAGTTCGTTCTGATATTAGTGTCATTACGAAACTGATTTTTGTTGTTATTAGGAAGCCATCTTAATTTTCTTCTTGTTTGATATATTTTTATTCACAAAAATGTAATTGAACGTGGAAGCTAAAATCTTTCCTTTATTTATTCTGTGTTTTATATTTTGTTCACTAGCTTCCTTAATAATTTTTGAACCTAAATATTAATCACATCCTTAAATAACTCCTTTTCCATCTTCCAATACTAAATCTTTGGTTAATTTATCCGCACCTACGTATAATGTTTTTGCATAATTAATTTTTAATCCACACGTGTTATATTTTTTCCAATTTACGAAACGTATATTCCAAATCTTCAAAATTTATCTAATTAAAAATAATTATTACGTGGTCGTCGGCTCTAGTTCATGCGTCCCGTTGCTTGTTCTCTATGATCGCCCTGGTCATGTGCTTTTTTTTTCTTTTCTTTATTTATTAAGGTCGCATAAACTTCTAGGTCATGAGCGACCACATGGTTTGTACAAAAAATTAACAATATTTGAAAAAACAGTAATTACAAGTATTACAAAATGGTACAGTGCACATGAACAATACTTATTACATCAATATATAATCACAATATACTGGTACAATAAATAGATACTTAATACTTGGCTGAATAAGTAAGGAAGAGACACTTGCTAAAGCCTTCATTTACCAGGAATATTTGATGGATATTTTAATTAAGATACAGGTTATTCCAGATACTGTCGCACAGCCAGCTATCTGTTATGTCAAATATTCAGAAACTTTATCTGGTCATGTGTTGTTGGCGAGGCCGAGCTAGACTAGCGGGAGTGAAATTATCTCCCAAAAACCAATCCCACTCACCCTTCTCCCCCATACAAGGCGGCCTCTCCAGCCATTTGGCTGCAGAACGCTCTGAAAAGGCCACAACTTATTGCCCGAAATGTCAGCCATCACATCACAGACGCGGCCCATCCCGGATAGCCTAGACAATACCTCGCAAAAGAGTTTCAGTGTGCGCCAAATATTGCAGTGAGTTCGCGATCCATGAACACACGATAGTGCTTCCTACGATTGATGTATCGCTTGTTGTGATTGGCCAACAGGGAGGAGGTGGTAAGAAAATGCAACAATTTTTAGAGAACCGTCACAGTTATTACTGGTTGGTACCATTACTTCATCGCTATTGATGTCAATTTCACGAGTTTGCTCGTGGGCAAATGGAAGCAAATAAAGTCGTATTACTTTCACCATAAAGAAAAAATTTTGCAATTGAAGTGCAATTGAACTGAACTAACCTACCACAAACAGATTTAGTGAGATAATTAGGTGTTCATCCTGATATGAGACACATGTAAATTAATCACCTTTATCTAAATCATCCAACGATTTCAATCTAAAGTAATGAGAAACATAGCTAATTTCTTCTGGTATGTTTGAAACGATGTGACTCACTGTGGTTTTAAAATACCAACAGTTCATGAAGAAATAAAAAAGTTATAGTTGTAAATATATTCAAAATTGAGAAAGCCATACCAAGACTTCAGCAGTATATGTGTTATATAACAGTTTAGAAATAAGACGTCTTAAAAAATTCAAACATCTGCATTTGCCTTACAGGTTTTGAAATGTTACACGTGTATCAACTGTATTAACGGAGAGATACTAATATCTTCTTCAATGTTAATTAAGTGAGTCAACAAACTTACTTATTGTTCTCATGAACGAACAGATTGTAAATAAACGTTTAATTTTTTTTAAAAAAAATTCACGAGTGGAGTAGCCGTACGAAGTGCTCCCGTGTTGGGTTTGGCGGTGGTTCTGCGGAGATGGGCATCACGGAAGGCGTTCTACGCTGGGTGGGCAGCACTCTGAGACGCTCAACAGCTGCTCCGAAGGTCGTGGGCACTCGGTCGGAACAGACTGGGAGCAGTGGGCACTGAACAAGATCTGGAAGGACAAACAAGTATTACAAAATATGTGTTGGTAGGAGATTAAACGGCTCTTTATTATATCAAATATAATGAAGATTTCTGCTCTCGATAAAATGGATCTTTATTATATTCGATGTAATAAATAGTACTGCCCGTATAATACCATTTTTCGAAGTCAATGTAATACTATTAATCATATAAGCAAACGGAATACACGTTCAAATGTCAAAAAGGATAACGGAGAAGATAAAACGGATATTAAACGTAGCTAATTGATAATTATGGCCACCGCGCCCGTTATCAATCAAATAACTTGACATAAGTTTTCTCCAGTCACTAGTAAGATAAATATTATGGAACAAGGGATCTTTATTCATGAGGACATAATCTTCCAAATGAATAAGTTTCAGTCAAAGAATTTTCAGGATTTTCTTGCAGTACGACGTTAAGGTTTATGATCAGACATTGGAGTTACACGGCAAGGAAATACATAATAAAGAACTTAAATTAAAATGAGAGAATATCATGGTCACCGTGGGGAGTGGAACCATAGTCATAGACCCTGCAGTGACATCAGTTGATGCCCTGAGCCACCTGTGATCTCTCCGTTCACGCGTGCCCCGGGGGGGGGGGGGGCGGCGCGTCTCGGGTCTCAGCTGTCACCGCGGCCAACGACCGCGCATGCGCAGTGTGCCTTGACCCTATGTCTGCGCGGCAAAACAGTTGACGGCGGCTCGGCCTGCGAAAAGCCGCCTGTGGCTACTACATATGTATCCTAAGGCTGTACCTCTATATTAACAACTATCAATGTCTTTTCTAATTTCCTTTGTAATTACTTATAAACAGTAGGATTAAGTCTTATGTTAAGTTCTTATAAGTAGAGACCGGAAATATATGTAGTATATAACGTCAAAATTTGTTCATATATATGTAATTAAAACAGTAAGAATATGTAATAAATATGTTAAATCGGATAAAATATGTAATGTTAAAATTAACTTATTATAATTTTATGCAAACAAATAATGAGCACTACATTCTGTTGATCAAGTCCAAGATGTAAACCTATTCCATCTATCTCGAAATTTATGGTCTTAACAATTTTCTGTGATAATGAAAATTTTATAATAATGAGAAAATTAGGTTTAATTATCGCCAATGTGGTAAATCAAGTCGTAACAATGCTATAAAGATGAAACATAGGTTGTCTGCCACTAAGTTTTTTCTTAATAAAAGTTCCAATAATTTCTTTTAATAGGCAGTCCAAACAACAATTATTAAAACACAAATGTTTATTACATTCAAATTGGTATCTTGAACAGGAATAGTGTGGCAACGTTTCAGAGGCCGAGTTGTGCCTCCATCATCAGGCCCTTAAACAATATCTCAATTTACAAGGAATTGGATGAGATAACATTGGATGAGAAACGTTGCCATGCTATTCCTGTTCAAGATACCAATTTGAATGAAACAATCATTTGTGTTTTAATAAATGTTTGGACTGTCTATTAAAAGAAATTATTGGAACTTTTATTAAGAAAAAATCGTAACAATACTGTTACTTTGTATATCTGGAAGGTAGTGCAGTAATTCACATCACATCACCACTATAAGTGAATTCCCCCCCCCCCCCCGAAAAAAGATCTCGTTCAAAAATATTTATGAAGGACCGGCTAAAAATAGTGCTCATCGATTCTTGTCGAGAGCAATAAAATGAGCTATTGATCTCCTGTGTGTGCCTTAATACCTCCCCCCCCCCCAAAAAAAAAACGTTTTCGAGGTGTTTTGGCATCTCAAAAATCGTTGTTTAGAGCTTTCTCTTAGAAGGATCCAAAGAAGGCTCCCGGCCAGTAGACCGAGACGCGTCGAACGGTGATTAAAGCGGTTTAACCGAGTAACGGACCGACACAGGAAGGTTACCCGATTACATCACGTAGGGTTACATCAACACAAGTATTTTAATTAACAAGCGGACACCCTACCTGCCATATACGGTATAGACTA
The DNA here is from genome assembly GCA_011170035.1 of Teleogryllus occipitalis. Taxonomy (NCBI): domain Eukaryota; kingdom Metazoa; phylum Arthropoda; class Insecta; order Orthoptera; family Gryllidae; genus Teleogryllus; species Teleogryllus occipitalis. The sequence continues at coordinate 218,698 of BLKR01000678.1, read as the reverse complement.
CAGGAGCCATCACTATTAAATTTTAATTATGTATGTATTTGGCGTTTTTGGGTCGGTAGCCCGACTTCGCCGGCCAGCTACCGGTGTCCCCCATGCCTGGGCCTAGTTAAATTCCTATGCTTGGGGGTAAGAACGACATGAGGCAAACATGACGTATTCTCTTCACCGTAACTGGCAAGATCCGCCTGCCTGAGCTTCTTTTCGTCACACAGCTATATAAACTGGGACGATTTTGAACGTGTTTGGTTCACTATATCCGATAATGTCAAAATAAATGGAATTTCTCCACAATAACTGATTTTATTAATATACAGAAAAAAATCATTAACAGAACGAAATGAAAATTTCAAGACCTTTATTTCTACTTAATATATCAAATATTTTCAATAGTTTGCTTCGTACAATTTTCATTAGATTCTTCTCTAGAGTTTGTGCTCTGTCCATACTTAATTCTGCATTTTCATGTGTCTCTAAGTATCGGCATTAGCCTCTGGCACAGTTGGAATACCCTCTCACTGTCCGAAGGACCATTCAATCGCATAATAACATACAAAATCCAATTAATTTCAAGGACATATTTCCTACGTTCACTGCAGCCGAGGTTCAAGTTCACTATAACCGAATCTTCTTATGCTTATTTGTAATGTAAGAGAAGAGGAATCCGTGACTTAAGTTCACTATAACCGAGGGTTCACTATAGTCGAGATTCACGTTCACTATAACCGAATCTTCTTATGCTTCTTTGTAATTTAAGTGAAAAGGGACCAGTGACTGAAATTCACTATAACCGAGCGTTCGCTATATCCGAGTTCACTATAACCGGAGTCTACTGTAAGCGCTGACCGCCCCCGCGATGTGTGTTGCAGCGCAGCGAAGGGATGCGGCGCTGAGGAGAGAGGAACCGGCGTCTCGCGAGCAGCATGACGCAGCCGCCCCCACCCACCCCGGCCCCCAAGGCGCCCCTGGGCCCGTCCCGCTCCCTGCCCACCCCCGCCCCGGGCCACGCCCCCTCGCCGCGCGCCCGCCCGCGCTCCCCTCCGCGCCCGCGGCTGCGCGGCGCCACCTCGCTGACGGCGGTGGCCCTGTGGCTGGCCCTGGCCGCCACGGCGGCGCACGCGCTGCCCTCCGCCGCCACGACGCTCCGCTTCGCCACGCAGCCCCCGGACCGGCCCCTGGGGCTGTACCGCGCGCCCGCGCCCTACCAGGAGAGCGGCAAGCGCCCGCTCAACTCCGTCATCATCACCTCCAAGCCCTTCAGCATCACCCAGGTGCGCACGCTCTCTCTCTCCGCTCACGGCAAGCACACTTTACACACGGTTCAGGGGAGGGAAAGGGTTCAGGGTTGGGACACGGGTAAGGATTGGGGCACGGTTAAAGGTAGGGACAGGGTTAAGGGTTGGGACACGGGTAAGGGTTGGGACAAGATTAAGGGTTGGGCCACGGTTAAAGGTTGGGGCACGGGTAAGGGTCGGGGCATGGTTAAAAGTTGGGACAGGGTTAAGGGTTGGGACAGGGTTAATGGTTGGGACACGGTTGAGAATTGGGAACAGTTAAGGGTTGGGGCACGGGTAAGGGTTGGGACACGATTAAGTGTTGGAAAACGATTAACGGTCAGGGCACGGTTAAGGGTTGGGGCACGGGTAAGGGTTGGGGCACGGTTAAGGGTTGGGACACGATTAAGGTTTGGGTCACGGTTAAAGGTTGGGGCACGGTTAAGGGTTGGGAAACGTTTGGGTTACGCTTAAGTGTTAGAAAACGGTTAACGGTCGAGGCACGGTTAAGTGTTAGAAAAAGGGTTAACGATCGAGGCACTGTTAAGGGTTGGGGCACGACTAAGGGTTGGGGCAGGGTTAAAGGTTGGGGCAGGGTTAAGCGAATATAATATATAATTAATATATATAATAATAAAATTTATTTAATTATAATAAAAATATAGTAATAAAATATACTTTCAATGGTAAATCAGCAATTAATTTGTGCTCTTATACCTCATAATGTCTGTCGTCCAGAAATAATACTTCCTGCAACGACATTATGCAGAACGATAATTTGAATAACAGTATTTCCCACTAAATTCTAGAAGACGTGCACAGATAATGAAGTTACGTTTATGTCCAGAAGCAAAACAAGGGCCCATCTCAGCATTTGCTCAATGGGTTAGGGAAACTGGACGAAAAACCTGATCGAGATGGGGGTCATTGACCCAGAAGCTTCCATACAATACTTATTACATATTGTTTAGAATTATACAGTCCAAACGGTAAATAATACACGTAATATCACTGTTAAAATGAAGGACTTTTAAGGCCTGCTGCCAGCTGCAGACGATCTGTCCTCACACATCATTCTGGCTAGTTGACCTTTAGTTGTTCCCAGACACGTCCCCGGCGGCCTGCACCCTCCAAGGCGACAGTTCCGGTTGCCCCGCCAGCCCCCTCCCCCGCACCGGCCAGCGCCTTGTGCGGTCCGATGACTAGAATTCTACGTCACAATAGCTCCATGTGTGCTACTAAAATGCTATGACGTCACAATAGCTCCATGTCTGCTACTAAAATGCTACATTACAATAGCTCCATGTGTGCTACTAAAATGCTATGACGTCACAATAGCTCCATGTGTGCTACTAAAATGCTATGACGTCACAATAGCTCCATGTGTGCTACTAAAATGCTACGACGTCACAATAGCTCCACGTGTGCCTGCGCGCGCTGTTTCAGCAGCAGCTGGCGACGACACCCGCGTCGACGGAGGGCGACGCCGCCGGGGAGGCGCGCGCCAGCTCGTCCGCGCCGTCGGCCGCCGGCAGCGCGCAGACGTGGCGACGCGTGTCCTCGCCCACCACGCAGCGCCCGCAGGTCACGCTCTCCCTGCCGCAGTGAGTAGCCCCCCACGCCCCCTCACTGCCACTGCCGCGCCTCTGACCTAGGTTCCCACTCCCCACGGCGGCAGGATTTTCCACACTAGCTTTTCAGTCGCTGTCTGGAGGAGAATTCTAGCGGACGACTGCTCTGATCGGTAGTTTTGCGTGGTTTCTCCGATCAACACTAGGCGAATGCAGGAGCAGTACCCTAATAAACGGGCCACAGACCGCGCGCGATCTTTCCTTCCTCTTCCTTGTCCTATCGTCTCTCCTGATACTCACACACTTATACTAACATGCACTACACTACCACATATAGGCTACTGCTCCTGCATTCTGGTTTTGATCGGAGAACTACCGATCAGAGCAGCCGGCCGCTAGAATTCTCCTCCAGACTGCCACTGAATTCCACCTAGCTGACAAGGTAGTGTCGAAAATCTTTCTACTGTCGGCACTCGAACCTACGACCTCCCGGTCAGAGGCGCTACAGTGACATCTGTTGATACGCTGAGACACCTCTTCCAGTCTTTGCCACGTTCTTTAAACCTTCTATTGTCTAGTGGGAAAAAAATAAAACCAAAAAGGAGTACGGTCCTTTGATAGCCCTCTATAGCGTAATACTATCAAAAGATCACACTCATTTAATTTTTACTTTCTCTTCCTTACGAAGGCATTTCATAAGAAGCGTGATAGTCTACCGACTCAGCGCTTGTCGTACTGAAGGGTCGAGGGTTTGAGTCTCGCCATGTTCGTCTCTCGTCCCTCCTGTATGTGTTTACGAGGAGGGCTTCGCGTTGTGCTGATGACAGATCGGATGAGCCCGCGAGTGTGTTGGTGTGTAGTGTATGGTTGAATATGTGTCCCATGGGGACGGAGAGGCTACGCGTGGGCTGTATAAAGAGTGTCGGCTGTATAAAGGATGTCGGCTGTATTTCCCCAGAGGGGAAAAAATCTTATTTGAAGCCGTCCTGCTCGTTCGTCATAAAGCAAGAACTTTTTATTTTCAACCGTGGAAACATTTCAAGCCACGTAGTGCCTGTGGAACGTTAATTCAACTATGCCCTTGCTACGTACTATATATTAAGAATGTTTCCAAGAGTGTATAAATGTAATTTTCCATGCATTCCTAATAAAACATTTTACACGCAACTAATACGAGTGTCTTTGGTGTACTCATTTGGAAATGCCATGAACTTTTCATTAGCACATCAAAGAACAACTCTCTGAACTCGTTACGTAAATAGTTAATTAAAAGTCTACAATTAATTATTAAATATACACCATTTTCCCTCTGTTTTCAATTCATCCTTGGGATCCGCCATCTGAGTGTGAATGTTCGCAGCAACTCGTATGCAAGTGCCTTTGGCGCACTCATTTCGAAATGCCATTAACATTTAATTCGTACGCCAAAGACATTTGCGTACCGCGCGCCAAAGGCATTCGTACGCCAAAGTCATTTGCGTACCGCGCACCAAAGGCATTCGTTTGCCGAAGGCATTTGCGTACCGCGCGCTAAAGGCATTCGTATGCCAAAGGCATTTACGTACCGCACGCCAAAGACATTCGTACGCCAAAGGCATTTACGTATCGCGCGCCCAAGGCATCCGTACGCCAAAGTCATTTACGTATCGCGCGCCCAAGGCATCCGTACCCCAGGGACTTTTTGCGCTAGTGCCGTAAAGAGCCAGTGTGGGTGTGTGTGTGTGAGAGTGCGTGTGTTTGCGGCAGGTACTCGATCGACTGCGCGGAGGGGCTGTCATGCAGCGAAACCATCGCCGTGGACGCCGCGACGCAGCCGCCCACCTTCAAGCCCTACCCGCAGGACGTCCTCGACAAGTTCCTGCGCGACTTCGCCAACGCGCAGCGCCTCCCCGACCAACACGCAAAGGTACCTCACACGACACATTACTTGTACGTTCTTTGTCACATTTCTTTTATATTACTTCCTTCAATACTTTTACGTTTCATGCCACATTACTTTTTATTGTCACATTACGTTACTTGTCGCGTAATGCGAGATTATCTTACGTGAGATTACGTTATGTGAAATTACTTTACGCGAGATCAGATTACGTGAGATTACGTTATCAGATTACGTTATATGATTTTACTTTACGTGAGAGTACGATATATGGGATTACGTTATGCGTTATGCGAGATTACGTATTACGTTTTTTGAGGTTACGTTCTTTGAGATGCCGTTATTTGAGAAGACGTTATTTGATATTACGTTATGTGAGATGACGTTACGTTATAGTACGTTATTTGATGTTACGTTATTTGAGATGACGTTATTTGAGGTTACGATATTTGAGGTTACGATATATGAGGTTACGTTATTTGAGATTACGGTATATGAGATATGTTTTGTTAGATTACGTTATGTGAGGTTACGATATTTGAGATTACGTTATTTGTGATTACGGTATATGAGATGTTTTGTTAGATTATGTTATGTGAGGTTACGATATTTGAGATTACGATATTTGAGGTTACAATATTTGAGATTATGTTATTTGAGATTACGTTGTTTGAGATTACGTTGTTTGAGTTTACGTTATTTGAGATTACGTTGTTTGAGATTACGTTATTTGAGATTACGTTATATAAGGTTACGTTATTTGAGATTACGGTATATGAGATGTTTTGTTCGATTACGTTATGTGAGATTACGTTAAGTGAGATTGCGTTGCAGCCGACGGAGGAGAGCGTGGAGCGGGCGACGAACCGCCTGGCGAACCTCTACCTGGAGCACGAGGCGGCGGGCGACCGCGGCGACGCGGGGTCGGCGGAGGGCAGCGAGGAGATCGCGGGCGAGGGCGAGAGGGTGGAGGAGGACGAGGCGGAGCGGGAGGGCGGCGAGTCGCAGGGCAAGTCTCGCTGGCACCTGCTGTCGGCGCAGCACCACCACCACCCCTACGACGACCGCGACGGCTGGGTGTCGCTGGAGCCCGTGCCCTGGTCCACCAGCAAGGTGGCCAAGTGGCACGCCACGCGCACCAAGAGACCCGAGCACCACAAGCCGCCCAATAGGTATGGCCACGCCACACGGGAGCGCACAGGTCCAGCTGAAGCGCCTCTCTCAGAACACAGGCACGCCCCCGCACACCCTGGCCATGAGGCACAGACAGGCCCAGCTGAAGACTGACACCCCATTTCTAGCCACTAGCCATACCACAGGCGTGCACTCTCATCTCCGGCCACTAGCCATACCACAGGCGCGCCCTCTCAGCCCTGGCCATCAGTTACACACACACACACACACACACAGCGGAAGACGCTGACGCCCCATCTCTGGCCACCAGGGTGTGCGGGAGCGTGCCTGTGCGGTGGCTACACCACAGGCACGCCCCCGCACACCCTGACCATGAGGCACACACAGACCCAGCTGAAGACTCTGACACCCCGTCTCTGGCCACTAGCCACACCTCACGCACGCACGCTCACCCTAGCCATCAGGGACACACAGACACAGCTCAAGCCCCATTCTGTAGACACCAACCACATCATAGGCACGCACTCTCACCCTGGCCTTGAGGCACACACAGACCCAGCTGAAGCGCCACTCTTTGGACACTGGCCAACCCACAGGCACGCCCTCTCACCCCTGGCCATGAGGCACAGACAGACATAGCTGAAGACTCTGACACCACATCTCTAGCCACTAGCCATACCACAGGCGCGCACTCTCATCTCCGGCCACTAGCCATACCACAGGCGCGCCCTCTCACCCTGGCCTTCAGGCGCGCACACACACACACACAGCTGAAGACTCTTACGCCCCATCTCTGACCAGTATCCCAACCACAGGCACGCCCCCGCACACCTTGGCCATCAGGCACACCGCTGGCATCTCCACGCACACCATGGCCACATCACTCGCCGCACGGCATCCACGCCCACAGGCCCCACAGTGGCCGCACGCCACACATGTACTCTAACGAGCCCACACACTCAGACCACTAGACGCACCACAGGCCCGCCCCCCCCCCCACGCACCCTGACTACTACCCAGACCTCAGGCAGGCCCCCATACACCCTGGCCACTAGGCACACATAGACACAGCTAAATTCCCACTCTCTGGCCAATAGCTACACCACAGGCACGCCCCACACTGGCCGCTGGTCAAAGAACACTCACGCCCCACACCCTGGCCACTAGGCACACTACATGGACGTTCCCACACCTTGACCATAAGATACCACAAGTCCGCCAAAACACTCTGAGCACTAGCCATACCTCACCTTACACACCCTGGCCACTAGGCACACCACAGGCTCTCCACCATACACTTTGAACTCTAGGCTCATACAGACTAGTGGCCAAAGAACGCTCACGCCACACACACTGTCCACTAGTCACACCACAGGCACGCACACACACACCACGCTGGCCACAGGCTACTAGCGTAAGAACTCTCACGCCCCACACCTTGATCACTAACAAAATCACAAGCACTCACACACTGACTACTAGCCTACCACAAAGGCGCACAGACATCTTCACCACTAGCCACACAACTATCCCCCCCTGCACGACACCTATCTACTTAACTAGCACGCCCCTATGGACTACTAGCAACATGAAAGGCACTCACAGCAACCAACACATTGACTTGGCACCCACTATGGCCACGCCAGAGGTACGCCCCATAACTTAACCCCCAGTCACACAACTAGCACGCCGCGATACATCTTCACATCTGACCACTAGCCACATCACAAATACGTCCCCACACTACCCCTGACCACTAACACCACAGGTACATCCCGACACACTTCACAATCAGAAACTAAGTCATTCTGCTTCTATACCAGCACATCACACAATTCTAGCACCCTGACCAACACCAGAAGCCAATCAACAGATCTCTACACCGCAAACCAAATTCAAACAGGAAAGTAGCATTAATTTTAACAGTGATATTTAATATATTATTTACCGTTGGACTGTATAATTCTAAACAATATGTAACAAGTATTGTATCGAAGCTTGTGGATCAATGACCCCCATCTCGATCAGGTTTTTCGTCCAGTTTCCCTGATCCATTGAGCAAATGCTGAGATGGCTCCTTGTGTTGCTTCTGGACATAAATGTAACTTCATTTTCTGTGCACGTCTTCTGGAATTCAGTGGGAAATTTAGTTATTCAAATTATCGTTTCCATGTTGTCGCGGTAGGAAGTATTATTCCGAAGAACAACATGGATAAGAGCCCGAAATTTATTGCTTATTTATCCTTGAAAATAGATTTTATTACATGGGAGCGTTTTTTTTAAATTCAAAATTCAAGTAGTATATGACTTAGTGTAGGGATCACAGAATTTTGAAAATGTGCACAGAATTCACTTCTCCCATAGCACGTCACACGCAGTTTTAACTGTTTTTGACGTAAAATAAATAAAAAATAAAATAAATAAAACAACACTGAATGTTTGTGCTGATTCCACTTCCGTGGCTGAGTGATAGGGAATTTGTGTTTCGCAGATGGGACACGCGTCCGCCGCTGGACTGGGACAAGCCGTCCCGTCCCTCGTGGGTGCGTCCGTCCTACGAAGAGGACTACGAGCCCCCGTCCCGGCCCTCGCTGTCGCCCTGGCCCTCGCGCCCCGCCCACAGCCCCGCCCCCGACCCCTACCCCCACCGCCCCTGGGACGCGCCCGCCCACGACTACGAGTTCCAGAAGCCTTCTCACTGGCCAGGCGGCGCCAGCAACGCCCACGACATCATCACCGACAACAGGTACGCCACGCCGCCTCCATCGTCACTTCCACTACCACCACTTCCATCACTTCAACCATCGCCACTTCAACCTCCATCACTTCAATCACCACCACTTCCATCACTTCAACCATCATCACTTCAACCTCCATCACTTCCACTACCACCACTTCCGTCACTTCAACCATCATCACTTCAACCTCCATCACTTCAATCACCACCACTTCCATCACTTCAACCATCATCACTTCAACCTCCATCACTTCCTCAACTACCACCACTTCCTTCACTTCAACCATCATCACTTCAACCTCCATCACTTCAATCACCACACCTTCCATCAGTTCAACCATCATCACTTCAACCTCCATCACTTCAATCATCACCACTTCAGCCATTATCACTTCCACAACTGTCTCCAATTCCACCATCACTTCCTCAACTACCACCAATTCCATCACCACTTCAACTATCACCACATCCATCAGTTCCTCAACTACCATCACTTCCAGCATCACTTCAACCTTCACCACTTCAATCATTACTTCAACCATTATCACTTCCACAACTGTCTCTAATTCCACCATCTCTTTCAAAACCGCTTCAACCACCATCACTTCCTGAACTATCACCACTTCCACTACCTATTCCATCATCACTTCAATCTCCACCACTTCAACAATCACCACTTCAACCATCTTCAGGTCCACAACTATCTCCAATTTCACCATCCCTTCCATCACCATTTGAACCATCACCACTTCCATCATTTTAACTACCGCCAATTCCTCCTCCTTTTCCAACGCCAACCCACCATCACAATCATTTTCTAAAAAAAAGTCATTCTGGTGTATTTCTTTCTTTTTTTGTTTTTTAAAAATTACGCAAATGTAATTTTTTAAATATTTCTCACGCCGTTAATACGTTTCCAGCGATTTGTATACATTATTGCATTTGCGAGTGGGAATACTTCAAATGACTTTCAATGAAGTGTCTCGAAAACTCAAATGCATTGTCTATAAAAGAACTTTAAAGTAAAACTTAAAAGAATTTTTTTGTTTTAAAAACGACTCCAAATTTTCCAACGAAAATGTTCATGTAGAACTATGTTTTACTCTTCTTTAATATCCTTGAAGTAATATTTCGGTTTTACCAATAGGAAACCCCAAAAATTGAGAATTTGTTCAATGTGCTTAGGCCGTCGAGAGATAGCAGCTGGTAAGAGGATGGGGCGAGACCGAAAAACTAGCCTAGACCCAAGACATTAGAAAACTAACTAGTACGAGACCATTCTGTAGCACCACCAGTAAAATACAGTAGGCGCTTCACTGAGTTACGTAGTGTAAATATTAATCGGCTATTTGGGAATTATCCACATTATATCAGATGTTGTATGAATTGAACCTTTTTCATTTTTCGCTCCAGAATAGAGAGAAAGTTATGTAATGTTGCGCGAAAAAAAAACGCAGAAAACGAATTTTCGCAGAAAAAACTCTTATTACAGGCGCTGATGACGAAAACGTGCATATATTCCGTTGTTAAATTTAGAAAAAAATCCTGTAACACATGTTGTTGCCAGATACCATGTTTTCAGAGGCCTTGATACCGAAGAATCGAATGTCGGCAAAACGTCTGCCCGCCCGTCTGTGAACAACGCTAGCGGTTAAACCATTCAGATGATTTTCTCTAAAACTGATATTCCCCAATTTATTTGTCTGATGTCGCGGCCCCTGGAATTCGAATCTGATATTTTAATTTTGGGGGGTACTTCACATGAAGCCTCTGGCACAAAACACTCTATCTTTTTTTATTATATTCTGTTGTTGGATAGTTTGAAGGACGTTTAAGAGAATGATGTTCGTTAAAAACCCTGGTTTTTCGAAAATTGCAAAAATGCATAGTTTTTCGGCGTCTTCCCACAGCTACAATTATGAATATATAGATTTTTTCCTTAATGAAAACTTGAAGTCGTAGGCTTCCGCGGCCGGAGTCATGTGAATGATCTTGGCTGTCCGGGTGACGCCGCGTCGAAGGCTGTGTTGCCGACGTTTCGACCATCTTTTCGTGGCCTTCCTCAGGGCTGGTCTGAGACCAGCCCTTCCTCAAATCAGGCCTGAGGAAGACCACGAAGCAACACAGCCTTCGACGCGGCGTCACCCGGACAGCCAAGATCATTAATGAAATCGGTTTCTTAAAAATCAATTTTGAAATAGCTCAAGTACAATTTTTCGAAAATTTGAATACTTTTGCGAGAAAGTACGTGCTGTTTTAGCCCCACCAGTTCTTTATGTGAGAGATAATCTGGTGCTTAGGCCTAACCGGTGGCCGGACAGCGGTGGAGGCGGAGGCGGCGGCGGCGGCAACGGAGGCTACCGGCCCTGGGAGCACAAGAAGCCGCACTACGACTACAGCCACAGCGGCGGCGGGGGCGGGGGCGGCGGTCTTCGCCCCAGCGGCGGGGGCGGCTACGACCCGCACCGCCACCCGCCCTCCCACCCCGAGGAGAGCGAGGGCCAGTGGGTGCTCGTCTCCAGCACCAAGGGGTGAGCCTCCGCGCCCAACCACCAGGCGCTGTCACTTGCTCAGTTCATTACTCCCGGGTCAATGACCCCCATCTCGGTCGGGGTTTTGTCCAGTTTCCCTGATCTATTAAGTGAATGCTGACGTGGCCCCTTGTTTTGCTTCTGAACGTAAATGTAGCTTCACTATGCGCACGTTTTATTGAACTTTCCTTTCGCTTGTAGTGGTAGTAGAGCTTAGGGTGAGTTTCTATTTAGTTAGCAATACAGAAAAATCAAATCTGTTCGTTCCTTTACCGTCACAAATAAGTTTTCTATAATTCGGAAACGAAAATATATGGTTTTTGAAATGTTAATCGCGCGTTTTTTTAAATATTGTTGTTGTTATTGTTATTATTACTATTATTTTTCATCTTTCAACTATTAATATCACAATCTTTTAGCATCACAAGTTTTTCTCTTGTCTCCGGAAACATTTGTATATTGACTAATTCTCAGCTTCTTACCACTCGGGGTAGATATAATCTTCTTAGGGCGGTGTACCTTACCTTACAGTATTATTTTTAGTGAAGATATCGGAACAAAGTGAATCCCACATGAAAACTATTCTTATCCTTTTGAAACTGCAAGCACTAAACTGAGGTATTAACCGTTTATCTGGCTGGAGACAGCATACATTTCCCCGAGCAATGCGATTTTCGACGATGTCCAATTGTTTTAGCACCTGACAACAACAACAACAAAAAGACGTTCAATGGCCTGAACGGAATGCATTTTCTCCAAAGTCACTGGAGTCAATCTGCTTGCTGCCACTTTTTGGCACATTAAGTGTACATCATCAAATTCGTAAACACTAAATGAGCATTGCTGTTTCTTCCCGTAATGTCGATACCACACGTAACATCTTCAATCAACTTGTTCATGGTCACTGATCTTTCTAAAAAAAAAAAGGATACATTCTCCAGTTTTTTTCGTCCCGCTTCTCTTTTATTTCTGTGGTTTTGTTTTCGATCGTGATCAACTCTTTTGTAGATGCTTGTGAAACGATTTATTCCCTGACTCGGAATTTTCTTGCTCCCTAGAAACTGTGTTACAATTTGCCACTTGAGTAGTTTTTGTAAGAATTTAATTAAAATACCGTTCACTGGAAAGAGGAGGCAATCGTAAAGTAGTAGTGGAAGGCTTCTCAGAAAGCTGAATATAGAAACAAGTTGTCCTAGAAAAATATTTCCTGTTCTCACCTTTCTGTTGAAACGCACAGATGAAAAACATTCTCTCTATAAAAAAAATTATAGTGTTTGTGATTTCAAAATGACCCCCTTTTTATAATTTCATATGCTTCTGAAGATGACATATAAACCAATTCAATTGTTTAGACGATTTTCTTCCGTTCAGAGTAATCTCTGGAACTGGTGAATGTCAATGCAGTTTTACTGAAAGAAAATCTCTTTTGCTTCGCCTAACTTGAGCTGTTTAACGTATATTTCAAATGTAACCGTCCACCAATCATGGAAACACAGCACTCTCCCTGCTAGCACGTGCTCGGAGCGTTACAATATCCGTTAAATACGATTCGAAAAAATTAAATTTACTGAAGAAAATGCTTATCTAACATATGACAATTTGTATATCATTGGATTAATCTTTTTACGCTCATCATGATAGACTAAAAAATATGTATAGTTCCATTTGAAAAACCGGGAGCGGTGGCTCAGTGCATCAACTGATGTCCCTGCAGCACCTCTGACCGGGAGATCATAGGTTCGAGTCCGGGCAGCGGCAGAATTTTCAATACTAGCTTTTCAGCTAGGTCGCATTCAGTTGCTGTCTGGAGGAGAATTCTAGTGGCCAGCTGCTCTGGTCGGTAGTTTTCCGTGGTTTCTCCGATCAACACCAGGCGAATGCCGGAGCAGTACCCTAACAAACGGGCCACAGACCGCGCGCGATCTTTCCTTCCTCTTCCTTGTCCTATCATCTCCCCTTACACACATGCACTTACACTAACATACACTGCACTACCGCACATTCCGGGAGACCGGTCGGGAGTTTAGAGCTCGTCCCGGCTGGGGCGGTGCCCCGCTGGTGGAAGAGTCCTGGTTAGGGGGAAACCCCGCTAGCCGACGGTAGGTCGGCGCCGGATCTCGCCATCCAGTGGGGGAAGATCACAGCCACCTCCCGAGCAAAATCACGCACTACACTTACGGGACCATAATAGTTGGCGTGCCTGAAATCACTAACAATCAATCCATTTAAAAATAAACAACAAAAATTACCTGAATATTTCGTTAAATACGAGTGATAAAATGGAAATGAATACGTACATCAGTTAGCCCCATTTCCCTAATGCACACAGTGAAAAAGCGCATTACAATAGCTTGAACCGTAGGCGGAGGCGTGTGTGGAGTGTGGAGTGGGGTGTGGAGTGAGCGGTGCAGTGTGGGTGCGCAGGTTCGCCGTGCCGCACCGCCACCGCATCTTCCAGCGCGCGCTGGCCATCAGCGCCAAGCCGCTCACCTCGCGGCGCACGGTGCGCCTGACGGTGCTGCCCGCGCTCAACGGCACCGCCAACACCACCATCTCCCACGGAGGGCTGCTCGAGGTACGACACGCACCGCTACGGCGCGCACCAGCCCGACCCGCCCTGCCCCGACCCCACCCGACCCGCCCCGACTCGACCCGACCCCACCCGACCCGACCCGACCCGCCCAGCCCCGACCCGCCCCGACTCAACCTGACCCGACCCGACCCGATCCGATCAGTTCCGCCCTTCCCCGACCCTACCCCTTCCCAACCGACCCGATCCCTTCCGACCCCACCGACCCGACGCAACTCGCCCACCCCGCCCCGACCCAACCCCACCAGACCCAACTCGAACCGACCCGACACGACCCAACCGAACCCGCATCGCCCCGACACGACCCAACCCGAACCACCCCTTCCGACCCGACAGACTCGATCGGACCCGTTCCGCCCTTCCCCGACCCGACGCGACCCGACCCGACCCAACTCGACCCGCCCCGACACGACGCGACCCAACCGAACCCGCATCGCTCCGACCCTCTCCGACTCGACCCGACACCATCCGACCCGACACAACGCGACGCGACCTGCCCCGACCTGACCCTCCCCACCCCAACCCAACCCGACCCGATCTGATCAGATCCGTCCTTTCCCGACCCGACCCCTTCCCAACCGACCCGATCCCTTCCGACCCCACCGACCCGACGTAACTCGCCCACCCCGCCCCGACCCAACCCGACCAGACCCAACTCGACCCGCCCCGACACGACCCAACCGAACCCGCATCGCCCCAACCCCTTCCGACCCAACCCCTTCCGACCCGACCGACTCGATCGGACCCGTTCCGCCCTTCCCCGACCCGACGCGACCCGATCCGACCCTCCCCGACCCGACCCGATCTGACCCGACCCAACTCGACCCTCCCCGACACGACCGAACCGAACCCGCATCGACCCGACCCGACCAGCATCGACCTGACCCGACCCGCATCGACCCGACACGACCCAATCCGACCAGCTTTGATCTAACGGCGCTTACTCGTGCGGACGAGCCCAGTCACAGTTTCATCTAGTTGAAACGCGTGTCTCTAGATGACAGTTCAAGGGACCAAGCCACTCCTCTTTCACCGTACCTCACATCTCAGCACTTGATATGCGCTTTTTATCTTTCTTATACACGAAAAATCTGTACAAAATGGACATTACCCTAACACATTGCTTTCCTCAAAGCTACATCTCTAGATGACAGATCAAGGAACGGAACTACTCCTCTCTCACTGTACCGCACATCTCTCCACTCAAGTGACACTTCATAAACAATGAACCGTGAAGGCTGAAGGCTAACAAATAGTAAACATATTTTACTACTACGGCATTGGCGTATGCTTACCGCAAAGTGACACATCTCAAACAATAAACCGTGAAGGTTGTAGGCTAAAATATGGTAAACATTTTTACTACTTCTTTGCGGCATCCGTATCGCAAAGACTTTGGCGTACGCGTACCGCAAAGCGGCACTTCTCAAACAATAAACTGTCAAGACTATAGGCTAATATATAGTAAACAGTTTTGTCTACTTCTTTGTGGCATCCGTATGGAAAAGACTTTGACGTACGCGTACCGCAAAGTGACACTTCTCAAACAATAAACCGTCAAGACTGTAAGCTAATATGTAGTAAACATTTTTTTACTACTTCTTTGCGACATCCGTACGGCAAAGACTTTGGCGTACGCGTACCGCAAAGTGACACTTCTCAAACAATAAACCGTCAAGACTGTAGGCTAATATATAGTAAACATTTTTGTCTACCTCTTTGCGGCATACGTGTGGCAAAGACTTTGGCGTACGCGTACCGCAAAGTGGCACATCTCAAACAATAAACCGTCAATACTGTAGGCTAGTATGTAGTAAACATTTTGTCTACTTTTTTGCGGCATCCGTATCGCAAAGACTTTGGCGTACTCGTACCGCAAAGCGACACTTCTCAAACAATAAACCGTCAAGACTGTAGGCTAATATATAGTAAACATTTTTGTCTACTTCTTTGCGGCATACGTGTGGAAAAGACTGGCGTATGCGTACCGCAAAGCGACACTTCTCAAACAATAAACCGTCAAGACTGTAGGCTAAAATATAGTAAACATTTTTGTATTCTTCTTTGCGGCATCCGTATGACAAAGACTTTGGCGTACGCGTACCGCAAAGTGAGAGTTCTCAAACAACCAACCGCGAAGGCTGTGTCTGTGCAGGTGGAGAGCACCTTCCAGTCGGTGGAGGAGGAGCAGCAGCAGCAGGAGCTGCAGCACCACCTGCAGCAGCGGCCGCCGTCCCACCCGCACTACGTGCCGGTGCACACGCCCCTCTACCGGCCCGTGCAGCACCAGCCGCCGCCCCCGCTGCCCTCGCTGCACCCCACGCAGAACGACGTGAAGCCGCTGGTCGAGGTGAGCGCTGGCACACACACACACGCAGACTGGCAGAGATACAGACAGACAGACAGACAGACAGGCAGACAGAGAGACAGACAGAGAGACAGGTAGACAGAGACAGACAGGCAGACAGAGAGACTGACAGAGAGACAGACAGGCAGAGAGACACACAGACAGACAGGGAGACGGAGAGATAGACAGGCAAACAGAGAGAATGACAGTCAGGCAGAGAGAGAGAGAGAGAGAGAGAGAGAGACAGGCAGGCAGGCAGACAGGCAGACGGAGAGATAGACAAGCAGACAGAGAGACAGACAGACAGGCAGAGAGACGGACAGGCAGACAGAGAGACAGGTAGACAGACAGAGACACAGTCAGGCAGAGAGACACAGACAGAGAGGCACAGACAGGCAGAGAGATAGACAAACAGGGGGGCGGAGAGACAGCAAGGCAGAGAGACACACAGGCAGAGAGACAGACAGGCAGAGAGACACACAGACAGACAGACAGGCAAACAGAGAGAATGACAGTCAGGCAGAGAGAGAGACAGACACGCAGACAGACAGGCAGACGGAGAGATAGACAAGCAGACAGACAGACACACGGAGAGACACGCAGACAGGCAGGTAGAGAGACAGACAGGCAGACGGAGAGATAGGCAGAGAGGCAGACAGACAGGCAGGCAGAGAGACCGGCAGACATGCACAGAGACAGACAGGCAGAGTTACAGACAGACAGGCAAAGAGGCACACAGAGAGAGACAGGCAGGCAGGCAGACAGACAGGCAGAGAGAGATAGACAGACAGGCAGAGAGACAGACAGACAGGCAGGCAGAGAGACAGACACACAGACATAGTCAGAGAGAGGGAGACAAACAGGCAGAGAGACAGACGGAGATACAGACAGATAGAGAGAGAGACAGACAGGCAGACAGAGAGAGGGGGAGAGATACAGTAGGGAGTACCGGCTTAGGTTGGTCTGGGCACCAATTGCTGTTTCTGCAGTGCCAGTAAGAAAACTACATGACCCGACAATATTTCTTTTAGAAAAAAAAGTTGCCGTGACTTTCCGCTCCATATATATATATATATATATATATATATATATATATATATATATATATATATATATATATATATTGTTTGGCTGGGCTTGTGTGTGTTGAGCGGGAGGGCGTGCGCGTGCGCCTATATACACGTGTGTATGTGTGCGCAGGCGGTGCGTCCGAAGACGCGCGGTCTGCGCCTAGTGGCGCAGCAGGCGGCGCAGGACAACAGCCGCGCGGTGCTGGCGGCGGTGGGCGCGGGGATGGTGCCGGCCACGCTCGCGCTCATGGCGCCGCTCGTGCTGGGCAGGCGCCGACGCCGACGCTCGCTGCTCCGCTCGCAGCGCTCCCCGCCACCGTCGCCCCCGCCGCCGCTCCTGCGCCGCGCCCACGCCATGTGAGCGCGCGGCGCCGCCGCCCGCCGGCTCTGCATAAGGCGCTCGACATTAGATCTACGTAGGGCGCTCGACGTTATAGATACGTAGGGCGCTCGACATTAGATCTACGTAGAGCGCTCGACGTTAAATCTACGTAGGGCGCTCGACATTAGATCTACGTGGGACGCTCGACACCATCTCTACTTAGGGCGCTCGACGCCGGCTCTACGTAGGGCGCTCGACGCCGGCTCTTGATAGAGCACTCAACATCAGCTCTACGTAGGGCGCTCGATATTATATCTACGTAGTTCGCTCGATGTTGGATCTACGTAAGGCGCTCGACACCAGCTCTACTTAGGGCGCTCGACGCCGGCTCTTGATAGAGCGCTCGACATCAGCTCTACGCAGGGCGCTCTACACCATCTCTATTAGGACCCTCGACGTCGGCTCTACGTAAGGCGCTCGACATCAGCTCTATGTAGGGCGCTCGACGCCGGCTCTTGATAGAGTGCTCGACATTAGATCTACGTAGGGCGCGCGACACCAGCTCTAGTTAGAGTGCTCGACACTAGCTCTACATAGAGCGATCGACATCAGCTCTACTTAGAGCGCTCGACACCATCTCTATTAGGGCGCTCGACGCTGGCTCTACGTAAGGCGCTCGACATCAGCTCTACGTAGGGCGATCGACGCCGGCTCTTGATAGAGTGCTCGACATTAGATCTACGTAGGGCGCGCGACACCAGCTCTAGTTAGAGTACTCGACACTAGCTCTATATAAAGCGCTCGACATCAGCTCTACGTAGGGCGTTCGACACCATCTCTATTAGGGCGCTCGACGCCGGCTCTACGTAAGGCGCTCGACATCAGCTCTACGTACGGCGCTCGACGCCGGCTCTTGATAGAGTGCTCGACATTAGATCTACGTAGGGCGCGCGACTCCAGCTCTAGTTAGAGTGCTCGACACTAGCTCTACATAGAGCGATCGACATCAGCTCTACTTAGAGCGCTCGACACCAGCTGTACTTGGGGCGCTCGACGCCAGCTCTACATAAGGCGCTCCACACCAGCTCTACTTTGGGAACTCGACACTAGCTCTTGATAGAGCGATCGACATCAGCTCTACTTAGGGCGCTCCACACCAGCTCTACTTAGGGCGCTTGATACCAGCTCTACATAGGGCGCTCGACACCGGCTATACAAAAAGCGCTCGACACTGGTTCTTCAGAGGGCGCTCTACACCAGCTCTACATATAACGCTCGACAGCGGCTCCGTCTGAGGCCCTCGATACCAGCTCTACATAGGGCGCTCGAAACCACAGCACCAACCCCACATTTGGGGTTCGACACTGCCACATCAGCGCAGGATTTGGCGTTCGACATCTGTTCCACGTGAGGCCTTCAATACTTGCTTTAATTACGGCACTCGACACCAGCTTTGCATAGAGTGCTGGATATTGCTTTTGCATACGATGGCTCACACCGCCACATCATGGGACCCATATTGAATGCTCCACACTAGCCCAACACCGCCACAACACACACTCGACTAGACATCAATACCAACTCGAAGCTGGCCCAACACCGGCTCAGCACCTGCTCAACACATGTTCGACGCCGGCTCAACACCTGCTCAACACAAGCTCAACACCTACTTAACGCCGGTTCAACTCCTACTTGGCGCCACGTCAATACCGTCTCCACACTGAGACAACGCTTTCCGAACATCACCTCAAGGCCGGCTCAACTCCACGCCCTCTCAACATGGAATGTTGAATTCCACCGCAGCTCTGTCCTGCGCAGATGCTCGCGATATACGCACGGGGCCCTGGGCACGGCTCAAAATGTAGCACTCGACACCTGCTCTACACAGATGCTCAACATCAACCCGACAAGTGACACTCGACACTAACTCGAGATGTAGCGCTCAACACCCTCTTAATTCCACCTTAGCAACGCAGACGGCCGTCCGCCCGCACCGTGTGAAAACTCGACACCGATCGCTCAACCCCAGCTCTACATACGCCAGTCGGCACCGACTCTACGTGGGTTGATGAACATCAGCTGATCACGGTCATGATGCTCAACATCGCGTCAACATGTGGCACTGAACCTCTCCAGAAAACGCAACTTTCAGCACCGTCTCATCATGTGGAGCTTCACACTGAACTCAATATATGAGATATACGTCGTTATCTCAGAATGGAGCGCTCAACTCTATCTCAATATGTGGTGTGCAACAGCTGTCTGTGGAA
This sequence comes from Teleogryllus occipitalis, assembly GCA_011170035.1. Taxonomy (NCBI): domain Eukaryota; kingdom Metazoa; phylum Arthropoda; class Insecta; order Orthoptera; family Gryllidae; genus Teleogryllus; species Teleogryllus occipitalis. The sequence continues at coordinate 198,976 of BLKR01000678.1, read as the reverse complement.
TCCAACACTGGCTGAACATAGGGCACTCAACTTCTGCTCCAAAACAACTTTGAATGTAGTACTCGACATTGGGTTAACTTGTAGCGTTCAACACCAACCGCCTGTCACATTGTCTCAGCATGGGTGGTCAACACCAGCTCGGCATTTAGCGCTCAACCCCGACCCAACATATGGCACTCAACTGATGGCGGGCATATTGCGCTCGACACCAATTAAACATCTTCAACTCCATCTGTATGTCTTCATCTCTCTTCATCTGGCCTTCAAAGCGGTTTTGCAAGACAAGACGAATCTGGCGCTCAGCATGTTGAGCTGAATACAACATCGGCACTTGGTGCCAACACGAGGACAACACGTGATGTTCAAATCCATGTCAATATGCGGCAAACTCAACAATCGTCTCAATAAGCGACGTCCGACACCAGCTCAACCTCAACACACAGCTCAATATTGGGATCTCATCGCATCAAAAAACTTCAAACTCCAATATTGCTTTCAGCTCTTCCCCATTTGCAGAGATCTAAAAGACGTCCAAATCCACATTGAAACCAATTTTAACGTAAAATATACTCGTAGATGTTCAGTTTAATGTTATTTTTATGAGGTGTTCTTAAACAAATACTCAAGTGCTACGTGTTCTCTAAACCAGTGCAATCTGTCGTTTGTCAAGTGAATCTCAACTTGTTGCGCTCAAAATCTGATTCTCTACAGCTCAAAGTAAGAACGTAGGTGAAAAATAGCTGAAGCACTCGCCTACGTAATAACGAATAAACCCATAAATTGACGAAGAAGTGAAATCCCGGGACCAAGCAAAGTGCTGTGTGTACAATTTCACGTAAGAAAGTGTGTGACAGATTGAAAATCTCTCAGTTCTTCTGTTATGTGTATTTTGATTAATTCAATTTGTGATTTGTGGATCATCTGGAGTGTGTTTACCGTCAGAAAATGAGTGGAACCCCCCTGCATGTGATATATTAGGACTGTGCTACTCCTGTAGTACAACTCTCCTGACATCTGAAATTTGTGATGCTGAACACAATGACAGAAAGAACTCAACAATGCGAATTCTTCTGTCCAATTGCAACACAATGTTTTTAAACTAAGATGTAGGACACATAAAGCAGTCCAAACGTGAGTATGAATTGTGTTATATTCACTCTGGTCCACTTTTTAGTAATGGCAGTACTAAACATGGTTGATTTTTTGTTGGATGATACATTAATAAAATAAACAAATTTAGAAAACCGATTAATTACGTTTATTCATATTTCAATGTTTATCAAACTTTGACATTTAAACAAAATTTAATAATATTCTGTTTATTCATAATTAGTTTATTCGTATTTATTTGTTTGTTAAACTTCACATTCATACAAGTTTAATAAATCAAGAAAGATGAATAAGCAGAATTAATGTTTTTCTATATTTGTTGTAAAATATTTCATGAATGTAAAATCTAACGCAAATATTTAACAGTATTTAGAAGTGTCGTTAATAAAAACTAGACCATATTGAATATATATTTAAATTCAACTGACAGTTCTCATGAATATTACATGTTCTCCTTAATTTTTTGAATACATAACCGCTTAATGTCTTATTTTACACAACCAAAAACTATTTATACTGCTACTGTAACTATTATTACTACTTTAACACAACTTTAAACTATTATACCGTGACATGTGTAGACAAACAATCTGCAAGAAAATATCTCTTGAAACATTTCGTAAGAATGGAAGTTTTGTTAACTGCAGTTCCTTAAATTACCTCTGCAGTGGTGCACCCAAAAAAGGGACTCATAGGATTTCAGAATTCATTCTCCTTCCCTAGCCTGTGACACAAATATAGTTATTACTGTTTCTATAGTAAATATCATTCTCAATTGAATATTTTATAAATAACTAAGATATACAGACATTTCAAAAATTTAATTCACTATAAATTATGAATTGTTTGTAAGGAAACAAGTCAGCTAGGCCGTACACCTATAGATCCATATAAAATATTCCTGTTTGCGCCACTGCAGTGCTATGAATTTGATTTCTCTAATTCATGAGGCAAAGAACTTTCAATCAAAGATCTCCATGTCCTTGTATTATAATGTATTTACTTACATTGAATTTGTCAATCTCAGAGCTAGATATTTTGTTTGAACAACGTAGATACTTTGTTGAAACATCACAGTTCTTGGAGATTGTTCTTGTAACAGTGGTAATTTAAAATGTACATGACTTTAACGATGTTGTTTGTAAATTTTTTCAAAATATACTTTACAAACCACCTTACAGTATTTTTAAAGTACTAATTTCTAGATTATTTATATTAGCATAATTTTGTTACGTATTTATATGTTTGTGTATTATAAAGAATAAATAGGAACATAATTTCATTAATTACTTTGTTTTATTTATCAATTGTATTTTATAAAACAGATTGGAAATGAAAAATTAATTTTACTTCAGTTGAAGAATCTTAAATTCAACGTAGTTTAACAAATGACCATTTTACACATCTTTTAATAAAATAGAAATTATTATCAAATCAGTGTACGAGTAAAAATGAAACTCGTCCAGCTTAAAGTATGTGTTCTATTGCCAACTAAAAATTCTATTGTCTAGGAAAGAGAAGAAGTCCAGGACTAGTTTCTGATCCTCACACGGAAGAACTAGTATTATCAGCAAGGAAACTCATTAATGCTTCATGACAGTAATAGACACTGAGATCATCGTAGACTTCAAAATCTGGTGGTCGAACTATTTTAAGAAGACAACCAAGTCTGTTACTCGTCCTGGCAGTCCTCGTTGTGAGTCAGGGGTAAATCTTTTCAAGTAAAGCAGCTAACGTATGATAGAGAATATTTTGGTTGCCTCTTGAGTACATATAATGATGGTCTTATCAGGTACTCATTCTTGTTGGCAAAGGGGAAGGCACATCCAGATTTGCTTTTCAAGAAAGTTCATGTCTCAGCTCTTCCAATCAACAGAAAGAAAATAATCAATGTTCAAAAAATAATGAAATGCATCCCTCCTGAATATCTCTAGCAGAAAGGTTTGACATAGACACATACTGAATTGAAAATCGATGATGAGTAGATGCTGATATTACTAATTTAGTAAGAGTATTTTTCATGTCCACACATCACAGTAACTTAATTCACATCAATATATTTATTCTACGAGTATATTGTTTCATAAATTCAAAACAAAGAAATAAAAATAGTTATTTTTTTAAATATTTCATTATTATTTCATAAAGGAAATAAGTCCGAGGAATAAAAACAGTTCTGTACATCACAGAATTGCAAAATTGAAGTTAATCGGTTCTTTTGCAAGATCGTTGTACAGGGTCTTATTGCTGACAAAGTTTGTTCTCTGTGCCCCGCGCTGGTCCCGTTTCATCCGCTCTTATCACGCACGCACGAATCTCGTGTCGCGTGCGCCCGTCGCAGATAAGGAGGCCGTTTCACGGAGCACTCGGCAGAACACCTCGCTCACGCGACCAGAACGACACGGAATAAACGGTTGTGTGTAGCGCCGCGCTGAGAAAATGAGGTTCTGAGCTCAAAGGAAGTACAGCGGAGTCTCTATAATTTGAGTTTCGGTTGTTAAAGTTTCCCATAAATCCGAGTTAAATACGACCTACCTAAAAATTAACTTAAGTAAATAAATAAATTTATTCTCAAAA
>BLKR01000678.1:0-195189 GCA_011170035.1 Teleogryllus occipitalis | reverse complement strand
TTTTTACGGTCGTGATGATAGACTAAAAAATATGTTTAGTTCCATTTGAAAAAACTAAACTTACCTCAAGGTCTCGTAAAATACAAGAGATACAATGGAATACTTATATCAATTAGCCCCATTCCCTCATGTACTTCTGTGAAAGCTGCTTTGCAATAACTTCAACCGTGCAAAAATTGCGGGTCCCAACCAGATATCTCCCACCAGCGGGGCACCACCCCAGCCAGGGCAAGTTCTAAGTTCCCGACCGGTCTCCCGGAATACATGCTAGTGTAGTGCATGTTAGTGTTGTATGTGTGTAAGGGGTGAGGAAAGAACAAGGAGGAGGAAGGAAAGATCGCGCCCAGTCCGTGGCCAATTTGTTAGAGTTCTGCTCCGACATTCGCTTGGTGTTGATCGGAGAAACCACGGAAAACTACCGAGGACAACTGAATTCGACCTAGCTGAAAAGCTAGTCTCGAAAATCCTGTCGCCGTTGGGACTCGAACCTAGGACCTCCTGGTCAGAGGCATTGCTGTGACATCAGTTGAAGACAGGAAGTTATGGACCACCCGTTGAAGCCAAGGTCTATTCGTTTCTTTTGCGTCACACTGTCCGACTGAACAAACTGCCTTGAATGTGATCTTGAAGATAACACTCAAGTCTCTTGAGTACTTTTCAACTAGAAAGAATTTCTCTAGTAATAGTAAAATACACAAACAGACATAGAGATTTGCTGTTTGGACCTGTTAATTGACAGGGATGCTGCTTCTTCAATGTCTAGAAATTTACGTCCCATTTTCAAGATTTTGAAACATTTGGATTGTCTTGCTTCGTGAAGGGTATCAATGACATGAATTATGAAATAATGAATGTCAAATATGAAGTCACAAATTATTTTAACGCAATTCATCTTCCTTGCTTGTTTGGAAGCGGTTTATCTGGAATCACTTTAGCCCTTCTAGCTTGATATGATACACCCCTCACGTCCCTTTTATGAATTAAAAGACTTTTACAGTCTACGTTTTCTGGTTCATTGGGAAATGGGATTACAGTCTACATTTGGGATTGGGATTACAGGAATTATTGGAAATGGGATTACAGGAATTACAGTCTACGTTTTCTGGTTCATTGGGATTTTTTTTTTTTTAGATTTTTTACATGGGAGTTTTTTTGTTTTTTTTCTCCCTTTCAAAATTCAAAATTTATTGCTTGTTTATCCTTGAAAATAGATTTTATTACATGGGAGTTTTTTTGTTGTTTTTTTCTCCCTTTCAAAAATTCAAAATTTAAGTAGTATATGACTTAGTGTAGGGATCACAGAATTTTGAAAATGTGCACACAATTCACTTTTCCCCATAGCACGTCATACGCAGTTTTTAACTGTTTTTTTGACGTAAAATAAATAAATAAAATAAATGAAATGCAATTGTCTCCATATCCATAGTCCGTACAAAATCAGTAAAAGGAAAAAAGTACATCCTCCACCACACAAACTTCATAAACACAATGACTAATAAAGGTCGATTCAAGGCACGTAGTTGCTTTAGAAAAGCGTATTAGTCTTGACATCCAACCTGAGCTATTTCTATAATTGGGTTTTTCTAACGTGTCATCTGAAGGTAGTATCACCAAGATGGAATATGGCACGACGTTATGTGTCTTTCTCGCTCCAGTCGCATGATCGCTACCGTATCAAGCAGAGCTGCAGATCAAGCGACTCTAGCGGCACGACCGAAAAAGACGCGAAAAGCCGTGCCATATTCCATATTGGAGATATTACCCTCAGATGCCTCGTTAGAAAAACACAAGTACGAGTATACGTTACAACTATTTAGAAGGTGCTTGGATCTGTTTTAACTATGTACTGGCGCCTATTCGTTAAATATTTAGATGTCAAAACCTTCGTTTTGAAAATGTTGGTACTTAGCTCCTTTGGGTTTGAAAGGCCGCATTTAGATAGCTAGAGATACCTGTTGTGGAAACGACGGTGATCTCAAATTTAGTGAAACCATCAGATCCTAAATAGTAGCCCATTAAACTGTTTCCCGACGGAACGACTGAAATACCCCAGGTGGCAGAATTACCTCGTTTGACGATAGCGTAGGGTGCAGGCACGAAATGTCTTTTGTTCCATTTGCAGTCTGCACTGTCTGTGTGAAGCCGTGCCAGAAGACAATAAAGGGAATTAACTCACCGCTTGTCACTTGGTCTCTCTGTTCATTGTTGAGTGCTGTGGGAAATGAACCTCTGAAAACAATTAGCATCGTTTTAAAGTTAGTCACTTGTTACAGCTTTTAACCCAGTGACACGAAACTCAGTGTTTCCCTATTAGCGGAGTAAGAAATTGTGAGAAATAAGTTAATTACACTTCTAGTTATACTGTTATGATGAACAAATATAATTAAATAAATCTCCAAGGAGGGTGCGAGCAAATTAAACGTTGTTACATTGTTTCGTCACTGTAACTTCTTTATTTGTCTTATGCGGGATATACTTTCAATAGATGCCATTTTTTCACAAAGTCTCCTGTTTCCGTTCACCTTGTAATAAACAAATTGTTTTAACTGTCTGTGATTTGTTTGTAGGATACACTTAAAAGTCTGTAAATAAGAAATGTAAAATGTAAATGAAATCTTTAAGATGTCTTGGATGCCAATTATTTGTTTTTGTGTGATTAGGTTTCCTTCATTAAAACATTTGTTCACCCATCTCCAGAGAAATGCAGCTAAAAACCTAGTGAGTTCAAAAAGGAGGTTTGTAGCTTACAACTCACAGAGCAAAAAGTAAGTGGCAGCCTTGTTTGAAGAAATAATTGCATTTTTCTGTCTGTAAGAAAAACTGAAGAATAAGTTGTAGAACTTTCTCTTTCGTGCGTTACTTGGCGTGTAGCTTCTCAAAACAAGACTTCAACGGAGGCAGATCCGGAAAGTATATCACTGCGAGAGGTGGCTCAGGGCATCAACTGATGTTACTGCAATGCCTCTGACCAGGAGGTCCTAGGGTTACACTCCCTGGGAGAATGGGAGAATTTTCCACAATAGCTAGGTCGAGTGAACGAGGAGAATTCCAGAGGCTGGCTGCTCTGATCGCTAGTTTTCTCTCGTTTTTCCGATCCATACCACAAATGCTGGAGCAGTACCCTAACAAACGGACCACAGACCACACGCGATCTTTCCTTCAAATTATTTTTCCTATCTTACCCCGTACTTATAAACACTTACACTTACATGCACTACACTGCCACACATGCCGAGATATCGATTGGGAGCTTAGACCTTGTCCCAGTTAGGGTAGTGTCCCATTGGTGGGAGATATCTGGCTAGGAAAACCCGCTTGCCAACGATAGGTCGCCGCCGGATCTTTTCATTCAGCGGGGGAAGATCACCGCCACCTCCCTAGCAAAAACCATGCACTACACTTACGGGACTACACTAATTCATCATAGTTTGGGACGTAATGCACTATACTTACAAGTAGTTTTCATTGTTTCTCATTTCTAATATCTAAATTTGATTATTATCCGGGCAACGCAGGGTACTTCAGTTATAGTTCAGTGTTATAAAATATCTTTGTTTAATACATTTACTTTAAATTTATTTATAATGTCTTTCGGCGAAATTGTGTCGTCTGGTTTTGGCTAAAGGATATGAACCTTCCTTGCGTTAGACATCAAAAATAATTTGTAGAATCAAAAAACGAAGCCTTTTATTAACCATCATGTCCAGGCATGTAACTAAAAAACAACAGTAAAACTTGCTCAATACAGAATCTCAAGTGATCAGTGTTGTTGTTGTTTTTTTTTTCGAATTAGAAAAGATTCTGCAATACCTAATGTAAAACTAGAATTTACCTTCGCCATGACTAATGTTTATATTCAGATTTGACACATTTCTGGATTGTGTATTTCTGAATGTTTATGTTCAGATTACACACTTTTCGCTTTGACCAAGTTTTACTGAATTTTTGAGACACGCGCCATTAAATATGTTCGATCGCATCGTGCTTCATTTTTCTCCATCTCGAGATTTCAAAAGTTTTTGTGCAAAGGGTCTGCATTTTGCATCGTTTCACTGTATGGAGGTTATCATACAAATTTGGGGACCTATAAACATGTGTAGCGTTTCATACTGTCGTCTCAAATACATGATTTCTAAATTTAAGTGTGTTGTTTTGCTAAAAAAGACTTAATTCGAGTGAAATCTAAGGAAGATCAGAGTTACATCAGTAATTACTATTCAGGGAATAGGAGATGTGGTGTTGACTGGTTGGTGTGGTGCCGGCTGCTGTTGCAGAAGAAGTATAAAGGTAATCGTAACTTTATTCTTTGAGCTTTATAGTACTTATTACATATTATTTTCGCGTTTGCTGTTTTATTTCTAGTCGTCAATACGATTCAAATGTGTCTGTGATTGAATTAACTGTCCTCTAAGTTACATGTAACTCCATATAATATCTTGCATGTTACTGCGAAGCTTGTATCATGTAACGTATCAATTTAGTATTCAATTAGTTTCGGTAGCAAATAGATCTCTCTGTACAAGTTTCGACCTGTTTACATTAAGTTTGACATAACTAAAAACGTTTTTGTGTTATTTTCAGTAAAGGGCTCAATGAAAAGAATGTATAGCACAAACAAATGTGTTCATACATCACACTGTAGTTCTAGATGTGCCTTAACCTCAAATTATGTATCGGAAAGAAACATTTAGAAATTTTCGTCATAACTTTTTAAAGCATTACAAAAGTTATAATTTGTATTGAAACATATTTTGAATATGTGACCATGCAGTTACTCTCTGAAGTAACTGTTATGGTGTCAAGAGTGGTTCCCTGATTTTTGGATAATCATTTCTAGTCTCAAGAAGGAGATGCAATAAAAATACTCAATTTTCCTTTTCTCTTTGGTCTGTTTTCCTTTACTTCAAGTTTTCCTTCTCTGATCTTTCTTTCTTTAATCAGATTTCCTGCCTTGTTTTATCTTCCCCCTTTGCCTTGTTTTACTTTCTTACTTGATTTTGTCTTGTTTCCTCCCCTCTCTAGTTCAGTTTGTTTTTCTGTGTTTCCTTTTGTGTATGATCTTGAAAAATTCTCTATTTTATCTAGTCTCGTTGTCTAGTTTAGATCTTGTTTCTCTTGTGTTTATTCTTTCTTCTTTTATTTTAGTTCTCTCCTCCTCTCTTTTCTCTTGCTCGTCCTCTCTTTTGTCTTGCTCTTCCTCTCTTTTGTCTTGCTCTACCTCCCTTTTGTCTTGCTCTTCCTCTCTTTCTTCTTGTTTCATCCTCTCTTTTTTTGATTCCTCCTCTCTCTTGCATTTACCTTCTCTTCTCAAACAATAGTTTGGCTTCCTCCCCTCTTTTGTCTTGCATTCACCTCTCCTTTGTCATACCTTCTCCTCTCTTTTGTTTTACTTTCTCCTCTGTCTTGTTTCCCTCTCTTTTTTGTCACGCTTCCTCCGATATTTTGTATTGTTTACTTCTCTTTCGACTTCTTTCATTCTCTTTTTGGTCTCTATTTGTTTTTACTTTGTCATACTTACTGCGTAAAAGAGAAAGTTCCGCAATCGTGCGCCGGAAGACGAATTTTCGACAGAAAAAACTCTTTATTGCCGGGCCCCGGTAACGAAAAAGCGGATAAATCCTGTTGATATATATATATATATATATATATATATATATATATATATATATATATATATATATATATATAGTAAATTACTTCGGCTAAGACAGAATCCATATATTTTGGGTCATTGATACCGAAAAATCGATTGACGGCAAAACGTCCGGTTGTCACAACACGGACTGTCGGCAACATGGGCTTGGGTTATGTTATTTTATCAAAAGTCTTCAAACTTGACGTACATCTAGCATGCTGTTGAATTGCTGAAATGCCGCTTTATTCATAGTGTTGAATATTTTCAAGAGCATTTGTGAAATAATAAGTTTCTAAAATATTCAATTTTTTTCTCTAACTACTTATGGGTTACGATTTGACCATGAAACACCGAAATTCTTGTATTCTTATTTGTTCCAATCTCTCCTTTGCGTTATCGGGATTGTTTTTCATTAGCTAATTATAATGCCCGCCTATATTTCAATCCCCCACCCCCGGGCGTCATACTAACGCTCATGGTAGCGAAGTAGAGTACGCTGTATATGGTGTTTGCTGCGCTCTTCTGGACAATCTGAGTACCAATTGCTCTTCTGTTTTGTTACTTGGCCGCCAGGGCCTGGTATTTCTGCGTTGATGATAGGCGGTCAAACGGAATGTGTTAACATTTTTTCAAGATGCATGAAATGTGATAATGGCTCGGGCTAAATATACGATGCTGGAGGAATTCCAGTCACGAAGAATCGTGATTCCATCAACATTTGATGCCTTTTTAAATCTATCAACTTTCGTTACATTCCTTCCCCAAAAAAATCCACAGTACTATTGGTATTATTCCAAAGCAAAGAGCTAGGCAAGCATAACATATTACAGGGTAGGTAATTATATTAAATATCTTTCATTTTTAATAAAGAAATATTCGGAAAAATTAAGGTGTTGAGAAGTTAATAGACCACAAAGATTTTAGAACATTTCTTTATCAAAACTATACTTAAGGGTTTGTGGAATACATTATAACCATAATAACTAATTTTTCAATTATTTATTGCGGAAATTATAAATTGATCAAAAGTAATAATAAAACTAATTCAGAACATTTTTGGAATTACAGGCCCACCTTATGTGATGATAAAATAACTATTACAACAAAAATAAATTTACTTTTGTTGATTATTCCATTTATACACATTCAGTGATAAGTCAACTAATTGCTTTTCTGTTCCATTTATTTGACAAAGTATTGAAAGAAGTGTTTCTTCTATTATGAAAAAATTAAATTCTTACTTTCTACGTATTTCTGAAATTTTGAAGAACTGAAGACTTAGAGCCCAGGTAAACATAATGAAAATAGATAGAAATCGTAAACAAAATCTAAAGAAACAGCATCCTTTTTCAAAGTAATACATAACCAGCTGGTCTTTGTAATTTCTTCTTTAAAATATTGAAATGTCATTTAAATATTTTTACAATATTTTTAAATATATTTATTAATATAATTTAATTGGGCGAAATTCTTTATTTGGGGTTCATTCTGTTGGGATGCATGCAAGTTACTTCTCTCATGAATACAATCTATTTTCTATGACAGAGAAAAAATAAAACATTTTCTCTTTGTCATGATCCTCCGTAATTAGATATAATTTTATATATTCAGTCTCTAAAAAGAATTTGTCATTAAAAAGAATTGAAGCTATTCACAATAATTGTACAGTTAAATTCTTTAATTTGAACCAGGTATTGTTTTACTGATGAAATTTTTTTGAGGTTTCATAAAATTGTAAGAATTTATGTTATACCTTGTTAATACATCATCAAAGCATTTTTATCCACTTTCAAAACATAATCAATTATATTAGATCATTGCTTTGGCAACAGTTTTTTATCAAGTCAAATAAATATATTTATTTTACTACTTGTACTGTTTTTGCTGTGTTAAACAATATAGGTATCTCAAATTCATTTTAAAGCAATCTCATAATAACACCACTAAAACAAATTATTTTTCTTTTAGAGAGAAATAATTTTATTATTAACACATTTATTTTGTTAATTAATTTTGGTGCTTAAAGAGTATTCTCTTTAAGCATATAAATAGTGTTCACTTGAGAAAATCCCTTTGTTACTTTATATAATTTTTGTTTTAACACTCCTAATTATAATTGGGTACAATAAAGTGTGTGTGCCTTTTTTCTTGAAGTTAAAAGGATCAAAATATAATTTCACAGCTGACAACATCCAAGAATGTGTACTTTTAGTAAAATTGTAATTTTTCAGTTATTTTCTTAAAATGCCAAGCGTGATGTTTCAATTGGTTGTTGGTTTCAAATGTGCTCAAATATGTTAATGTGCATAATAGTTTGGATATAGTCAGTTTTAAAACCATCTGTTGTACCTTTTACAATCTATATTTTAATTCAGAAAATTTTTATTATTCGTTAAATTAACATAATATTAAGAAATATTACTTTTACTGCCAGTCATTACACATATCACTTACTTCTATTTATAATCAGGGCTAGGATTTTTACCTAATTACACATGTTTTGTGAATTTATTAGTTACAATCAAACTTTGCTTTGTGTTTGTGAATAAGGAGTTTTAAAGTGAACTCAAACTTAATTGGTTATTTGTGTTAGTCCACATTTCCCGACCTAGTACGTATTTTCCCTTATTTATGGTTGTCACTGCAGTCCTTCTGACTGGGAGATCCTAGGTTCGAGACCCAACAGTGGCAAGTTTCCATGGAAGATTCTAAGAAGTTATCTTGCATCACTCTTTTATATTGCTTTATTTCCATTGGGTCCGGATGTTTTCTAAGTTCCATTTTTCCACTCCAGTTGGTTTTATTCTGTGTATTATAGGAAGCTTTTGTTGTATAATGTTTTTTGCAAGAAAATAGTCAGAATCTATATTTGGGTCACGCAGGGATCTGACATCCTTGATTAAGTGTATTTTAGATCTATCTATCATAACATGGTCAATTTGATTTACTGTGCTTGTGTTGGGAGAGACCCAAGTTCCATTATGTATCCCCTAGTGTTGAAATCTTGTGGTTGCTATAATTAAGTCATTACTTTCAGCTAGCCCACGTAAAAACTCTCCATATTGGTTTGTTATTTTGTGCACAGAATGGTTCCCTGTTACATTCTGAAATGCTTTCTCTTTACCTAATTGTGCATTAAAATCACCTAAAACTGTAAGTGTGTTACCTTTAGGTAATTGATCTATGGTGTTTTGCATCTTCTAGTAAAATATTTCTTTCAGCTCATCAGGTTGCTCATTTGTTAGTGCATACACATTCACTCGTGTAATATTATTATATTTGCTTTTCAGAACTTATTCTGCTTAATCTTTCAGAGATCGGTATAATATTTATTGTATTCTTGTGTAACGATTTGTCCACCAGAATGCCAGTTCCCGCTTGACTCTTTCTGGATGTTGGGCCGTTATAATATAGAATAAAGTTATCTTTTTATTACATCCGATCTCTGGCCATCTTAATTCTTCCAAAGCTACCTACAATCTTTAACTGAGTTTTCTGTATCTCATTCACTAACTCCTGCTGCTTTTGTGGTTGCAATGTTTTCACGTTCCATGATTCAATGTTATTTATTATTTTACATCAAAAAAACAGTTAAAACTGTGTATGACATGCCATGGGGAGAAGTGAATTCTGTTCAAGTTTTCAAAATTCTATGATCCTTACACTAAGTCATATACTACTTGAATTTTGAATTTAAAAAAACGCTCCCATGTAATAAAATCCATTTTCAAGGATAAATAAGCAATAAATTTTGGGCTCTTATCTATCATGTCCTTTGTCAAGGAATAATACTTCCTGTCGCGACAACCTGGAAACAATAATTTGAATAATTGTTTTTCCCACTGATTTCTAGAAGACGTGCACAGATAATGATGTTACATTTGTGTCCAGAAGCAAATCAAGAGGCCATCTCAGCATTTGCTCAATGGATCAGGGAAACTGGACGAAAAAACTGATCGAGACGGGGTCTATGGAGGAAAAAAAAAATCCAATGTTCCAATTCAGTTTCCTTTTCCTTTGCCTGGGTCGTTTCAAACCCGATTCTTTTTTCCCAGGATGCTTTGTTGAGCGTTTAGCAGTGTATGGTTTTTACAGACGATGGGGAGCGGGCCTCCTGCTTTATCCGGGCTTGGGACCGGCAACGGCGGCTGCTGAGGTTCTCGGTTCCCCCAGTGTCCACCGCAGGCGGTGTTCCCAATTCACGTACATATACATTTACAGGGAAGACAGACAACAATTAGATACACCAATTGAAAGAAATTAGATAAGTTAGGAGATGTGAAAAATATCTTTGAGGCGACTGCAGGCAACTATGCAAAAGTAGTATAAAAAAGACGAGAATATGACAAAAAGTACAAAAATTCGTGGAAAAATATGACCATAATATGAAAAATTACCAAAGGGTACGGACCAAAAACACGGAAAATGACCAAAGGGTTAAAAAAGACAAAATATGACTTGAACCCCCGTAATCTCACGTTTAGGTCGGCGAGGAATATGTCACTGCAGCACCTCTGGCCGGGAGGTCCAAGGGTCGAGTCCTGACGGCGGCAGGATTTTCGACACTAGCTCTTCAGCTCGGTCGAATTCAGTCGCTGTCTGGAGGAGAATTCTAGCGGCCGGCTGCTCTGATCGGTAGTTTTCCGTGGTTTCTCCCATCAACCCCAGGCGAATGCCGGAGAAGTACCCTAACAAACGGGCCACGGACCGCGCGCGATCTGTCCTTCCTCTTCCTTGTCCTATCCTCTCCCCCTTACACACACACTTACACTAACATGCACTACACTACCACATATTTCGGGAGACCGGTCGGGAGCTTCGAGCTTGTCCCGGCTAGGGCGGTGACCCGCCGGTGGGAGAGTCCTGGTTAGGGGGAAATCCCACTAGCCGATGGTAGGTCGGCGCCGGATCTCGCCATCCAGAGGGGGAAGATCACCGCCATCTCCCGAAAAACATGCACTACACTTGCGGGACTAATGACCAAATCAGTTGACGCGCCCGAAAACACGAAAAAATCAATCAATCGACGAGAAATAGAGAGATTACTATAAGGAGAGAGCGCTTTCACAGTTACTGCTTGGCCTCCACCGGCAATGTAACTGCAGGTTATGTGCTTGCACTCATTTTGACAGTGCTCTCTTTTACTGTTAGCTCCTTTGTAAATAGCTTCAACACTATCTCTTGCAGTGTCATCACCTTGCATGCATTTGTTTCCCGATCATTCAAAGTGGTCCCTTCTTAGAGTAACTCCTCTATATCTCACGGTCTAGTTGGGAAGGAAAATCGCCGCTTCCCGAGAGAAAACTTTCACAACACTAACAAGTCATCACAGCAGTTTATGCACTCGGAAATACAATATAACCAATTAATCAATCGAAAGGTATGAACATCTTAAAATCGTATTAAAATATTAATCTTTTCCTGGAAAGGGATTGAATGTGTTCGTTCTGACGATCGCCGCTTGAGGGCGGGCAACGCCACTCAGTGTGTAGGTTGGCCACTAGATAGCACGCAAGTCTCTATGCATCTCAGTTGTAATTTTGTAAAAAGGAGAGAGGTAACATGAATCGCGACTATGCTATCATTGTATAGTTGTTATAGTAATTTTTTTCCCTGCTTAAACGTTTGCCAAAGTTGGAGGTAATCACTCCAGTGGTCCAAAAGTTTCTTGGCACATGTTCACACAGTCTATTTATGCTATGTACTTTCCGTTTTATATTGTAAAGTACCTGTAAACAATAATTTTGTTCCCTGGTTTACGTATTTCATTGTTTTTAAGAATGAGGGTGACAAAAAGAAGAAAGTGTATTAGATACTTGATATTTGTTAACACATCAATCAATCCAAATTGACTGATCCATATTTTTAACAATATACTTTAATCTTTACCCATATTTGATTTATTTTGCAACTTTCGAACTTTTATGACTACTTTATATCCAGGCTCAATTTTCTATTGGGAGATTGAAACTATAAAGAATGGCTGTAAACTTTCGTTTCGCCAACCCCTCTCAGAAGTTTCTAATGTAAATCAAAAGGAAGAGTAAATCAATATGTTTTGAAGATAACTTCAAATTTTCAAAGCAATAGAGCTCATTTTTCTAAAGATATTAATTTTAGAATGAGTATCAGAAAATGGAGCTTCCCCTCACTACACGGTTACCTTACATTTAGAACAAGTAAGTCGGGTATGCACGAGTGCAACAGATCAAAGTTGTATGTGTGAAACACCATGTGGTCTACAACACCACATTGACTTCGCTTCATCAGGGGGACACGTCCGCGGGGTGGGCACCTAAACTTTTGCGGCTCTTATCCTCACCAACGGGCTGATTGATGGATTGATTTCTACGTGTTTCCGGGCGCGTCAACTGCTTTGGTCATTAGTCCCGTTAGTGTAGTGCATGTTTTTGCTCGAGAGATGGCGGTAATCTTCCGCCGCTGGATGGCGAGATCCGGCGCCGACCTACCATCGGCTAGTGGGGTTTCCCCCTAACCACGACTCTCCTACCACCGGGGCACCGCCCCAGCCGGGACAAGCTCTAAGCTCCCGACCGATCTCCCGGACTATGTAGTAATATAGCGCATGTTAGTGTGTGTGTGTGTGTAAGGGGAGAGGATAGGACAAGGAAGAGGAAGGAAAGATCGCGCGGGGATCCGTGGCCCGTTTGGTAGGGTACAGCTCCGGCATTCGCCTGGTGTTGATCGGAGAAACCACGGAAAACTACCGATCAGAGCAGCCGGCCGCTAGAATTCTCCTCCAGACAGCAGCTGAATTCGACCTAGCTGAAAAGCTAGTGTCGAAAATCCTGCTGCCGTGGGGAGTGGGAACCTAGGACCTCCCGGTCAGGGGCGCTGCAGTGACATCAGTTGATGCACTGAGCTACCGCTCCTGGTCACCAACGGGCTGATGTTCGGATCGAGCCCGTAGCCCAGTTTGTCCTCACGGCAACCTCCCCATACAGTGTCTGGGTAAGGACCGCCCTGCTAGCTCAGAGTTCCTAGTTTTGCAGGCTAGTACCGGAGTCAAAACAATGCGCCACGCACATGCGCCGGGAACAAGTTCCCTTCTCTTTGCCCAGAGTTTCGGGCCACTGTCACGACGAATCCGAGAGCCTAACTGGGGCCCACCTGAACTAAGGTCCAGGCGACTCGGAGCCCCAATGCTTACCACCAGCTATCGACGTGGGTAACACCGGAAACCGGGAAACTTGACGGGTGGTATCTAGTTTCCCGCTGGACTTTAAAGTGGGATCCGGAGTACTCCGAAGAGCATCCTTCGCCCAATCCTGCTCCAAGGTCGACGCGCCACAGGCCCAACGGGTGGGTGGTCGGTCGAACCCGGCCACCAGGAGCTTAGCATCGCCTTCTCACTGCCTGCACCTTCAGGCTAACGACGTGAGTGAGACTCAGGGTCCGGGTGGTCGTCTGCGACACTCCACCAGAGACGGCGACAACCTGCACCATCGTGATCCCCCCCCCCGCGGAGAATCAAAGTTGTGTATGAATTGCGGTTATAACGATTAATTCGCAAAAGCAAAGACCTTAACATTGGCAGAAGAAGAAGAAGAAACAAAAATCGCGCGCGGTACGTGGCCAGTTTGGTAGGGTACAACTTCGGCATTTGACTGGTGTAAATCGGAGAAACCACGGAAAACTACCGATCAGAGCAGCCGACCGCTAGAAATCTCCTTCAGAAAGCGGCTGAATTCGACCTGACTGTCTAGCCAGAGTCGAAAATCCTGCCACTGTCGGGAGTGGAATCCTAGGACCTCCCGATCGGGGACACTGCTTTGACATCAGTTAATGCCCTGATGTACCACAGCAGGTGCGTAATTTAAACATTTCAGTAGAAATTTTAACACTTTTATAGCATATTTGCATACATGCTTTAGAGATGAAATTCTACATAGTTTGGGACTATTATTGCTTTTGGGGCTTTGTGTAAAGGAATCAATTTTAATGCCGCGAGCGCGTGGAGATTGGTTATTTGAATAGGTCAATATTTCCCACGAAATATTTCTCACTCTGAGCTCTCTAAAAGTGCATATATAGTGAGCAATGTTTATGTCGAGAACCAAAACAAAGGCCTGTCTCAGCATGTGCTCAATGGATCAAGGGAAACTGGATTGAAAAACCTGATCTAGATGGGGGTCTTTGACGCAGAAGCTGAAGTACAATACTCGTTACAAGAATATTTAGCCTTTTAGTATTATATAACACAAACGGTAGGTAATGCTTTAACTTCTTAGCGAATATTCACAGTGGTTTTCCACTCATGAACGTGTACCTGTTAATTTGTTGGTGCGTTTATTCCTGTGGTGGTTGCAAGGTATGGTAATCTAGTATTAATTCCTTCTAAATAGTTTTCACCTGATAGAGTTTATTAGTACCGGACATTTTTTGTGGCCGTATACATTTTTCTTATTTTTTCTCAACTTGTCCTGAGGGTGGAAATTCGTTTTTCCGAAACCTTCGCACACAGCCTTATGTTAAATTTATTTCGCTCCTTCAGCCCAAGCCCCGTAAACCTGACTGAAGACTAGTGAAAAATCAATATTATTATCCTTTTATGATGCTCGTTATAGTCCATTTGTGTACGTCGGTTCGTTGAAGAGGAAGAGAGGAAAATCAGCATCTTGAATGTGGTTCACCGGGAGCGGTAGCTCAGTGCATCAACCGATGTCACTGCAGCGCCTCTGACCGGGAGGTCCTAGGTTCCCACTCCCCACGGCGGCAGGATGTTCCACACTAGCTTTTCAGCTAGGTCGGATTCAGTCGCTGTCTGGAGGAGAATTCTAGCGGCTGACTGCTGTGATCGGTAGTTTTCCGTGGTTTCTCCGATCAACACCAGGCGAACGCCGGAGCAGTACCCTACCAAACGGGTCACGGACCGCGCGCGATTTTTCCTTCCTCTTCCCTGTCCTCTCCTCTCCCCTTACACACACACACACACACACACACACACACACACTAACATGCACCACGCTACCACATATTCCGGGAAACCGGTCGGGAGCTTAGAGCTTGTCCCGGCTGGGGTGGTGCCCCGCTGGTGGGAGAGTCCTGGTTAGGGGGAAACCCCACTAGCCGACGGTAGGTCGGCGCCGGATCTCGCCATCCAGCGGGGAAAGATCACCGCCATCTCCCGAGAACAAACATGCACTACACTTACGGGACTAATGACCGAAGCGGTTGTCGCGCCCGGAAACACGAAAAACCAACCAACCAACCAACCTTGAACGTGGTTCGCCTTACGACTTCATTACGAATCCGACGCGCGACAAGCGGAGACGCTTTCCGCGGTCGCGCCTCCGCGCCCCGAAACAAAAGAGAGTAAAGACGCGTGGCTACCAACGCAACGGCATCCGCTTCTTGCCTCTCCGCCGGGGCAGAGCGGCACACGTCTGGCGGAGGCTTGTTCTTACGCCGCCTAATTGCGCCCTCGCAATTGCCATTAGAACGTTGCGGAGCGTAGTGGATTGCCCGGAAAGAGAGCTCTTGAGTTGCGTCTTGCTTGCGTTGCGGGCTTGTCCGTCTTCCGATCTTTGCTACCCCTCGTAAATGTACTTCGTGGCATTGGTTGACGATTCACTTTTGGTGGTTCGTAGGTTAGTCAATAAATAAGTCGCAAAACGGTATAGAGGTAATATGAATGAACGTAACTTCTTAAAATGTATTTCACCGGGAGCGGTAGCTCAGTGCATCAACTGATGTCACTGCAGCGCCTCTGACCGGGAGGTCTTAGGTTCCCACTCCCCACGGCGGCAGGATTTTCCACACTAGCTTTTCAGCTAGGTCGAATTCAGTCGCTGTCTGGAGGAGAATTCTAGAGGCCGGCTGCTCTGATCGGTAGTTTCCCGTGGTTTCTCCGATCAACACCAGACTAATGCCGGAGTAGTATCCTATTAAACGGGCCACGGTCCGCGCGCGATCTTTCCTTCTACTTCCTTCTCCTATCCTCTCCCCTTACACACACACACACTTATACTAACATGCACTACACCACCACTTACTCCGGGAGATCGGTCGGGAGCTTAGAGCTTGTCCCGGCTGGGGCGGTGCCCCGTTTGTGGGAGAGTTCTGGTTAGGGGGAAACCCCACTATCCGACAGTAGGTCGGCGCCGGATCTCGCCATCCAGCGGGGGAAGATCAATGCCATTTCCCGATAAAATAACATGCGCTACACTTACGGGACTAATGACCAAAGCAGTTGACGCGCCCGGAAACACGAAGAAATCAATCAATTAAAATGTATTTCGCTTTTCTATTCACCCTAAACATTCAGACCCTTATCCCATTTCTTTACAAGTCCTTCAAAACAGGCAGCAAAGAAGTGGTTTGGTTGCAGATGCAACAAACGTGTACCCTTTGCAGTTACAACATAATCATTTTCAAGATTTCGGCCACCTAAATGACATTTAAGGGGCCAGATGAGATTGTCAGTGGTGGCTCAGACAGGACTATAGGGTGGATTTTCCAAGCGTCCCCAATGAATTGTGTGTAACAGCACCTGAGTTTGTCTTGCTGTGTAAGGGCGACCATTGTCATCCAGAAGTACCGCCTTTGTCAGGAGGCCAGGTCGTTTGCTCTCCATGATAAACCCTTTTCATCATACACGGGGAACATTTTGCGATACACTACTTGTGGGAAAGTCTTTGGCTCATGAAACGCACGACCGCACGCTATTTTACTGGTGTACACTCTTGCAACCCGCTGTACACACGCTTGCAATACACACCGCAGCACACACACGGCAGTACGTACACTGTCTTGGCTGCCACGAATTGATTCTGGCCGCGACCACGATGGCCCGCGACCTCTATAACAAGCATACATGAGCTGCTATGAAAAATATGCACCGATAATACAAACATGTTGGGGGTAAACTGACGTTTGCGACTTATTTATTCACTGGCCCTCGTAGCTTTTTTCAAAATATCGTTATATCGATGCAAAGTATTGAGATGTCAAACCAGACATGGAGCCAAGTTGTTGGATCTTCATTTTTTTGTGAAGGTCCAGGGCCGCCAATGGTCCAGGGCCCCCAATAGTTCTTAAAAAATAGTTAATACTAAATTTTTCAAAAAAATAAAATAAACGTATGTGTGGTGAAGTATGACTAAAATTACACACACAAAAAATTGTATAACTTTGTGATGAGTCGCGCATCATTGGATAATATTTATAATAAGGAATGTTTCTGGTTGATGCGTTTCAATTCTATTCGATACAATTCAGAAAAGAATTAAAACTATTTAATTTGCACTCTTTTTTAATGAAATTATACATCTGTTATTCTTAAGTACTTATATATGTTTACATTTTTATGTGACATTAAATTGAAACACTAAGAAATACTTTTAAAATATTTTTTTAAGTACACAATATAATGTGAATTGATAAGATTTTCTTTATTATTTCAGCATCGAAATGGGGGGAGAGGAGCATCGATGAAAGTAAGAATAGGGCGTCCCCAAATTAACCATGGCCCAAAGGTCCCCATTGCTGTTAAAACGGTCCTAACCACAATATCTCTGATACCACCGCGGAATACTCATGTTCATATATTCAGTGGCGTTTACTGTGGGCCATCGGGGCTACCAACGGTAGCACGAGAAAATTTCGAGAACAAAAATATATCAAGATAAATTATATTAAAAATAATTATAGGCCACATTCTTTTTCAGTGACCTACATTTTTCAAAATTCCATATAATCTGTTCTGTTGAGATGAGTATTAAATCGCTCGCGAGTTGGCACATCAGTCCTCTGAAGATGCGGCAACGCCGAAGAAACCGGCATCCATACAGCGTGCGTTCGTTGCACGAGGTACTCCACCCTCCTACTGGTAAGAAAGGGCCAGCCAAGGCCTCCGGTTGCCGATTTCCAGAGCGGTTTCTTGACACGCTCGGAGCAGTTCCGAGGTTCGAAGGCAGTGGGTAGTAAACAGACATATTAAATTAGATGTGCGATTTTGTGCAAGACATACACATTCGGTAGTGAGTGTACAATTACGTAGTAGATTATATTAAGCCTGTTTTAAGTGTTAAATTTGCAATGTGCAATGCAATAAAAATAGTACAAACTACATAATCAAATATTACGTATAGGTATCTAGTCATCTAATCAAAGATTATTTCTAAGGTCAGCTCAGGGTATGAAGGCAGTATACGCCACTACATACATTAAGAGATCGTGTTTTGTTTTCCGTTGTTGTGGCGTTGCTTCCTTCGCCCCGCCTCTTGACTCTACGGGGGCAGACCGGCCCGAGTACTGAAAGACCCAACTACTCGTAATGAGAGCTCATTATGTAGCCTGCGCGTCGTGTTCGGTGAGTGCTGGGAGAGGATAATAGACTATAACGGCAGAAGATGGAGTACTTCGCACAGAGAACTGTTTAAACAGCCTTGTAATGACATACGAGGAGTGGAGAGGAAGGCTTATTGAGAACTTGCAGTTTCGTAAAAAGAAAAGAACAGAGAAAGAAAAAAAAAGATGTTTCTGCAAAGAAAGTCAAGAAGTCGAGCCGGGCCGGGCAGACGTACGTGTTTTCTCTGTGCCTTCCTTGTGAGCAGTGAGTGCTGTCTAGCGGCTCAGCTAGTGAAGTTGGAGTCCGGGACGCCCGCAAATTCTCCTATTGGGAGATTAAGCAACTATGAATTTCTCTATGTTCATGGGCTCTTCAGCGCTGATAAGAATGGATGGATTGAGCATTGAATAAATTTGCAACTGCTTTGTTGCTCAATGATGCATCACCAATGCTAATACAATCTATTGATATGTAATAACTCAGGACTTCATTTCCCTATGTACTAGAAGCCATTTTAATTCCAATATCCCATGAATATTATATATATTTTTGGTAAAAATGGATTATCTTTTTGAAAAGTGTTAATGATTGGATTTGTCACTCTTTTTAACGCGTAAGTCTGTAAGTTGTCTTGATCTTTCACCCTTGGGCACTTTGGTCTGAGTGAATGGTCATTTATTTATTTAACCTCAAAAAAATTTTAGACTGCGTGTTACTACTCTGAGGAAAAGGGCAAAGGCATTTTCTTAAATTCTGAAATCTCAGCTCTTACCCATATTCAAGTCGATATCTGCGTATAAATGGAAGTTAGTATTTTTGACAAAAGTTTATGACTTTTAACGACAGAAATCACTTTAATTATACTTCTGCAGTTGTTTTAATAGATTTTCATTTTGCCTATTTTAGCTTCCGATGCCCATTTTGGGGATTTTCCCTTGTTTGTGCTTTTTCGTCATTATTTACCCTTTTCCCCTAGTGGCACCAATCTTTATCAAGCTGGAAACATTTCTGCAAACCTGGGCAACATGAAGTCACAGTTGTGCATTACCTTTCTGTGGAATCGGAGCCATCATTGTTGGGTTATGTTCAAAATCTAAAAGGGAAAGGAAGATGATACCAGTGAAGGTTTTTGATATAAAAATATCATTGATGCTTACAGACTTGTTCGCTCACGAGAAATATCATTCTATGTTTGTGTATGGCCTCGGATCTCTTTTGAGGGCACATGTCCGTGTATAATAAATCCTTCTTACTTTCTTCTTGTTCTCCCATCCCTTCTGGCGATTACACAAGTGCGAAGAACGAAGTCTGCAATTCCGTTTTCACTGATATCATTTCAAGATTTAAAAGCGAGTCCACAACTTCATTTCGAAGAGACATTGTCGCGTGTAAAATAAATTCGTAGTCATTAGACCGGGTGCTCGTGAAGAATCGTGATTACAAAGAAAATGTGGTTTTCTTTCACATGAGTGCTAATGTAAATTTTAGAGTTAGAATAAAAATGTTAATCATTTAGTTATTACTTTTTTCAACTAATTACGTTTAAGCGGATTTTTTTTGTTTCCTGTGGTTTTACCCTCTATTTTAGCCAGAATAAATGCCGTTTATACATACCTGTTATAGTAAAAATAAATGCCTTCTGTCAGCCTATTTTAGGTGAAATGAATGCGTGAACTTCCGAGCTCTACTTATGAGGAAAGGTTCTGTAGTTTTAACGAACGCGCACATGGGCACTCTCTCTCTTCTGTGGATCCAGGAGCCCATCGCGTCTAAGAGTTTGCAGCAGGCGATTTGTGACGGGTTTCATTTGATTTATTTGGTCAAGAAACGGTAAAAACTGTATATGACGCGTGGGGGAGAAGATTATCTGCGCACGTTTTCTTGAGTACCAGAATCCCTTGCCAACATTTTAACCATAAATAGTTGAAAGTTAAAACAATAATAATAATAATAATAATAATAATAATAATAATAATAATAATA
This sequence comes from Teleogryllus occipitalis, assembly GCA_011170035.1. Classification (NCBI taxonomy): domain Eukaryota; kingdom Metazoa; phylum Arthropoda; class Insecta; order Orthoptera; family Gryllidae; genus Teleogryllus; species Teleogryllus occipitalis. Next base: position 175,258 of record BLKR01000678.1, on the reverse strand, counting down.
ATAATAAAATTAAAAAAGCTCGAAATTAGCAACATTTGAAAAACTAGACATTTTCGGTCCTGAGTTATAGGAAAACTATTTGCAACGGTAAACGAACGTCAGATTTGATTTGTCTGCATTGCTAACAATACAGTAACTCACCCTCAGCTCTCCTACCACTATAAGCAAAAGCAGAGCTCAACAAAACGTGCGCATAATGAAGCTACGTTTGTTATAAGCGGGTTGAGATTTTACCGAAAACCGCATTTCGCTGCGACATGTTTCTTTCGCCAGATGAGCCGAGAGAGTATGCAACATTTACATCTATATTTATTATTATTATTATTATTATTATTATTGTTATTATTATTATTGTTATTATTATCATTATTAAGGATCGAACTTTTAGCTGATAAAAAACGGAAAATATTAATTTTTATGTGCTTAGAAAGTAAAGAATATGTGTTAAAACGATGAAAATATTTTACTACCCATATGAAAACCGTTAACCAAGTTGGAAAAAAGTCTCAATGTAAAACATGACATCCTCTTTATCGTCTGTGCAAATCTGAGGAAGTTGGGAACTGTTCGTGTTTTGAGTGTATGTTATCGTTCGGAGTGTTATTGCCTGAATCGACAGAACACGAAATCGATTGTAAACAAGAAATGGTCCTCAGACTTTTTCTCACAGGTCGTGACCAGACCTACTCAATTCAATTCGGGAAAGTTCCACAGTAACATGTGATAGGAGACCAACCATTGATTTCCAAAACTGGCACGCCTTTCACCATATATCCAAAATTACATCATTCATATCAAAATCATCAAATATTAAACTTCATTTATTCAAATAAAATTTCATTTATTTATCTAAAATTGAAATAATTAAAAATATTTTTTCGAGGAAAATATACATTTTCATGCAACTTAATCAAAATATTTATTTTTACGTGATAAAGAATTAGGTATATGGAAACCATGGGGTGCTACTTGAATTTCCACTTAACTTTCAACGCTTCAGATTAAAGGGAAATATATGTGCGTATCTGAAAGTCAGACCCTAATTATAATAATGTTTATTATAACAATATAAACCTAAAGAAAATATGAGTTGAACCGTTGCTTTATTTTTTAAATACGTTGATAATGTATTGGTACTATATTTACTATATTTTTTTAAAAATATTCCTTGTAATGTTGTATTAGAACAAAATACTCTTATGATTACGGGCGGATTTTAATTGATGTGATTTTTTTTAAACTTCGGAACATAAGTGTAGATATTATTTTATGTTATGACGAAAGGAATTCTATTTTATGTGACTTTTTGCACTTTCCCTCGATTTAGACTAATAGATATTTTTAAAGCATTTTCCGCTGGTTTCATCGGTTTTAATGTCATTTTAAATGCTACTTGCTTCTAATAATATTTACGAGATGCCACAAATGTTCTCAGAATCGCTGAGTGGCCTAGTCGACTTCTTCGGTCAGAAATAGTAATGTCAGACGTATGTAATCTTTTCTTTGTTCCGGTGACGCCTGCCAGCGCCATCGTCAGTTCGGCCGAATTTTATTCTGTGTGTGTGTAACATACAATTGATAAAGTAAAATATATTTAGTGAAAATTGCAAAATATGTGTAATATGTAATATAGTACTAAATATGTAAAAGTATGAAATGAAAAAATTGGCTATTGTATTTGAACGGCGACGATTCGCCAAAATTTCAGTTTTGAGAACAGTAAGTAGAAAGAGAAAAAAATATAAATATAAAAAACATAAAAATCCAGTCTCTACACATCAGTTCTCTGCACGGTGCGACACCACATGCGCTGCCCCCCCGGAAGCCAGTCGCTCGTCACGCCATGTTCCCGCCTCCCCTTTCCCCACTCCCGGCTTTTTTCGCGCCCAAATTAGCGCATTACCGCTAAAACACCTGAAAAACGCCCCGCGCCGCGCCGCGCAGCAAAACGTTGGGTGTGGACGCTCTCGCTTCGTTTGCAGCGTTTGCAGCGCGCTCTGCTGGAGGCTGCGGAAGAAGAGGTACCGTAGCACGGGGAACAGTGCAAGCCAGCGCCTTCTCAACTTTTTCTGGCCTCGGGACCGGCTGAGGTGGCACGGAGACAACTTCCGTGTCCGATGCAGCGGCTGTGATTCGGTTTTGATTGATTGATTCGTTGATTTTATCGTGTTTCTGGGTGCGTCAACTGCGTTGGTCATTAGTCCCGTTAGTGTAGTGAGTGTTTTTTTCTCGGGAGATGGCGGTGATCTTCCCCTGCTGGATGGCGAGATCCGGCGCCGACCTAACGTCGGCTAGTGGGGTTTCTTTCCCCCTAACCAGGACTCTCCCACCAGCAGGCACCGCCCCAGCCGGGACAAGCTCTAAGCTCCCGACCGGTCTCCCGGAATATGTAGTAGTGTAGTGCATGTTAGTGTGTGTGTGTGTGTGTGTGTGTGTGTAAGGTGAGAGGTTAGGACAAGGAAGAGGAAGGACAGATCGCGCGCGGTCCGTGGCCTGTTTGGTAGGGTCCTGCTCCGGCATTCGCCTGGTGTTGATCGGAGAAACTACGGAAAACTACAGATCAGAGCGGCCGACCACTAGAATTCTCCTCCAGTGACTGAATTCGACCTAGCTGAAAAGCTAGTGTCGAAAATCCTGCCGCCATCAGGACTCGAACCTAGGACCTCCCGGTCAAAGGCGCTGCAGTGACATCAGCTGATGCTCTGCATCAGATGATGTTACCGCTCCCGGTCAGTGATCCGGCAGTTCCAGGGTTGGAGTACGGAGGATGGCGGATTTTCCACACTAGCAAGATGGCTGGGCCCGATTCAGCCTTTCTTCTGGAAGAGAATTCTAGCGGCCGGCTGCTCTGATCAATACCAGTCGTCAGGATCGTAATTCGGAAACGGAATTTATTGTAATAAAAAAAGAAAAAATGTAATTTTATATGTATTTATTTTTACCAAAATATGTGAAATAAAATTTCATGTTTCAAATTTCTTTCTACAAGAGTTTTCTGAGCACAGCACATCGTCGATTAGATCTTGACATGGATTCTAAGATACCAAAAGTTAGTTCTACTTGTGCCTCTAGTACTAATCTGTAGAGGTTTGCTAATTATTTACTAGTTTCATTCGAATAATATAATACGTTCGTGCTATATACAATGCTGTTCACGAGAAGCCGTTGTTCAAATGAATAGTAGTGCCGTGTAGCCAGTGATGGATCCGGGAGAATGTGGATAAAGGAAACACCCCCCCCCCCAGGCCCATTCCAACATCACGTTATGACAATGACGTAAAAATGCTCTTGATCGAGTTACGCATGGGGTCTACGAAGCAGGCGTTAGTACGTCCTTAACGTTACTTCTGCTTCACGTACATCCTTGTTCCCAACGGCTACCAACGCGTTTTCTAAGAAGCAAGGGGGATACGTTTGATAATTAATAGCGTAGGTCCGGCGTTTTAAAAGAAGGAAATTGCATGGCTTTGTAAGAAAGATTATTCCAGTAACATATGTTCGGAACTCGCCTATGAAAAGTTCCATTGCGACGAATAAATTTGTATTAAAATATAACGAAATATGTAGTAATAAATAAAATATGTAACTATATCAAAGTATGTAAAAATATATGAAATAAAAATGGCGCCCAATTGTTCCTTCCTCTTTCTTGTCCTATCCTCACTTTTTATTTACAGAGACTTACACTTACATGCACTACACGACCACCTCCCGCTATAAAACGTGCACTACGCTTATGGGATTAACTGACACACCACCACCACCACCACCACCACCACGCTCGGAAATATTGAATTAAATCTAAAGGATTCAAGATTCAAGGGTTGGCTAGAAGTTATGACAACTATTTTCTTTTCTAAAGAAGTATTATGTGATCACATAATTTTATTTGTCACATGAATGACATGAAAGAAATACAGTATTAGTGTGTTCACCATAGATGCTTCGTATCTATTATGACAGTGTGAAAGCAGTTGTCTGATTACCGCCGTGCGAGATAAATGTAACCCTTTGCAGCATCGCTCCTACATTAAGACAGCCGTTCTCCGTGGAAGAAATGCCCTATAATGTCACAGGGAAGTGGTGCAGGCTGTTGGGAATAATGCTATTCCACATGCAGTGGTGCGTTACTGATCACAGATTGCTAAGCGTCCTCGCTGAAACATTTTTGGTTATCTCGCGACTGTCCGGGATGGAAGGCCATTATTTAGATTTAGATTTAGATTAGATTAGATTTATTACTAATTCTGCAAATAAGTTCCAGAACTTGGTGGCAGAATACACTAACTAAACATTACAAAACTTAACAACTATACAAAATTTTACAAATTTTACACACTTTACAAATTAACATAAACATTTCACCGTGCAAGCTTCCATAGCACTCCACTTCACTTCACTTCACTTCACTTCACATCACTTCACTTCACATCACTTCATTTCACTTCACGTCGCCTCGTCTCACCTCACCATACTGCCAATCACATTTTAATGTGATTCTGACACACTCTTTTCCCTCAACTTCACATCACTGCACTACACGCCACTGCACATAATAATAATAATAATAATAATAATAATAATAATAATAATAATAATAATAATAATAATAATAATAATAATAGTAATAATAGTAATAATAGTAATAATGTAATATAACATAATATATATACATAACATAACATAACATAACATAACATAATATAATAGTTATAATATAACATACTTTACATAGGAGGTAATAAGACACATATAAACATCTAGGAATTTAATTTATTTTTAAATTTGCTGACATCACGAGGGAAGGGATCAAAGATTGTCACAGGCAAGTCGTTCCAGTCTCTAATAGTTCGATTCGCGAATGAATATTTCCCAACGTCCGTTTTCTGAATTCTTGTCTGAATTTTGTGCATGTGATCCGCTCTGCCGAAATATGTAGGGTTCCCTAATCGACTTTGAATTTCTTTCCACGGTCGAAAGCCTGTGTACGCTTTATACATAGCATAGAGACGCGATTTCATTCTCCTTGTTTCGAGTGACTCCCATACTTTATTCCTGGTACCCCTGAAAGCAAATTTTGAACCTCTACGCTGAACCTTTTCTAGATTTCTTTGCTGCAAAAGTCTGTATGGGTCCCAACATATCGCGCCATATTCTAATATTTTTTTATAATATTAATTTCCAACAGGTTCCACCAATTCCCTGTGATAATCTAATACATCGACGGAGGCTTCCACGAAGAACGACAGACTTGATGTCGGTCAGATGATCTTCCATGGTGGTATGAGTGTGACATTTGATTTCACATTGCTCTTTGTGCTAATAGAGACTAAAAAAACAATCTCTAGTTGTGAACGCACTAGTATTGCATGTCTTTCACGTGACGAAACTGCGACTATTCTTTCAGAGACTGCACTTACCGGAACTATACTTACAGGAACTATAGATACCGGAACTAAACTTACCGGAACTATACTTTCCGGGTCTATACTTACCAGCTCTACACTTACCGGCACTACCGGTATAATACTTACCAGGACTATACTTAGCCGAACTATACTTAGTGGAACTACAATTACCGAGACTATACTTATCGGAACATGTCGGATATTTACTTGCCGAGACTTTACTTGCCAAGACTTTGTAGATTTCCTCGTGCATTACTGCCCTTCCATTTCTGCATTACTAATACTTACTGCATAATCTGCATTACTCCCCTTCCATTTCGTAACGCAAATGATCGCGCGAGCTACATTTGTAGTCTAATGTAAAATCATGACTTTTGTGCGCATTATGAGAAACCTTTCGGAAAAATTCTCGGTTTCTCAAACTGCATGTGTCAATGTGTTGTCAATGTCACTCGATTTCAACGTGGCATTTGAGGGGTTGTCAAGGTTAAAAAATGATATATGACCAATTTTTGTTGAGTTCCTTGAATTTTTGAAATTTGCGAAAATTTAGAATTTTTCGACGTCTTCTTTTAACAACAATAAGAGAATTTTTCCTTAATGTTATGTGTTTTCAAAATTAAATCTTCATATTAGATCTTAAACAATTTAAGTTAAAATATGAGTATTTTCACGTAATTTTGCACAAAAAGCCAGTTTTATTAACAATATATTATCTCAAAAAAGACTCAGATTTTTTTCCTTTATGGTAGCTGCCTCCTTGAAAATAACAATCAAGAATTTTGTGCCTATTTTGTTTTTCCTTGTACATTTGTTTTCTTTATGCTTTTAGATATGAAATATTTTTTTTAATTCTCTATTTTTTTATAAATTTGCCAAAAATGCAGATTTTTACTTCAGACAAAATTCGGCCAGAAAAAATTATATATTTTGATAATTCTTTTTTAAATTAATCCCAATTGTTTATTTTAGTGAATTAACTGGAATGATAAAAGTAATGTGGAATCTAAAGAGTCGCGATTTGATTATTTGAGAAAAATAATTGTTTATAAATTTACTCTGGACATTTCAATTCATGTATCTGAAACATTTAGTGACACATTAACTATTCTAGTTCATTCACTAGAGCGAATCATGTGTTACACGGTGCAAAAAGAATTATATTATTATCTTTTATAGTTTATGATGTTTGGCATGCGTGGATGTGCTGAAAATTCCCGAATCGGGAAAATGCATCTGGAGTTCACTCACTAAGGGCTTCACAGTTAACACTCGCTTAGAAGAAAAGAATTTTTCAAAAACTAATAAACATAGTAAGAAACGGCTTGAAGCATTTAAAAGAGAATAAAATTGAACATACGACACATTAAAAATTGAAAGTCATGAAATTTCACGCTTTTCACCATATCGAGGTAGACACCTGTTTTATTTGTTTTTACGGGTAGAGCAAGCGACAATAGCGCTGATCCATTTTCGTTCTGCTCTGTAAATTTCCAAAAATGCGAAAGTTACAAATAATGCGAGAGTGTGTACTGGTGTAGCATCACTACTTTAAAATTGCGAGTAATTCATTGTTCTCGTAAATTTAAGGTCAGCTTGAGAATACATGCACACAAATCCCAAATAGCTTGTAATGACTGAATAAATACAGTGACCTCATTTGATTGTCTTTAACATTTGTGGAGACAATTGTAAAATAAATCACAAAAATTGAATTGACAATTCGTAGTTAATCTTTAACCACATTAAAATACGTAATCCTTCCGTAATATTTCGCCTTGACAGGCATGTCTCTTGTGACATACCAATATGTCACTGAATATTGTACAATATTTATTTTAAATGGCGTCAATTAAAGGGGATAAATTATGTGAATATGCTAGCATAGCAACGGTAAGCGAGCCGTCGACAAGGTAAACATATTCATGGAGTGACAATCGCGGAGACGGCTAGCTAATTCTATATAGAATTCTGGGATTGGCCGAAAAAGCAGTGACAGTCGTGAAGACGGCTAGTTTGTTTTGCAAGAATTTAGAGATTGGCTAGGTACGAAAGTACATCAAATGTTATCTGCAAATAAACAATCGAATTTATGAACCGAGCTTTGCAGGGCTGAAAGAATACGAGAGACATTCATTCTGACTGATGCCGTGCTCATAAACGGATCGTGCTCCAATTAATGTTAGGAGTTTTTTTTCTTTGGGGACTTGTAAGCATCTACTAGGGAATGGATATTGAGAGAACATCAAAATTGGAACTCTAAGTGTGACAGTGGAGCTCAAAAATATTTCATGTGAACGAGTTGGAGGGACATTGAGGGCTTGGGCGAAGTTGTCAGTGATTGGACTGGAATGTTAGCAGCAAATAGTTTGTTGATCTGATGAACGGTAATTGAAGTGAGCTTCCGAGAAAAGAAGAGAGAAGATGTGTCTGGACCTGAGGACAGCGGCGTCGGAGATGGATAAAGATGGCCGAAAAAGCGCGCGAAGACATAAGGTTGGAACGGTCATGACAAACATTTAATTTTATATTGGGAAAAGTTATACAATACCAAAATTGTTTTAAATTGTTAATAAATTTCCATGTTTTCGTGAAATGAATATATGATTTTTCATTGAGCCAATGCTGCCGCGCTGTCTCGATTTTTTCGACATCCATTGCCTCGTTTGCCGCGGCCAAATCCTCCCCACGTGATCGGCACATTTAGAAAATTGTCGCACTGAATTTGGTTCTAGAACGCCTGTGTCGTCCTGGAGACACCGATTGTACTTCTCCCCCATAAATCGCATACAGTTTTTTCTGTTCTTTGACAACACCAAATCATTTTGTAGTACCAATAGTTTTTATTTAGTTGAATAAAAGTTCCTCGCGATCATGGTGACGGTCATGCTGTGTTTTTGTGACGTTTCCTTATGCTTCTTTGGCTTTTTGTATCTAATCCTCACTTCGAGATAGTTTTCTGCATTGGCATGATAAAATTATAAGCAATTTCAGTGATAAATACAGAAGCCTGGTCGAGTATTGTGGTAAGTTAATATTGCAGGAGATCCAAATGCATGTACAGCCATTTTAGTGTTGTTTATTGCACCGATTTCTTTCTCGAATACGTACATATATAAGGAGTAATATACGCAGAATAGAGAAAGTTATTAAGTGCTCCCGCAAGAAACTTTTTTGACAGAAATACTTGTATTTTGTGACCCTGTTACAGACAAAATGGATAATCCTGTTCTAATATGTAGTAAATGACTCCCTCTAACACTTTATCTAGTCAGATTTCACGAATAGTAAGCACTTGATACCGAAAAATTGTTGTTTCTTCAAAACATCCGTCCGTCGGCCAATCGTCTGTGAACAGCACTAGCGCCTATACTATTGGTAGGATTTTTTCCGAACTGAATAAACCCCTGTCGATCTGGCCTCACTCAAAGATCTGAGGTTTTGAATTATATTTATTAACTTTTGGAGGTACTTTACACGAAGCCTCTGAGACATTTTCAAAATTTTCTCAAAAATCGGTCAAATTTTTTAAAAATTTCTTGTAAGAATAGAGAGAAATACACTTATAGAGAATGGCATAAGTCCGATTTTCACTGTTAACTCTGCTTTCGCAAATTGCAAAAGTGATGTATTGCAACAACCTCTCCAACTTCAAATCAGGTAAATATTTATTCTTCGCAGCGTGTTTATAGTGATCTTGAATAGATTTAATTTGTGTTGAACTGAGAAGTGACAAGCCGAAATGTATGAGAGTAGGTAATTTATTTCCGAGAACATTTCTATAACCTCACTATCGATATGTTCTGATGTATTCGTACCTCAAAATCTTTCCAGAATTATGTGTATATAGTACTATACTCACAATGTAAAAATAATGTAAATCTTAATGGTTTGAAAAAAGATTCTGAAATAATGTTTATTAGGATGTATGAAAGAGGTTAAAATGAAGGTTTTTTGACTAGGATTTTCTTACCCACTAGATAGTTACAAATGAATTACATGCATCAAACATATAGAGGAGATGGATTAGGAAGGAGCCATCAAAGGTATCACTGTTTCAAATAAAACAATACTGCAAACTTATTTATCATAATTTATTAGCTATTTTAGTATATACATAGTCATCAGTCAGATGCCATTCAAAATTATCATTTATCTTTGTAATTCGTTGTAATTAGAGGCAAGCATATTGCTAATGTTGTGGTTTAAAACCATTGAAAAATCGTTTGAAGCGAAATAATCTATTCGTGTTACTTCCACACTCAACATTTGATTTGTTTGTTAAGCCCGATTTACACAGTATTTTTTCATCATATTTGGCGGTACAGAAAAGGGACAGACCAGACAGGATGTATACTCTACAGGAAAAGGAAGCGTCATTTTTCCTGTACAGTTTACATTGTTCGTCTCGCTCATCCATTTTCGATATCGAACCGGTACCGCGTAGAAAGAAACGTCGCTTTTCTGTCCGTTTTCTGTACAGAAAAAGGACGAAAAAATGACCGTGTAAAACGGATTCTGAAAATCAAAATACCGAACAAAATAAGATATAATGAATTGTTAGCGACTCCACGACTTCCCTTCAGGAGGATGGTCTCACAAGGGGAAACAAAGCAATTATGAGGCCATCGAGCTGACAAGGGAGTTTTATTTTGGTGAAGTCCCATTCCGGCTGGACAAACGTTCTCTTTTGGCTAGCAAAAAACTTTTTTTAAAAAGGAATTGGTCACTTTATTTCTGAAAGAAAAAAGAACAGAATTTTCATTTGGCCATTTTGATTTAAGATCGAATAATATTTTACACTGATTTTTTTAAACCAATCGTAACTTGAGATTATGTCATCAAAATGGCGTTTAAAGAGGAAATCCCGTACGTTTGCGGTTTGTGTTATTACACAGTTACTATCAATTGAATGACGAACTTGGGGATTTTCGATAAAATATTAATATTCTATGTAGAATTCTTTGGGCACGTATGATTTTGCTCATTTTTCTTGTGTTTCCAGCCAGAACGGAATATAGAATTAACCTGTTTAAAATCATACCCTAAATGGTCCTAATGTACAGGAAATTAGTTTATTAATATTGCATAACTTCTCAATTCGGAAATATTCCATTCAACAAGCCAATGTTGCGATTTCATGAAAACTTTGTACTAGCAATCATCACTTCACATAACTCATTTGTGCTTTTAATATGTATAAAATACTTGTCCTCAAAAAGTTATTGCAAGATGACAGTTCATTATTTGTTCCTGTACTTAGGCCTACTTCCAATTATTAAAATAATATATACAATTTCCATTAACCATGGGACGGAAGTAGAGTAATGTATAGTACCACACAATACATAAATAGGTATTAGAAGTCCACTGAATTTGAAGTCAACTTTGACATTTCAAGTTGAAGTTCTCCTCATCTCTTGACCGTAGTACACCTTTGTGTTGCAATTACTTAACCGCAAAAGTCGAAAAAACTGAATTTTCCGAGGGTCAGAGCAGAAGATGCCGATTACAATTTTCGCAGGTCTACACAGAATGTTGGACCATTTCGATTTAATCGGACTTGCTCTTCTTTTTCTTCAAATTGAAAGTCTTCTTGGCGTCGCGTTTAGAGCGTCTGTAGTTCCAGAAGTTGGTACGCCTGTACTGCGCGGTCCTGCCCTGCTTGATGGCGTCCTCCATGTTCCTCTGGAGGCCGTCCAAGTAGCTGGCGAAGGCGCGGGAGGTCGACTTGAGGAAGTCGAGACCGAGTCTGATCTTGAGCTGCGCGATCTGTTTGAGGAGGTCCACTATGGACGACTGTGGCGGGGGAGATTGCGGGGCCTGGGTTGGACTGTGGGTGGTGGTCGTCACCTCTGGCACGACAGGAGCGCTGTCTGTGGGCATTTCCGGAACGTTGGTGGGCTGCTCTGCGGTGTCCATGGTGGTTGTGTCTGCCTGTACTTGCTCCGTGCTGGAGTATGTAGGCCTCACGTAGACCGGCATTTCCGACTCAAACTCGTTCATTACTCCGTCGTCTTGCACTTGCTCGGCCAACACTTCCACGGACGTGTGGTCTGGTACACCCGTCACCAACTCCACGTGCGATTCATATTCAGAGGGACCGTCTGTGAAGCTATCTGGGTCCATAATGGAAGTACTCATCTCCTCCTCTTCATCCTCATCCATTATGGATTCGGTGACTTGCTTGTCACAGTCATCGTCCGTCTCTTCTTTCTTCATTTTCATTGGCTTGGCCGCTTCGGTGGGCTTTTTAGTTTTGGTGGCCTTCTTGGCGAACAGCATCTCTATCTCGTTGCCGAGCTCGACGGACTTGTCGGAGACTTTCTTGGCGTGGTCGGCGAAGTCGGCCACCTCGGCCGCCATCTGGCGGTGGGCGTCCGCCATCTTGCGGCCGATGTCCGCCATGTCGAGGGTCTGCCTGCGCACGCGCACGTGGCGCGGCCCGTGTTCCACGCCGCCTTCGCTGGACGTCTGGTCGCTCAGGCTATAGTGCACCGTGTCGCTGCCGACCTGCGGAAGACCAGGAAAGTAAATACATGCATACATTCATTTGAACTGCAATTGGGTATGACCCGGTGGCAGTTAAATAACAACAACAATAATAATAATAACAACAGCAATAATAATAATGATAATAATGATAATAATAATAATAATAATAATAATAATAATAATAATGATAATATTAATGATAATAATAATAATAATGATAATAATGATAATAATGATAATAATAATAATAATAATAATAATAATAATAATAATAATAATAAAGGGGCACAGTACAAGCCGAGGATGCAATAATCATACTATCACTAATATTAATTGTTATAACAATTATTTCAACTATGTCATGATATCCAATAATTATACGTTCGTGGTGCAACAGTTTAATATAAGCTACATAAATATTTGCTAAATTAGATTTTTTTAAATTCATTGATCGCGTTCACTAAACTTCACTGCACTGCACTACACTACACTACACTGTTTTGCTTTGAATTACACTGACCAGCACTTACTCATTTAATATCTACTACTCTCATCTTGTTCTAACTTATTTCTAAAACTTCGGACGCTTAAAGGAAAAGCTTTGAGAATTGCTGCGGGTAAACTGTTCCAATCTCTAATTGTTCGGTTACAAAAGGATCATACACAGTGTTCACATCGTGATGGAAAGAGATAGGTGAACTACTCGACGCGCCGATTTTTGCTAATTTGCACAGTACGAGTTCGCCTCACGAATCACGTAACCGTAGCACGACTACTTGGAGAGCGAGAAGTATTGAGGAACATTTTAAAAGTGACAATTTTCTAAGTAAGGAAAAACTAAGTCACTGCATGAAAAACTGGTTAAATTACGATTTTTCAAAAAAAAATTAAGTTAAAAGAAAAAATGTTTCCTTTCAGAAGAAAGATATTTCTGTGTGTGACTTCATTTTCACTGCCGCGGAGTTCGATTTTAATAGAGAAAAAAATGGAAGAGTAATAAAAATGTTACCTGCTGTAAGCTGTCTACCCCTTTTTTTATTTATCTATTTAGTCAAAAACAGTCAAAAACTTTGTGACGTATGGGGGAGAAAATCATCTGCGCACGCTTTCTTGAGTTTCAGAATCCCTTCCCAACAATTTAACTATTAATAGTTGAAATATGAAAAAAATAATAGAAATAATAATAGAAATAATAATAATAATAATAATAATAATAATAATAATAATAATAATAATAATAATAATAATAATACATTTAAAAAAGCGAGAGATTAACATTTCAAAAACTAGATATTTTCGTTGCCGAATTATCGAAAACGTATTTGTAACGGTAAACGAACGAGGTATAAAAAATACGAGAGGAATATAGATATTGGCCAACCTCTCTGAACCGGACGCGCGGGGCCTGGTTGAGGTCGGCGGAGACCTCTCCGGTGCCGACGTCCCTGTAGCGCACGCGGCCGGCGGGGTTGTAGGCGTAGTAGTCGGACTTCTTGGTGATGTGCTGCGAGCTGGGCGACTGGGCGCCCGCGCCGGCGGCGGTGGCGGCGTCGGCGGCGGGGGCTGCGGCTGGGGCGGCCTCGTGGTACCGCACGCGACCGTCGGCGGCGGCGGCGGTGGCGGTGGCGTTTCGGGTGGGCGCCGTGTGCGCCCCTGACGGCGAGGACGAGTAGTACTTGTTGGCCTGCTCCACGTTGTAGTAGTTCCCTGCGCCGTTGTATGCCTGGCAGGAGAGAGGGCGTTTACTACAGGATGTCTCGATATACGTTACAAATTTATAAGGGGTGGTTAGTTATTCCGGGCACATCAACTGCTAAGGACATCAGACAGAAGGTGTTTGAATGTCGATCAACGGATCATGTCGAGTATCGTCCGATTGTTGCCACAAGTCGACAGGACAATGAGTGAGTTCAAGATGTTCTGTTTGTTAGCGAGAAGTATTTTGGAAACAATGTGTATTGGAATAAAAATGCTTCGCACAGAACGAGGTCGTTTTATGTGAATCGCGAAGGCCGAAGACCAGAACCCCATCGGAATTTGGAAAGGCGTAGCGAAGCGACAACTGAGGTTAGGTTCGGAAAACGAAAATTTACGACAGACACAATGTACTGGAAACTACACGCCCACTAGTGGTAGAAACTTCTCACCCACAGTCTAATTCATGTTCATTACACAAAATCTGATAATCTTTGTTACACTAATGTACTTCTACCCTAAAGACTTGGTGTTGCCAAAACGAATTAGTGAATTATCCAGATTCGGATATTAACCCTCACACATATAAGCAAACCAAACGCAACGACTCTCATCGAGGTGTCTTAGGGTCCGAGCCACGACGATTGCAGATTTTCCACATGAACTTACTCCGCATTCAGCGGCTATCTGGAGGTAATGCTAACGGCCAGCTGCTCTGAAGGGAAGTCATCCACGACTTCTCCCAACAGAACCAGGCGAATGCCGATTCTTTAACGAAAGGGCAAGGGACCGCGCACTATCTTTCCTTTCTCTTCATCCTATTCTTTCGCCTTACACACGCACTTCCATGCACTACACTACTCCACATGACCAGTCGAGAGATTAGAGCTTGTCCTTGCTGTGGCAGTACCGAGCTGTAGGGAGATACCTGAAAAGGGAAATCATTTCCCCCCACTTTCTGGAATGAAACAATCACTGCCGTAAAGAAAGTCATGTCCATAGCAGTTGCCTTGCCAGAAAACAGTGAATAAGTGAGTGCATGAATGAATGAGTGCATGAATGAATGAGTGCATGAATGAATGAGTGCATGAATGAATGAATGAGTGCATGAATGAATGAATGAGTGCATGAATGAATGAATGAGTGCATGAATGAATGAATGAGTGCATGAATGAATGAATGAGTGCATGAATGAATGAATGAGTGCATGAATGAATGAATGAGTGCATGAATGAATGAATGAGTGCATGAATGAATGAATGAGTGCATGAATGAATGAATGAGTGCATGAATGAATGAATGAGTGCATGAATGAATGAATGAATGAGTGCATGAATGAATGAATGAGTGCATGAATGAATGAATGAGTGCATGAATGAATGAATGAATGAGTGCATGAATGAATGAGTGCATGAATGAATGAGTGCATGAATGAATGAATGAGTGCATGAAAGTGAATGAGTGCATGAAAGTGAATGAGTGCATGAAAGTGAATGAGTGCATGAAAGTGAATGAGTGCATGAAAGTGAATGAGTGCATGAAAGTGAATGTGAGTGCATGAGGTGAATTGAGTGAGTGCATGAAAGTGAATGAGTGCATGAAAGAAATTAGTAATGAGTGCATGAAAGTGAATGAGTGCATGAAAGTGGGCCAAGGTGCATGAAAGTGAATGAGTGCATGAAAGTGAATGAGTGCATGAGAGATCAGATGAAATTTTGCATGAAAATGAATAGTTGCATAGAAAGTGAATGAGGCATGAAGAGTGAATGAAGTGCATGAAAGTGAACAGGTACATGAAGGTGAATGTGCAAGGTGCATGAGAGTGAATGAGTGCATGAAAGTGAATGAGTGCATGAAAGTGAATGAGTGCATGAAAGTGAATGAGTGCATGAAAGTGAATGAGTGCATGAAAGTGAATGAGTGCATGAAAGTGAATGAGTGCATGAAAGTGAATGAATGAGTGAATGAGTGCATGAAAGTGAATGAGTGCATGAAAGTGAATGAGTGCATGAAAGTGAATGAGTGCATGAAAGTGAATGAGTGCATGAAAGTGAATGAGTGCATGAAAGTGAATGAGTGCATGAAAGTGAATGAGTGCATGAAAGTGAATGAGTGCATGAAAGTGAATGAGTGCATGAAAGTGAATGAGTGCATGAAAGTGAATGAGTGCATGAAAGTGAATGAGTGCATGAAAGTGAATGAGCGAATGAATAAATGAGTGAGTGTGGGCGGGCGTACCAGCGCTGGGGCTCCGAAGCCCTGCGAGGCGTAGGGCTGACCGCCGTGCACGTCGCCCGCGTAGGTGGTGACGGTGCCGCCCGCCACCGCCGCGTCGCCACCGTCGCCCGCGTAGCGCTGCTCCTCGGTCGCCTCGCCCTCCGCGCCCTGCATGCCCTCGAACACCTGCGCAACGCGGCCACACTCAGCCACACACAAGAATGCTATCGCCCTCGAACACCTCCGCAACGCGACCACACACTAGTAGGTTGTTGCCTTCCGACACCTGAGCAACTCGGCCACATACTCAGCCACACACTCAGCCACACACAAGCCACGGCCACGGACTCCTCCGCCTGGCCGTGGTCGTCGTCGCCCTGAAGAAGGCCTTACCTTGGGAATGAGGGACTCCTCCGCCTGGCTGTGGTCGTCGCCCTAAAGAAGGCCTTACCTTGCGAATGAGGGACTCCTCCGCCTGGCCGTGATCGTCGCCCTGAAGAAGACCTTACCTTGCGAATGACGGACTCCTCCGCCTGGCCGTGGTTGTCATCGCCCTGAAGAAGGCCTTACCTTGCGAATGACGGACTCCTCCGCCTGGCCGTGGTCGTCGCCCTGGTCGTAGTCGCCGCCGTAGTAGTAGAAGTTGCCGTGCGAGGGCAGCGCGGGCGCGTCCACCTCGTACGTCCGCTTGGCGGCGCCACCGCCGAACGGGTACATGATGAGGCCGGCCAGTCCTGCGGTGATTGCCAGGCCCAGGAGACCCACACCGAACGAAGGCATCACCTGCCGCACGTGACACAATGGTAGCTCACTCACTGCGGTCCGATTAACGCTTCAGTAGTCGCGTGGATTACTATTGTAATCCAGTCGAATTCATTCTTTGTTTACGTGATGGATCGTGATAAGAACGTTTTGAGTGATTTGTTGGAACTGATGTTTGTCAAGATGGGAGACATGAGGGACGTATTGGGTGTCCTGATGTGAGAAGCGATGAGGCATGCTGTGAGTCGCGAAGTGAGACGTGTTATAAGACGTGATGTGAGACGCGACGTGAGAAGCGATGTGACACGTGACGTGAGACGCGATGTGACATGTGACGTGAGACGCGATGTGAGAAACGATGTGAGACGTGATTTGAGGCACGATGTGAGACATTTTATGAGACGTGATATGAGAAGCGATTAGTGACGTGACGTGAGTCGTGACGTGAGTCGTGACGTGAGTCGTGACGTGAGTCGTGACGTGAGTCGTGACGTGAGTCGTGACGTGAGTCGTGACGTGAGTCGTGACGTGAGTCGTGACGTGAGTCGTGACGTGAGTCGTGACGTGAGTCGTGACGTGAGTCGTGACGTGAGTCGTGACGTGAGTCGTGACGTGAGTCGTGACGTGAGTCGTGACGTGAGTCGTGACGTGAGTCGTGACGTGAGTCGTGACGTGAGTCGTGACGTGAGTCGTGACGTGAGTCGTGACGTGAGTCGTGACGTGTGACGTGAGACGTGACACGTGGCGTGGAGTGAGGTGAAACGTGGAGTGAGATGTGACGTGAGATGTGGCGTAAGAAGTGGGGCGGTCTGAAGGGCGTCTTACCTCACGCGCGAGGTAGTTGTAGATGCGGGTGGATAGCGGCCGGTCCTTGGCGTGGGCGGGGCGGGTGCCGTTGGCGGGGGCGGCGTCGCCCTCCTCCGCCTGCTCGCCCACCTTGCTCTCGGCCAGCGCCGTGCCGTTGGCGTTGGCGGCGCTGGGACGGTTCTTGCGCCGCTTGTTCTTGTTCTTCTTCTTCTTGCCGCCGCCGCTGCCTGGCCGCCGCGTGCGACGCGTCGCCGTCTCCGTCTTGGATTCGGACGCCTCCTCCCCTGCCAACGCAGGACGCAAAACGATTGAAATGGTTGCGGCTTCGGTGATATAACATATAACGATTTGCAGGTTCAAAGCCGATCGAAGCGTGGATTTTTATTGGCGAGAAAATCCTTCGTACGCTTTCGGAGGGGGAATAAAGCCGACTGACCCATGCTGTAGATTTACTACACGTAAAAGTAAAAGTACGTAAAAGCCTAAAAGAAGCATCAAACCCGATAGAAACCGTGGGTTTTTAATACTTTGAACGACTTTATTCGGAAAGGAAGTAAAGCCAGTTGTCCCATGCTATAGATATACTGCATGTAAAAGATCAAGCCTAAAAGACGCATCAAACCCGATCGAAGCCGTGGATTTTTAAGGGCAGAAAACCTTTGAAATCCTTCATTCGGAAAGGAGGTAAAACCGGCTGTCTCATATTGTAGATTTACTGCATGTAAAAGATCATTAAGTCTAAAAGAAGACTCTTGAGCTAAATTCAAAATTGCCAATTTTGTCACCCGAGTGATGCATTCTTCGAAATAAGGCGAAACAATTTTAGAAAAATTACTTCAGGTTTTCTTCAGTGTCGGAGAAGAAGGGGATTTAATACACTATACTTTTCCCGTGATTTTCGTCCACAAAAATGAGAGGGGCATGAACAGGATAGGAGGCCTACATTCGAGAAAATACGAAATTTCTCATTGTCCCCTTCGAATGTTCAAATTAAAAATGTTAAAAAGGTACCTATGTTAAAAACTGACCAAAATTAAATGTTTTATTTAAAAGTGACAAGTGAAAACTAAATCGTTGTATGTTGCGTTTTGTAAACTTTTAATACGTTTGGTAAACTAAACAGACATGAATGGGAAAGTAGGGCTTGAAGTTGCTAACAACAAGAGTTTTTTTAAGTGTCAAATGAAAAGTAAAACATTTTTAGGTATTTGAGGTCGCATGAACATCAAGGTCATTAGTGACCACAATTGGAGTTAACATTACGGTAACTGTGAAGATGAAACGATATGATAAGGGGTGAAAGGACGAAGACAAATACAACCGTGGCCGAGGCGGGATTCGAACCCGCGGCTCTTCGGTCCGAAATCATTACGACACTACTGCCTTAGCGACCTCGGCCACCGGTTCGGCGATATTGTACGTTGCATTTGGAGAATGCGTTGAGGTAGCGGACGTGAGTGTGCAGTGGCTCACCGTCAGTGTCAGTGGGCTCGGTGGGCGTGGGCAGGGCGGTGGCGGCCTCGTCTTCCAGCGGCGCCGCCGTGGTGGTGGTTGTGGTTGTGGTGGTCGTGGTGGTGGTGGAGGGGGTGGTGGTCCTGTGGAGGGTGGTGGGCGGTTTCCGGGTCATGGCGGGGGCGAGCGACGCGTCGTACGTGGTGGCGTTCTTCTTGACGGTGGGGGTGGGGCTGGTGGGGGAAGGCTTCGGGGTGGTGGGGGTGGTGGTGGTGGTGGGTTTGCGTGGTGGTGGCGTGGCGGCGGGGCGTTTGGGCGGGGCGGTGGCGGGGCGCGGCGGGGGTGGCGGGCGCTTGGGGGCGGGTCTGGGGGTGGGTTTGGGCTTGGGCTTGGTGGTGGTGGTAGTGCTGGTGGTTGTGGTGGGGGTGGATGTGGTGGGAGTGGGGGTGGAAGCGTGGCTGCCGCTTAGCAGCACCCACGTGGAGAGACCTTCCTCATGGGGTTTGCCGGTGGAGGCGGAGGGGGCGTGGCGGGTGAGGACCTCCTCTGCCCTCTCCAGCTCGTCCTCCTCCAGGATGACCGGCACCGCCACGCCCTGGCCCTGCGCCTGTCCAGCACGGTGCTCCTGGAGCATAAATCCCATCTGTACAGTCCGCCCCGTACTCTTTCCCTTTCGTTAGCTTCCATTCTTATTTTTATTGGTTTGACCAGTTTTCCTCTATAAAGACAGAGCTTATATAACAAATAATATCAATAACTATTTTGTTCTTTTATGGCGGTTTAGAGCATTATTTGGCTCATCCCTTCTGTTACCGAAGGCCCCACGTTGGGCGCCAATGCGTACCTGCTGGTGCCTGAGCTTCGGCGGTGTTCGCACATCCTCGGCCGCCGTCAGCAGCTGTGACGTCACGCGGTGAATGGCGGCGCCCAGCTGCGCCTCGGCCGCCTTGGTGGTGGCGGCGACGGTGGTGGTGGTGGCGGTGGCAGCGGCGGAGGAGGAGGAGGGCGGGGCCGCGCTGGCGGTGGTGGGGGCGGCGCTGGTGGCGGTGGAGGCGGTGGTGGCGGCGGGGGCGGAGGTGGAGCGCTGGGTGGCGGCGGTGGAGGTGCCGGCGGCGGTGGAGGCGGAGGACGGCGGCTTCACGTCCACACGCCCGCTGCGGTTGCTGTCCTCCACGCGAACCCTGCCACACGACAATGCGTTACATTTCGAACCACGTGAGATATCAAGAGATTTCAGTGGTCAATACACAGGTGTCTCAGACTAAATGTCACAAAATGTTACTTGTACGGCATGTAGGCGGACCTCTGTGCCGCAATTAACGTGAATACGGGTCCATAATTCGTTATTCGGCGAGCAGCGAGCAACCGCTCGCCGAATCCCGAGAAATTTAGATGGGTTGCTTGCTTTTTGCCGAGCGCCAAACATTCGGTGCTCGCCTTACGGCGGCTCCTCACATTCGGTATTCGGTGAGTAGCGAGCAACCGCTCGCCGAATCCCGAGAAATTTGGATGCGTTGCTTGCTTTTTGTCGAGCGCCAAACATTCGGTGCTCGCCTTACGGCGGCTCCTCACATTCGGTTTTCGGAGAGTAAGGAGCAAACCGCTCGCCGAATCCCGAATAGTGTGGATGGATAGCTTGGTACTTGCCAACTTGCGACGAACGTTCGGTACTTGTTCTGCACACCGCGTATCGGTCAAAGGAAGCGAACATTCACCGAGCACAACATTCAACTTCTCGGGATTGACGAGCGTTTGTTCGCTGCCCTGTACATGCCGAATGTGTGGGGCCACATTGAGACGGGAGCGAAGAGCCCCTGATTGATAGGGAAACGCATTCTGCACTGTTCGGCAGGACCACGTTCCGAACGGAGCACGGCTACGAGGATTACCTAGGGTTTGCGACCCGTAGTAACATGGTAGTTATTCGATTTAATTTAATTTAATAATAATTAAAAAAACTATGTAATGTAAGGGGGAGATATAAAATGTTTTATGTGAGTCAGTTTCCATATTTGAAGAGTTGCGTAGTTACAAAAATATTCATTTTGTTTTTAATTAGGTACTAGTTGGAACTGTTTTAATGTTTTCTTGAACCTTTCATTGTTGTTAGAGGTGATAAAAACAAATAAGGTTTCTTGTTCCGGTTGTCTGGATTGACCTACATGATTTCTATGATTCGTGGAAGGTACGTAACGTTTGAATTTTGAACTATGGAAAGTTGTTAAATGTGTGATCTGAGTAGTATTGGATGCCAATGTTTTTTTTTCTCAAAATTGGAGAGGGGAAATAACTATTAACAAGTTAATTACTGAACTCCACTTGTAAGAAGTTTCGTCATTAGGGAAAATCAGAAATTGTTATTTGAAACAACCGAGTCCATTAATTTATTGAAGGAAGAAAATTAGGTAATTCATATAAACATTTAATTGTCGTTGGTAATTGAAGAATAATTGTCTAAACCTAAGGGATAGAGCAGATTTGGAATAAAGCTCTGAAATACGTAATATTATTAAATAATGGGCAATGAAAAAATTGAATAACTCGTTCCATTGCGTGTTCAAAATATATCTGTTGTGAAGAATTTTATCACACGTTTCCTCCATTCTCCATGAGTGATTCATCGCCTTTTAAGAATAGAAATGGATAGGAAATTATTTTCCGAGACAGCGAATCAATAGCAACTCTATCTCCGCAATTCTTTGTGGAGTCATCAAAAAGTCATCGCTAAGAGGTTGCAATAGATTTGCCAACTAATTCCTTGCGCAATATATGTTTTAGTTATTTGTAAATGACCATTTAGAACGGTGAATTGTCAAAAATTTGCTCATGTTCTCGGAGAGAATGCCTTAAACTTGATTTCTGACTGTATTCCTTCTTCGTAGGATCATTATCACAAAATACTCGTAAATCACTCTTTCGTATATTTTCGAGAAAAAAATTCCCTTCCTGCAGTTATACTCCTTCTGTGAACTTTTCCAGTGATGATTTTGATTGTTGACAGTGTTTGCTCTATTTTAATAGAGGAATTAACTAAAATAAGTTTAGAAAAACCTAAAAATTTCGAATTTTGAAGTTAATTTGTTTCCCCTTAGTTTTTCAAGAGATCACTATGTCCTTGTTTTACGTATTGGATTAAACATGCAATAAGAATGTTCTTCAAGAATTTGACTTCAGTTTCCGTGGGCGATAATTCATGCATTCTGCCCACTCCAATTTCATGCTATACTTTCACCGACATCCACCTCATTCCAAGTCCCACCAATTGCCCTTATCCACTTTGAGAAAAAGTGACTTACTACAAATAAGAGAAAGAAAGAAAGTTTATTTGGCACGCTTACGATATGAGCGAACAAGACTTCAAGATTAAGTGAAGCGCGGAACTAAAATTACCGTAAGTGTGGTTTGAATTCCTGAGAAAAATTGAAACGATTCTGAAACTTTATCGCCAACAAAATCACATGAACATAAATAATAGATGCTAAACCGTACCCACCGCTTTTCTAAACTGACATTCGAAATGGCATTGCAATTTCAAACGGATAGGATAATAAATCCAAGGAAAGATTCCGAAAGATGCTTATCAAATGATCGCGTTTGCACCGTACCCTCCACAATATCTTACCTTCATTGGTGTATGTGTGTGTGTGGCCAAATTGCCATCCAAACGATGACCATATTTTCTTTTCTTCCTAATGTGATTGCCTAGTAAGGCGCTATGAATATAGAACGATTTTCCTAAGGATGAACCAAAGTGACAGTTCGCGAAAACAAGTGAACATCACATGTATTTCAGAGAAGTGTCCCTCCGCCGCGACAGTCGTTTAGCCACGCCCCTTCGTAAAGTGCTAATGGCTCCTGTGAAGACATTCCTATGCAGAATTCTAAGTTTCCCTGAGGTATATGCACGTACGCGAGTCCGGAAAATATTTAAATTTAATTACATATGTGGAAAATCTCTCAACATGCACTCACAATCAGTAAAAGAAAACTGCCACGAATGTAAATCAAAAGGAAAAATAATTTTAAGCCGGAAACACGTGCACCGGTACGCATCTCGCATTCAAGTCTCGGTTTTAAAATAAACATAATATTTATCGCACAAAAAGTAAATTCAATGTAATACATAAAGAAAAAAATAATTTTTACAGAAGAGCACATTACACTGCACTTCTTAATATCAATTATTTCTCGCTGCGCACTATATTTTTGTCGGACAAGGACACCACAAAAGGAAGAGTGGAAGCCATTTACAAGCTAGCCAACTGCAAACGAACGAATGCAGGAAGGGATTCTAATGGGCTCGAGGGCACGACGACCACAAAACCTTCAGTGATGTTGCCAGCACTAGTTGTCACTTTGGCTCATCCTTAGGAAATTCGCTCTATACCACGGTGCATTGTGTTTGGTGATTATCCCCATCAGTTATCAAGCAGAGTTATCAAGTTAATCAGTTATCAAGAGTTATCAAGCAAACTCATAAAGTGAAATCTCTGTCTAATTAATAATCTTTTTACATTTCATGCATTAACTGTTCCTAGGAAACAACAGTCACTATCACCGGGAAAGGGTTACTCACCTCACCAACTCAGCACTCACTAAGCAGGATTGAAGTAGAAGCGGTTATCATGAGGATCTTCGTTAGTTGCAGCCACTCTTCCTTGTCAGTCACCAAGGGAAAGGATCTGATATTCTTTTGTAATAGGCGTTTGTAGAATGAAGCACTCGTTTTTATCGATATTAAAATTATCTTTTTATTGCCTGTTTAATTTAATTTTAAAAGCTCAATTTAATAGTTGATTTATATTTCTTTAGATCCGTCAACTCGACAAATAAGGTCTCAACGTAATTTATGGTTGTTGCCACGAAATCGTATCTTGAGAGTCGTGCGAAAGTTAGAACCCAAATCATATCTTAAACACCTGGTGTTTTGACATTTTTGTTCTGACAATTATGTTAAGCTATTGATTCAGTGGTGAGTTGTAGTTGACATTTAGTTAAGCTACCTCAGAAGATGTGAATACTTGTTTAAAAGATTAAATGAGGTTTTTTATTTCAATTTTCAATTAGAAATTCCCAATTCAAGCATTGCTGAAAAAATACCTTTTAATAAAAAAATATCTCGGAAATTGCTAGATATTAGGAATTCAAAACTTGTAAAAACTAATCATTCAAAGTGAGAATAAATAAAATTACTTTCATGATCTTTCATTATGACTAAAAATTGGAACGATTGTCAATTGGAGAACAGTCATTAAACGACTTCACTAAAATTGAATTTCCCTTTTCACTTTTAATAATTAGTAATGGTTTTTGTCGTATTTCTCACATTTTACTTAAAAAAATGACATAAAATGCGTTTCATTTAAATGAGGAATGTTAAGGATTGAGGAAGAATAGATCATTAATTGGTGTTAGTAAACACAAATCAAGGACAAGTTAGTAATACAGTATATTTTGGTTATTTGTTAATACATTATTTAACATACATGTAAGTAAACACAAACGAGAAATTACAGTTTTTCGACATTCTGAAACAGTTCCTAAATTTGAAATTCGATTTAGAATATTTTTTATACATCACAATAATAATATTTCTCATTCAAAAGTATAATATTGTCATAAGAATAATATCAAAAGAATATTATTAAATTACCAAATGATCATCAAATATAAGAATATGGCTATCTCAGCAGGATCCGAGATCCAGAAATATATCCGAACGACATTCCTATAAAGTCTGGCATGTTTTTAATTGATTCGAGCTTTAACTTGTTGACACTGACGCATTCCTCATCAAGAACTATATTAAAATCTATCTTTGTATCACAATAATTGAATCTCAAAATCAGGTAACAGTTTCAGAAACGAAAAAAAAAATACATGATGAGAGGTGACGTAAGTTAAAGAAAGTTAGTGGAGCTTAAATCTAGAGAAGGAGAGAGGGGGATTGTATAAATATACATGTCGCCATGATTGTTTTGTTTATTACTTCTTCCGTTTGACAAGTCACGACTCGATTGTAATAATAATATTTTTCCGAAAATTATCCACCCGTAAAAGTGTAATGTATGTAATCGCGTGAAGTGTAGCTCAGGCTAACAGACGATTGGTTGACAGGTTCTAAAACGCATGAGGATCGCCGAAGACCGGTCTGTGAAATGTATTCCTAGGGTTGGAGCACCATCTATTAATGTCCCCAAGTGTCAGAAGGTGGTTATGGATAGTTTTCACGATTTACACGGTTTCAATATCGTTTATAAAAATAATATTGTAAGAATGGATACAAATCATGCCTAAAATCAGATGAGAATGTGTGTAAATTAAGTCATCAAACCGACGTAAATAGACTGGCCATAATGCTGAATATCAAAACCCCCTATTATATAGTTTCATCAAGCCTTTAATTATAGTCTTAATGTACTAAATTGTAATCCTAGAACAAGTTATGTAAATAAGTTTTCTTGAGAAAGGAAATTTTAAAGTGTTCTTTTCTTGCATTACATAAATACTTCGTTATTGGGCGAACATTCTCCAGTTGTCTGAATCACAGTAATAATAGGGAGTAAAATGGCTTAAACGCAAGTTCGCCAACGTGTCTCAAATGAATGTAAATCATTTCTAATATTTCTCAGCCGCCCTGCTCCCCCTCCCCAAATTAGTTTGGCATCAACAAGGGTTCAAAATCGCTTGCATAACAACAAGGAAACTAAATTTCTCTCTGCGACATTTAACAAACGGAAGTCTGTATTCTACAATAGATGGAAATGGCTGTTGACTTCAAACGCTTTGTAGACAATTTATACAAACAACTAAGTTTAATTGTGGATATGACTGCCCTTAATATTTAAATTACATTCGACTTGGACCTGTTTCTAACGACGGAGATAAACGCTATTTGTTTCTCCTTCTTTTCTTTAGATTTTACATTACGAATATATTTGTAAAAAAAATATTGAAAATCGGTTGATTGTATTTATTTCCATTTTTTGTTCGCCTTTTTCAAAACAAGGAAAAACCGAATAAAAACAAAGTTAACAAACAGAATTAACAAATTTTCAAAACACGTTTACAAATATTTTCGTAATGAAATATATCAAGAAAAGAAGAAATGTTTTGAAAATCAGTTAATTCTGTTTATTTTCATTGTTTTTATTCGCTTTTCCTTGTTTTGAAAAAAAACGAATAAAAAATGGAAATGAACAGAATCAACCGATTTTCAATGACTGACATAACTTTTTTTTTTAATTTCTTTGTTTCTCGACTACTTCATTACGTAATGCATGGCCGACCCCTAAGCAAACCTTCGCGGACCAAACCACGTGCAGCAGTTCACAGTGTTCCGCTAGGGGCGTGCGACGCCTGTGAACTGGAGGTAGCGCTTCCGGAAGGCAGGGCAACGAACGAGAGCTCCAGATACGTGGGACCCCCGACGAGTTAGAATGTACTACAGAACGATTTTCCTAAGGATGAGCCAAAGTGACAGTTACTGCTGGCAACATAACTGAAGGTTCTGTGGTCGTTGTGCCTATTAGACTCCCTTCCCGTATTTGTTCGTTTGCAGTTGGCTAACTTGTAAATGGCTTCGACGCTGCCTTTTGTGATGTCCTCGTCCAACAAAAATATAGCGCGCCACGAGAAATAATTGAAATTATGAAGTGGAGTGTTATGTGCTCTTCTGTAAAAGTTCTTTTTTTCTTTATATATTACATTGAATTTACTTTTTGTGTGATTAGTATTATGTTTATTTTAAAACCGAGATACGTACTGGTGAACGTGGTTCCGGCCTTTGTGCTGTTGTGTGGCGAGCTGCGATTGAGAGATTTCTATTTACATTGGTGGAAGTTTTCTTTTACTGATTGTGAGAGTCTGTTAAGACATTTTCCACATACGAAATTAAATTTAAATATTTCTCGAACTCGCCTACGTGCATATATTTAAGCGAAACAGACTTCTGCATAGGGATGTTTTCACAGGAGCCATTAGCACTTTACGAAGGGGCGTGGCAGAACAGCTGTCGCGGCGGAGGGATACTTCTCTGAATAACATGTAATGTTCACTTGTTACGCGAACAGTCACTTTGGCTCATCCTTAGGAAAATCCTTCTATACGTAGAGTGGCTGACGCTATGGTTTCAGCGCTCCTGGTGGACGCTCGCAGAACTAGGGGCCGCCATGTTTTTTGCAGTCAGAACATCAGATGTGACTGATGATGTGTAGAACTGTTCTGAATCGACGTGTTGCTTGTATATGATCTTATTTCTATATTGTCTTTTGCGTTTATTTTAATTTTAAATTTTATTAGTGGTTGGAATAATAATATACACTATGCCTTCAGTATGTTCGTTATATAACTGTTAAAATAGAAGTAATCTAGCCACAAACGTAACCATTTTTCAAGAATAAAATTCAAAGAACCCAAATTAATTATATTGAATAATTGCCCAATTGAATTTTTCCTTTGACTGCAAACATAATGGTTTCCATGTGCTGTAAAGATGGCGACGCTTTAGCAACTCTACGTAATATATTCTAACTCGTTGGTGTAAGCACGAAGCGCTCGGAAATTTCACCTACGCAATTATTTGGTGAGATGCCTCGGTTGCTAAGGACAACGATCGTCAATCAACGGTCCACGAAAACGTTTTGTCGTGTCCGCAAAATATCTAAATGTTATCCATATGTTTTTGTTTGAAAACTAGAATTTATACTACTCAAATGAGCTTATTTTGTAGTAATTTCAATGAAAGATAGAAGAACTTTTAACGCAATCTTTAAAGATTTCTTTGTGATTAAATAAGTATTTACAACATTATTATAGATTATTTTATATAAATAAAAAGGATGTTTTCTAATCAATATATTGCAGAATGTATTAATGTCTAGCGTGACCATATAGTTACGCTGTACGAAGATATAGTTACTTGAAACTTTTACCTTAAAATATTGCAGAAATGCAATTAGAACTTCATGTTGTTTTCCGTCATATCCTAACAGGTGTCATCATGTGCATTTCAAAATTTTGAGAAAAAATTATAAAATTATATTTTTTTGCAATTGTAAAATGGTGTAATGAAATTTTTTTAAAAAATAATTCAGGCAGATACGGGTTAAAGAATTCTTATTAGCGTTCTTGGGAAGATAACACTATAAATTTAGTGCTTCGTGCTGCCTGGACATTATCAGAGATTGCTTGAGAACAGTTCGACGAAGAACTGCCCTTTTGGGTTCAATTTCTAATATTATTTCAGAAATATATCTTTAACCTCTTGTTAGTGAAGCGGGCGTCAACTTTTTACGATTTTACGAGTAATAATTTTTGCTTCCCCCCTCAATCCTAATGAAGCATTTTTATAGAAAAATCGTTGGTGTTAACTATTTTCCCCATCCTACCCTTCCTTGTCCCTACAACCCTTCACCTTAATTGTCAAATGAATGCTCATTGGACTCTTGAGTTTCCGCCCAAGAGCATTACATTTTTATGTTGAAATAAATAATAAAACTTTAGTTACGATAGTTTAGATACAAATATACAATAAACTGTTAGGTAAGCTGAATCATATTCTTAAATATTGTAATGTAGTATTCCTTGAAATATCGTTACATCATATTTTTTCTATGATTATAACGATGTTTTTTTCTAGAGAATTCATAATGTGAATGTTTTACAAAAACTTGTATAATTAAGGTACAATTGCTACGATTATAACTTTGGTTAACATCTGAGTATACCATAGACATTCATATATAACCTTTTTTTCATTTTGGTCATTGTTCTTTACTTAGTTGAATTGTTGAGTTGTATTTATAATAAAGAGTTTTGGTCTGTTTTCTCTGCCTGCAAATCCACGCAAGTAAATATCACAAAACTCCTTTCGGCATTTCCAATCCAGATATTGACATAATCAAGTCACGTTATTAAAATAATCAGTTTGTATTCAGTGGCAATATTACACTAAAACAGCAGTACAGAAGCGGATGATTAAAGCATGAAAACTTCTTAAAGCATTTATGAAAGCTAAATACGGAATATGAAGTACCTCGGGAATAGACATTGTCTGAAACTTAACGGTTTTGAAGAAGCCTGGCAAACCGAAATAGTTTCGCGGACCACTTTGATTACGTGCAAAGTTATAGTGGGGCCTCGCGTTTATAAAAACGCTTTTATAAAAATGTAATACATATACAAAAGAAAACTTTATTGTTACTCAATCATTTCATGTAATTAACTCTTAGATTCTTAGTGAGAAATTTGATTCTCCTTTTTTAAACGCATTTTTTAAAATCTTTATATTAAAAGTCGCACATCTTATCTGATGTTTCAAATTGCTATCAAAGCACGTGAATTATAAATTTCATCTTCGAGAAAAATGTTTCATAAACAAAAGTAGATCGGAAAGCATAGCTCGTGCGAAATGCCTTAAGTTGTAATATACTTCTTGGATGTGACAGAAGTTATAGAATTTCGCTAACGGAAGCCCTTCAATCATTCATCGAATAGTTTTGTACACATAAATTGTCCAATAAAACTTTAAATATTTGCAGTATAAAATTCTCCATGAGAGCGCACGATTTAACGTGGACTGCATGTGGCCCACGGGCCACGAGTTCAACAGACTGATTTAGAATTCAGACTACTTTACAATGGACGGCATGTACCGCCAATATAAAGCTAGTTAAGCTACTGTGCTAATTGTGATATACAACGATGAAACAAATAGCGCTTTACGCTGGGCCTGGTGGCATGAGAGAGAAAAGTGGTTCGCCAAAATCTTCTTTACCTATCAGCAAAAAACTGTCATTTTAGTCGTCAATTTATGTTATATTTTCCTGAATTAGACGATGCCCATTGTTTTAGGCATCGGTCGCAGTGCTGCTGAAATATTGGACGTTCGCAAACGGACGACCTGCGAGAGAAATCGTCCGACTTAAGAACGCTTAAGACTATATACATGTATTGCAGATTGTCGTGGCCTTGACACTCCAGCTGAATTCCGGCGAATGTAGTCAACAGCATTAATCGAGATGTTCAATAGTCGATATCCCGACGCCGTCGGAAGAAGTTCGGGTTCAATAGAGCCATTTTCGTTTATCAGCACGTGTTTATGCCGTGATTGGGTCATGTTGGACACAAACGTCCCACGTAGGCCGCTCACATTTTCGGCCAAAATCGGCTCAAATGTGTCTGTTGTTTTAGTATCATGCTCTCGGGCATGAACTTCGAAAGCTGCTTGTCACTGACAATCGTTTGCCCAAAAGACCAAAGCCATCGTGTCGATGGGCAGGCGGCTTTGTGCCCTTTGGGTGCGTCGTTACCTCCTGGCAATGAGCTCGTGGGCACGAAAGAGAAAATTCGAATCTGCTTCACCACTCAACAAATACTGCCGTTTTAGACGTCAATTTCTGTTATCTTGTCCTGAACTGGTTCGATGCTCTCGGAGAGGAACGTGACAAACTGTGGTGAGCCTTTGCCATTTACTTGCCCAGTGGGAGAAGGGGTGAACAGCTAGGTGCCCCGGGCGCTGGGCACGGTGGGCAGGAGAGAGAAGAGTTGATAACCAAAATCTCCTTCAACAGGTAGAAAAGACTTCAATTTCTGTTATCTTCTCCAGAATTGGAACGTGGCTATGGGTAGGAACACAAGATGTTTGTCATCGACATTCGCTTGACCACAAGGCGAAGAACGCCATGTGCTGTCGTGTTATGCCCATGGGCAGATGAGCAGGAACGTGATAGCTGCCCCTTGCGGGCTGGCGCCGCCTCCTGGCGCTGGGTACTAGGAAGAAAATTTGTTTACCAAATCCTCATCACCAGGCAGCAAAAATCACCATTTTAGGCGTCAGTTTCTTTTACTTCCTCATGAATTGAAACGTGCCCATGGGTAGGAACATGAAAAGCTGTTTCTCGTCGACATTCGCTTGACCAGACGGCAAAGACCAACGTTGTTGTTGTGCCCATGGGCAGGTTGGCAGAGGGCTAGGTACCCGTTGCGGGCGGGCGCTGCCTCCTGGCGCTGGGCACAAGAGAGAAGAGCCAAAAGCTTCACCAGGCACCAAAGACCACCATTTTATACGTCCATTTCTGTTATCTTCTGAATAGGAACGTTCCCGTTGGCAGGAACACACGCTGTTAGTCATTGCCATTCGCTTGCCCAGTGAGCGAAGGGAGGTGATCGGATGGGCGGGGTAGGTGCCCCCCCCGCGGACGGGCTCTGCCTCCTAGTACTAGGCACAAGAGAGAAAAGCCAAACTGCTTTACCAGGCACCAAAGACCACCATTTTAGACGTTAGTTTCTTTATTCTTGTCCAGAATCGGGACGTGCCCACGGGCAGGAACAGGAGAACCTGTGCCCATGGGCTGGGGGCGTGGCTAGGTGCCCCTGGCGGGCGGGCGTCGCCGCCGGGCGCTGGGCACGGTGGGCGTGAACCAGGGCGGCGCGCCCTTGGGCTTCCGGCGGTGCGGCCTCCACAGGATGTCGTGGCGGCTGTGCGTGTGTGTGTACGGGGACCTCGTCCTCGCTTCCCCCTCCTCCTCCCCCCCGCCGGGCCCTCCGTAATCCTCGGCGCTCTCCTGCCGGTCGAACACGTCCCCAGGGTCCACCTGGATGTGCTGGTCCTTGGCGGCCGCCTGCCGCGACCAGTGCCCGCCCGCGTGCGTGTGCACCGCGGGCGGCGGCGGGATGTGCACGTATTTGGTGTGGTGGATGTGCTTGGTGGGGCCCGGCACCTTCACCACCGTCAGGTTGTGCTCCTTGGGCGGGGCCCCGCCCCCTTTCCGCATCTTGGATATCAGCGCGAATATAGCGAGGCCGGCCAGCTTCACGGCCAGCAGCGGCAGCACGATCAGCTTGAGGAACTTGAGTTTCTTGAAGTAGAGCGCGGTGAGCAGCTGGTAGGTGGTGAAGCCGGTGGCGCCGCCGGTGGTGGTGACGGTGACCGTGGGGCTGGTGCCGCCGCCGGTGCTGGTTGCCGTGCCGCCCGTGGCGGTGGCGGTGCCCGTGGGCGGGGTCGGGTCCTGGTTTTGGACGCCGAACCCGGGTCTGCGGGCCGGCACGTCCAGGTTGTTGGTGTTGGTGATGTTGGACTGGAGGACGATGTTGACGTCCGTGCAACCCTCCTTGCTGATGTTGTTGGTGTTGGAGATGTCGGAGTTGATGTAGATGTTGGCGCAGGGGGGTTTGTTGCCGTTGGAGGCGTCTTCGCCCGGGCCCGTGGGGACGTCGTGGGAGACGGGGAACAGGGGTTGTTGGAGCGGGGGGTCGTGGGAGGGTTGGGGCGTGAGTGGGTAGGCTGGTGGGGGAGGAAGTGACGGGTAGACCGGTGATAACGGGGTCGGCGATGGGTACGAGTTGCTCGGTGCCGGGTACGAGTTGCTCGGTGCCGGGTACGAGTTGCTTGGTGCCGGGTACGAGTTGCTCGGCGCCGGGTACGAGTTGCTTGGTGCCGGGTACGAGTTGCTCGGTGCCGGGTACGAGTTGCTCGGCGCCGGGTACGAGTTGCCGAGCGGGGTGCTGGGCGCGATGACGGGCGGTGGGTGATGGTGATGGATGTGGTATTCCGGCTTGACGGCCGTCGCCTTGGTGGCTGTCTCCACCACGATGATGACCGGCTTCTTCCCGGGCGGGGCGGGCGTCCCGCCGTGCTCGTACCCACCCTTGGGCGGCCTCGCCCCGCCCACCACCTCCACGGCGGGCGGGCGCGGGCGGACGTCCGTCTCGTCCGTGTACGTGTGGTACATAATCAGGTCGTCCAGGCTCTGCACCCCGGATGTACCTCCCGGCCAGAGCTTGTTCTCGCTATTGATGGGCGTCGTCAGCTTAGATGGTAGATGAATGAGCTTCACCTGCCCTTTGGGGGCGTACACCGTCTTATTGGGCATCGTGAGGTCGTGGAGGTTGCTCGCCAGAAACTGCTTGACGAGCTCCAGCTTGTCTTCCGGGCTTTGGATGTAGTGGTACTCGCTCTTGGCCTCGGGTGAGGCGGAGGTTCGCCTGCTCGCGGGTTGGTATTCGTCGGAGTCCCCCTTGCGCACGGCGATGCTCGGTTGTCTGAACGGGGAGATGGTGTGGCCGTGGCGGTGCTCCGCGTTGCCGGCGCGGCGGTTGGCAAGCCTGAGCACGTCGGCCAACCGGCGGATGGCCACGCGCGGGTGTTCGCGGGTGGCGACTCGCAGCCACGCCGAGTCGTCGACTATCGACTTCCCGCGCTTGTCCGCGTCCCACTCGGGGCGGAGGTTGGGAGGGACCGTGATGATCGGGGACGCCGTCGAGGAAATCGATTGATCGATCGGCCGCTCGATCCGGAATCGATAGTACTTGTGTTCGGCGGATCGGTCGGATTTCTCTGTGTATTGCGACGAAGATGCGATGGGAGATAGCTTGGGACGTGTGCTGATGATTGGGGACTCAGTCGATGAAATCGATAGATCTACTGGACGCTCGATCCGGAATCGATAGTACTTGGGTTCGGCGGAGGACCGGTCGGATTTCTCCGTCGATTGTGACGTGGACGAAGTTGCAATGAGATATTGCTTGGGACGTGCCGTGATGATAGGGGACGCGGTCGATGAAGTCGATAGATCGTCTGGATGCTCGATCCGGAATCGATAGTACTTGGGTTCAGCAGATGACCGGTCGGATTTCTCCGTGGAGTCTCCTAACAAGGGCGCGGACGGAGATTGATGGTGTTGAAGACGAGGGGGTCGATCGATTGTAAATCGATCGATAGTCAGTGGCCCCTCGAGAGTTTTGTTGCGTAGAAGCTGCCCTAGTAGTCCCATTCGAGAGGATTTCGATATGTTGGTGGAATGTAAATTCGTCATGCCGGCTGTCTGAGAAATATGTTTCGGTTTGCTCGTACTTACTGGCATAGCGATGAAGTTCTTAGGTGCATTAAGGTTAGTTTGGTTTGTCTCTGAGAGGAATGTTTGTGTGTTTACATTTGATATGTTCTGAGTACCTACATTGTTGAAAGTCTCAATCGTGCCTCTATTTATATTCCCAGAAGGACGATTGCTTTTTATTCTGTCTTTCAACCTTCCAATTGTTATACCACTCGATAGTCTGTGATGGAAAATAGTAGTGCCAGTTGTATTTTGAGACGCATGTGGTCGGGTGATCTTGTCTATTTTACCTCTAGTAAATGTTCGATTTTCAGAAGAGTCTGTCAACGTTTTTATGACTGGAAGAGATTCTGTGGAGGTCGAAATTTTAGGACGCTCGGTAGATCTGTTTTCTGAAAACATTTTCAATTTCTTCATCAACTCCTCGTTGGTCATTCTGTAAAATTTCGTTTCCCGTTTTCCTCTTTTGTTTCGTCGCGCGTACGAATCAAATGGACGAGCGTGACGACTGTGGCGAACCGAGTCGATTAGCTGAAAGACGAGAGTAGCCGTGTCGTGGACCGTGTCTCTAACAGTCACCAGTTCAGAGTCTGTACGGTGAGTCAGCTGGGACTTTACGTCTTCGGACAGGTAATGCAAGATCAGAGGAACAAGGTCTAATACTGCGTTTTCCTCCTCTGTATATTGATTGCCCACTGCCTGGTAATATGTATCGTCATCCGGTAGTGACACTTCGTCGAAATTATTACGCGATTCACCTAGAAAGGTTGGTTCGTCATATTCATCGGATGTTCTTGGTTTTGAGTCCTCGCCGGACATGTCTTCTTTTCCGGAATATGCTACTTTACGACGGGAATTGTCAAAGAAGTTTTCCCGTCCCTTCCTGTCGTGCAGGACTTGAACTTCAGGGATGTCAAAATGGGGCTCAACCTCTTCAACGAACTCGTAGTCGTCCTTGGCCCTGTGGTAAGGTACGCCTGAACTACTGATGTCCGTAAAATCGCGAAACCCGACCGCAGATTCGTAATCGTCTATGGCGAACGGGTCCTCCGCTTCCGATTCCTCCAGCGGGAATCGACTCACGACGTAATCGAACGCCGAGGGGGGCGAGGCCGTGGTGGGGGGAGGGTCTTGAGCCCTTGTAGAGGGTTGGAGTGGGGGAGGGAACCCGTTGGGGGTGGGGGTGGGGGCGATTATTTGGGCTGTTGGCCCGTCGGAGATCGGTTCCTCGGTGACGTCATCGGCCAAATAGTCTGTGGCTGATTCATCTGACAGTGGCGAAATCTGGTTGGGAATCGTTACTTCAGTGAAAGGTGTTTCTAGACCAGTGGGTGCGTCAGTTGATTCTTTGTTATTTGATACATCGTTGTTTTCATTTCTACTGGCTGGGAGTGCTGTCAACGGTCTGTTAATGAAATATTCGCGACCTATCGAATAATTAACATCCGTATTCTTAACCATCTGCCTGGAGTGTCTGCTTGTTGTGCTTGGGTATGTTTGTGATTCTGTGAATGGAGAAGACAGAACTCCAGCTTCAAAACTTTCCGTTCCTGTGGCTTCTGTAGTACTTCGATGCGTTTGTTGATTCGAAGCTACTTTGTGTCTGTATCTTTCTGGAACTTCCCGTTGCTTGTAATACCTTGCATAAGAATTGTCGCTGTTGAGAGGATTATTTCCTAAATCTCCCTCTTGTTCTCCTTTGTTTCGTGCTGTGTCCCGTGTTTCCTCCCGAGAATTTTTCGCTGATCTGTTTTCCTCCAAAGATTCATTTTCAGAAAGCTTTTTTCTCTCTAAAGGTTTAAAAAAATTAGATTCGCTATGCCCCTTGTGAAAAGGGAGTGAAAGGCCGATCAAATGAGTCATTGTTTTGTTATCGGTTGCTGCAAAATGTTTATACGTGTCTATGTAAAGATTAGGGGCAGATTTACTCCGATCTTTTAAAGTAATATTATTAAGTGCATGTAGCTTTCCAGTCTTGTTTTCACTGGTACCTTCGAGATCGAACTCAGTAACATTTGGAAGTTCCGTTCCCGATGTAACATTCACTACATTTTGTTTGCGGTTATGCGAATGTTTCTCATTGTATGTCACATTTTTGTCGCGATATTGTTCATTCCCGTTTGGCAATGTTGTTTCATATGAACTACCTCTAGTTTCCATCGACCTACCTCTATTGTCTGTGTAATTGGAAGTATGGATTGAATAATATGAATTTGAATTATTTACAGTATTGTAACCATCTCTCATGACGGTCCCGAGATCTGTGATTGAAGTTGAAGAGTCACGTGATTGTAACGACTGTTGCAGACTGTCATTGTTTGTTTGAATATTAACGTAAATATTCGAGTAAGAACCATTTGACAATGTTTCATTTGCGTTAGTAGTTTCGCTTCCATTTGAGTCGTTCCCACGAAATACCTTCGGTGATGGCAGAGACTCAAAACGGTCCGTTTCAACGTTTTCTACGGCCTCGGAACTACGTTCTTTAGAATCCATGCGAGTAATCGGTTCGGGTAATCTTTCAGATTCCTCTTTTGAGATTGAACTGGTCGATTTATTACTAATCGATGTCAATTCTTTGAACAAGTAATCTGCGAATTCTTTGAACAAATCTTCTTTGAATGAATCTTCTATGACCGAATCTTCGTCAAACGAATTCTTATCTGCGCGAATCTCCGTACTTTTCGGATCAGACTTCACAATGCTGATTGGAGTACTACTTTCAGATTCATTGCGAGTCTCGTTTGTCTTATTTACACGCTCCGAATCGGAAACAATTGATTTCGTAATTTTACTTGGATCTCTGAAAACGTGTTCCATATCTGTCTTTATTTGTGGGCTCCTTTCAGGTTTCCCTGTTACTCCGGGAGAAAGAGCATCCGTTTCTTGTGCAATAGCCGAATCACCTGTTTCATGGAAATTCGAGTCCTCTAGTTTTAGGGGCATTGTTCGACTCTTATTTTCGGAAAGGGCTGATGACTCCTTAAACTTACTTGCTGGCTCCGAATTGGAAGGAATTGGTTTTGTAATTTTACTTGAATCTCCGAAGACGTTTTCCAGGCTTGTCTCTGTTAGCGAACCTCTTTTAGGTTCCCTTGATAATTCGAGAGAGGAAGTATTAATGTTTTGTGAACTATTCGAAATGCCCGTTCCATGATAACTCGGAGCCTGTAATGGTTCTTGTGACATTGTACGCTTAACATTCCCGGTAAGATCTAGTGAATCATTTAATTTACCGCCGCTACTAAAACTATTCGTGTTAAGAACGCTTGTGAGCATATCAATGTTCGTGTCCTGTTTCTCTTCGGATGTGACTGACTCAGCAGTGGTCATTTCTGGATCTTTGGACCTCCCCCAAGCACTATTGGTTGCCTCAAGTTTTTCCCCATTGGATCCAGATGCTCGTTCTTTCGGTGACGTATAAACCCCAGCTGTTCCCGCGTCTGAGGATGTACCATTCGCGGATCTCCTTGACCTACGAGAAGTCTCCGAAACCCTCGAAAGTCGAGTGCTCATCGACTGTGGAACTGTGCTTGTCAATCGTATCTTAACTCTCCTTGCGTTCGGAGATCTAGTCGCATCATCCTTCACATGAAAATGTGTATTATTTCCGGGAGTCCACAATAACTCGACTGGCTGACCTCGTCTGTTAAAAACCGGAGCGCTAGGGAGTTGCCTTGCTGCTACTCCCCGTCCCTTCCTCGAGGCGATCACGTGATCACTACCTGCGTGGAAAGTTATCTCTCCGTGAGATTCTGCGGATGATTCTGATCGGTTATGATCACCGTTGGAAACTAACGAGTCGACTAGCAGCCGTGACACTGTCGTCGGTCGTGCGTCAACTATTTCTCCCGTAAGAGACTCGCGTATTTGAGAGTTACCACCGTCTGGAGACTCATCATTCGCGTTCTCTCGTGATAATTCGCCTAATCTACGACCGTTGTCGTAACGTGACGAACGAATTGGCCCTACATTTGTGGTTCCGGTATGGACGACCTTTGCATTGTCAGAAGCACTGGTGACAGATGAAGTACCTATCGAATTCACTCTGGATGTTTTATCGGTCCTAAGAGTGTTGTTAGAAATTGATGTGTGCGATCGTGTTGTACCTACTGGTTCCCCCTGACCCTCAACAGTAGAGGCCCTCAAGTTAGTACTATCCCTTTGCGAAGTGGTGGCTGACGCGTTTACTCTAGATACTTCTTTCGACCTACGAGTACTGTTAGAAATCGGTATGTGCGACCGTGTTGTTCCTACAGTATCCGCCTGACCCTCATCTACAGAGGCGCTCAAGTGAGTAATATCCCTTTGCAGAATGGTGTGTATCGCGTTCATTAAAGATACTTCTTTCGACTTACGAGTACTGTTAGAAATCGATGTGTGCGATCGTGTAGTTTCTGCTGTATCCGCCTGAACCTCAACTGCAGATGCCATGAAATGAGTATTATTCCTTCGCAAAGTGGTGTCTGTCTTGTTCACTCTAGGTACTTCTTTCGACCTACGAGTACTGTCAGTGATCGGTGTGTGCGATCCTGTTGTTCCTACTGTCTCCACTGCAGCGGCACTCAAACGAGTGCTATGCCTTGTGGAAGTGGTGGCTATCGCGACAGCTGTAGCTGCTCTTCCCGACCTATGGGCGCCGGCTGCCCGTGCGCGTGGCGGGCGAGCCAAGCGTGTGTGGTGCGCGGGGGCGTGTGGGGGCGGGGGGTACCTGCTGGCGACGCTGGAGACGAGCGGTGGCTGCGCGTCGGCGGCGGCGCTGCGCGGCGCGACGCCAGCGCCCGCGGCGGCGGCCGGCCGAACCACTGGCCGCCACGCGCCCGGCTGGTAGAAGCTGTGGGTGAGCGGCGCCTCGGCGACATCTGGGGACACAGACACAAACACAAGCACGTTAGGGATGATCATGGTTTCAAAACATCCATGTTTCTATACAAATATCGATGTATTAAAATTTATGTTTTTTTTTAAACATTAGGGATACTACATCGATGCCAATGTTTTCAAAACATCGATGTTTTTACAAAAATCGGTTATATTGAAGTCGATGTTTTTTAACATTAGGGGTGCTACATCGATGTTTTCAAAACATGTTGAAGTCGATGTTTTTTAACATTAGGGATGCTACATCGATACCGATGTTTACACAACATCAACATTTCTACAAAAAATGCATGTTTTCGATAGAGATGTATTGAAGTCGATGTCTTTTTAACATGTTTGT
Organism: Teleogryllus occipitalis; assembly: GCA_011170035.1. NCBI lineage: Eukaryota > Metazoa > Arthropoda > Insecta > Orthoptera > Gryllidae > Teleogryllus > Teleogryllus occipitalis. Next base: position 136,364 of record BLKR01000678.1, on the reverse strand, counting down.
GCTCGATGATTTTACGTTCTCGGTGTTTCATTCGAAGATGAGAAATTCCCGTAATCACAATTTTGAAAACTTAAAATATGACATAATAAATTATGGTACCACTGTCTTTGGGTCTGAGAGTGCAACCGGGAGGGGATTATCATGTCCTAAGTCAAAATAAAATCCCAGGCGTAGTTCCATGTTAGAAAATTTATTGCTTATTTATCCTTGAAAATAGATTTTATTACATGGGAGTTTTTTTTGTTTGTTTTTTTCTCCCTTTCCAAATTCAAAATTTATTGCTTATTTATCCTTGAAAATAGATTTTATTACATGGGAGTTTTTTTGTTTTTTTTCTCCCATTCAAAATTCAAAATTTAAGTAGTATATGACTTAGTGTAGGGATAACAGAATTTTGAAAATGTGCACACAATTCACTTTTCCCCATAGCACATCATACGCAGTTTTTAACTGTTTTTTGACGTAAAATAAATAAATAAATAAATAAATAAATAGGACGACCATAGGTCTCGTTTTGAACAGTCATTTTAATTTTTACTTTTTCTTCTACACTCAGTAGCGGATTCAAAGGCCTAGAGAAAAAATTAAAACAGGAAAAGTGAAAATAAGAAATACATGAAAAAATTGTAGAAACGTCTACAATTGTATTGATAACGTAGCTGCGTTTTCTGTCCAGTCTTTTAATTACGAATAGGAATCGAATGGGAATTCTTGTAGTATTTCAGCCCAGTGGTACGTATGGAAAATTTCTTCGTCTATTCTACATTGTATCGTGCGTTTACATTAACTTCTACCATTAAATAAGTTTTTGTTTGTTACCTTCCTTTATTTGGCGAAATTGATTTAAATATTTGTTAGAATTATGTAATTTAATAATTAATACTTTATGGTAACATACACTACAAAAATAATATACAAAATAATAACAAATATGTTTATTATTTAACACAAATCTACCAAACAATGACCCCCCCCCCCAAAAAAAAGAAATAAATAATCGGCTGGATCCGCCCCTGCCTATTCTATAGTACAAATTATATTTCAATTACAGTGTAGTTAAAGTTTCTTTTGATCTGATCGTTCACACTCACGTCAGTACTAAGGTCTGTCAGTGCCTTTCCAAAGATCACATTTGGTCAGGTGGAGGAGACACAACACGCAATTCTGAATTCGAAAATCAGCATGTATAAATGGGTGGACTTGTGTCTCTGTCGGATTAGAAGCTTTTGACCTGAAACCTCGTAAACATATCAGGAGTAAGATCTACTTGTGTTGTTCCTGGGGTCATTAAGATATTTTAATTTTGGAGGTACTTTACACGAAAACCCTGTGAAATTTTCAATATTTTCTGAAAAAAAAACTTGTTTTGGTCGAAAAGAGTGAGGTTTATTTATAAGTAATGTATTGTTCCGATTTTCATTAAAACCTCTGAAATTTTGAAAATAGCGGACAGTTGAAATATTTTTCGAATCTTCAGCAATCCTACATCTTCAGCAATAAAGTCTGACAAATTCTTTCTCAATGCTATTTATCCCCCAATCGTAGGCCTTTAAATAATGCTATGCACTATTAAAAAATATGAGCATTTGTTGACTAATATTACGAGGAAGAAAAGCTTCGATGTCCGAATTCACAACAGATTAGATACATCTGGCCGTCATGACTTTTTACGATTTTGTCCCGTTTTACGAAATATGTTTCGGTTAAACGTAATATTTCACCACGGAACTATTTTTTGATCGACAGTAATGATAAGAGACAGGCCCATACTACTACGAAATCTACTTAAATGTGTATGGATTTTTGTTCCTGGAAGATACTTTTCGTGTTAATATGGTTATGAAATTCTGCTGTTCTGGTACTCATTAATATAGAATGTAATAACCTCGTCCCATTTATGCGATCCTCATTTCCTGTTTTGGTCTGAAGAACATATTGTAAGCCTTTTTGTTGTATTCCAGCATTATAAAAAACATTATTAGTGACAAGAATTCGTTCATAAAATTATGTCTTATTTTATTATTATTATATCTTCGAGCTATTTCCGATTACGTTACTTTTAAAACACAAAAATTGTTCGTAATTTATTTATCATAGTGTATAGGAGCAATAACAATGTGATTTTCGAAGTTTTGAATCCGTAATATCCCGTGAAAATAGCGTTTTAAATGTGAAATCCCGTGAAAACACTGTTTTAAATGACCGCTCCCACATTTGCCTACAATATGGCGGAGAGCGCAATGTTCAATTATGCTAGCGCTCGCCTCTCACCATAGGAGTTTATTTATTTATTTATTTATTTATTTATTTATTTATTTATTTATTTATTTATTTATTTATTTATTTATTTATTTATTTATTTATTTATTTATTTATTTATTTATTTATTTATTTATTTATTTATTTATTTATTTATGTATTTATTTATTTATTTATTTATTATTTATTTATTTAATTTATTTATTCAACGTCAAAAAACAGTAAAAACTGCGTATGACGTGCTATGGGGAGAAGTGAATTCTGTGCACATTTTCAAAATTCTGTGATCCATACACGAAGTCATATACTACTTGAAAAAAAAAAGCTCCCATGTAAAAAAATCTATTTTCAAGGATAAAAAAGCAATAAATTTTGGGCTCTTATCCATGTTGTTCTTCGGAATAATACTTCCTGCCGCGACAACATGGAAACGACAACTTGAATAATTGTGTTTCCCACTGAATTCTAGAAGATGTGCATAGAAAATGAAGTTACATTTATGTCCAGAAGCAACACAAGGGGCCATCTCAACATTTGCTCAATGGATCAGGGAAACTGGACGAAAAACCTGATCGAGATGGGGTAGTGGGCCTTGGTGTTTACAATACCGTTACTTGTTTTGTTGGAGGTCCGTAAACACATAGCAATGAACTAGTGAACCATAAAAGATATTTGGTAATAGTTTAATTAGTCTTATTGGAAGAGTACACGAATATTTAATTTTGAATTCTCACATTAAAAATTGTACTCAAAGAGTTCATTCTCCCAACACGATTTCGAGAATTCCGCTTAAAATAACGATAAACGCGACTTTTGTTTATGGTTACTGAGGGAGGGAAAATTATTCGTCAAATTTACCATTACTTTCATTAGAACACAACCTACTGTAAATCAGAATCTTCTAAATACTTCGTAAATATTGAAGATCTCTTGGAAGTGTTTCGATGTAGTCAATGACTCCGCTTTGCAAAGCTGGAAACTCCACACCTCAGGTTTATTATTACTCTCCCTAAATTATATTCAAATAACGTCAGTTTATTGTAATTCTTTGCGACAAAGAAAATTACTTGCCAACGCACTCTGTCGGGTCGTCTCTACTCTGTTGTGAGACGGCCATGACTGTCTTTACAGTTCGTACATTCACGTTCGTATTTCCTGCAAAATAAATTTTTACTGAAATACATTGAGACAAACATGAGAATTTATTTAGAAGTTACATCTAGTTATTAACACTTTGGTTCAATCTTCTTAACCTCCCATGTGGTCTAGTGGCTAGGATACCTGGCTTTCACCCAGGAGGCCCGGGTTCGATTCCCGGCATGGGAAATTTTTTTTCTGCTAAAACAATTATTTTGGAATGTGTAATGTTGAAAAAAAAAAACACATTCCATTTACAAAAAACATTCAATATTATTTTCCACAAACGACTATATACATGTTCTGTCCGACGTGTTTCGCAACCCTTCATTCGTTGGTATGTTGGTGACAATAATAGAATATGCGGCTTCAATACGAATTAAAGGAGTTTTTCAGAAGCAGGAGTTGTTTAGTAAGATCTTATTGATCCCGTCTGAAAGTACAAAAAAATTTGTCAGGAGTGGGATTCGAACCCACGCCCTCAGAGAGGACCAGAATTCTCGCAACCTGATTGGTCAGGCAAGGTTATCCTTGAGTCTGGCGCCTTAGACCGCTCGGCCATCCTGACACATATATTGAGGCCGCCTAATTAGAAATATATACTCCAAATTTTAATCTGTCTAGAACTTCTAATGATTTTAATATTAATATGGAATACGAAATATCGTATACGTTTTTGCAGCTATTTCATACCCATTAAATCGCATGATTATATTTGATCTCTGACGAAATGTTACGAAATGTAAAACAGTTACTATTTGGAAGCGAATCTGTGCGAAATCGGGTGATTACGTCTCGATTATCACCTGCATTGAACCATTGAATAATTTAAATGGGTACCTCTTGTTTTCTCGTTTAAAGAGTTTTAATTATTAAGAAATTACTCTGATATGCTAAAATACAAATTGGCTAGCCCTTACAATCGAATACCGATAAAGTAGAAATACGAACATTACGAGTTTTAAAAAAATGTGTCGTGTATTTTCAGTGTTATACCCATTCAGTTTATGCCAGAGCTTCATTTCTGGCGAGGGAACGGAGTTCCGGAATCTCGGGAATAATTATTAAATTAGATAATAAATATATAACTATTTCCATTTAATTAATAATAAATTTGGAGAGCGTTCTGAGACCTAAAATTGTATAAATCAGGAACTGGCTTATGCACGTATTAAAATAAAACGAATTTCAATTTCGTAGGAACTTACAATCTATTACTGGAAAACAAAAATGTCCACCCTCCCTAAAAATTAACAATAGAAAGAGTAATGAGAGCATAAATTAACATGACAATAGAATATGTGGGTTCTTTTGTAGATTAATTTAGTAATATAGTAGAATACTTTTATATTAATAGAAATTCATTATTTTGTTAACTGGTTCTATGACCTATGACGATGTTTACCTACTTATAAGTTATAAGTTTATAGGCATGAGTGTTAAAGAAAATGCCTTAAGGAACAGAGAAATTAATATGTTGTTGGAGAGTTTAATACCTTAGAATAATTAATCAGATCATTTTGTTTTGTTTTTACTTTACTTATTTATTTATTTATTTTTTATTTATTTTTTATTTATTTATTTATTTATTTATTTTTTTATTTATTTTTTATTTATTTATCTATCTATTTCTTCATATTTTCTACATGTTTTTCAGCTCAAATCATCATCACTATGTGATCGATTCCCTAGTATTAAAGCAATCTATTTTAGAAATTAAAGCATCAAGACAACCCAGAAACTCATTAAACCTTTGTAACAAGGAAACGATTACCTGAGTATATAATACTTAGAGAATAACTAAAAACTATTAAAGTTTGTAGCTTATTGCAATAGTGTATTTATAGTTCACAGCAACAATGGAAAAATAGTAAAGCAAAAGAAAATAAAACAGTTAAATAGATCATTCGCACTCCTCTACATCATGAAAACATTACCGTGAAAGACTCTTCAGTTTGAGCATAACCACATACTGAATTCTGCCTTTTGTTCTAGTTATTAAGTCTTTCTTACAATGCATTCAGTGAAAAATTGCTAATAACCATAAATTATTTAGTCACATAAAATAAATATTGAAAGGTGCAATAATGAAATCTGAAATTCTCACTATTTCTTTTTGCTGATTTGTTTCTCTGTTTAGAATAAGTGGTGGGACATGTTCGCACTCCTTTTCTTTCAGAGGGTTAATCGAAATGACATCTTATTTACTTAACATCCAAAAACCGTTTAAAAACTTGATGAATTCTTCTATGAGAGGCAAGTATCATTATCGTTATAATCATCATCATCATCATCACCATCATCATCATCATCATTATCAACTAGTAAGGATTGGATTGGCAAAACCTGTTGCTTTTAAACTCAGTATTCCCCTCACTAAGGATATCCTGGTTGGAAATTGTAAAATATAAAATATATTTAAGAATACAGAAATGTGTTATGTTCAATATTAATGAAAATATATATTATAAAGGAAATAAATTATAATTGAAGGAATACTTACAAGAACCAAACTATTCCAAAATCAAGGTTTTTCAGGCGGTACCAAAAATATCAAAGCATAGACATGTACAGAAATGAATTTATGATTTTTCCTTGTCTTATATATTTCAATGTGTTTGACACTTGGAAAAAGGATATGCTCCAGCAGATAGTTACAGATGAAGGGAATAACTTGGTGAAATATCTCAAAATATGGAATTTTGGACTTCAATTAGTATTCACGTTTCAACTATGTAATTACAAAAAATATGGTCATCAAACTGCAAAATCAATAATTTATTTGATTTATTTCTACAAAATCAAATTATTGGCTTTTAGCCTGAGATTTAAAAAATACGCATTTTTCTGCCAAACCCTTTTATTAGGATACATTCCTTTTCAGTTTTACTTTGCTTTCTATTTAAAGATTTTAATTTTTTTATTAGCTTGGTACTGCAATATTGTGCACTGGTCTTAAAATAATTTACACGGGCGCAAATGACCTTAGCCATTGAAGCGCCCTTAAACTCAATCAATCAATCAATCAATCTACAAAATCAATACTTGCTTTGTCATATATTTTCTGAATAATATCTTTCTACTAAAAGACTTGAAAATTGAAAAGTCACTTATTATCTTTAAAAGAATAATTTAGAGAACCCCTAATTCCCATATGAATTTTAAGATAATGGACAAGTTTTCTTGGAGTTGTATAATCATTATCCCAATAATTAATTTCATTAATTACAATTTTAAAATGGTGAATATATTCAATTTGTATAGTTAAAGGCATGTGCAACTGAAAACTAGAGGTGACAAACTACATTTTTGGGCTCCCCTTTGCCATAAAACTTTTTTTCTTACAGAAGCCACATTTTATTAGTGAATAAATAAAACATACTACACAGAGAATTAAATTAGAACTCTAAGAATTAATGAAGGTGATTTATTTTGTTGAGCCATTTACAGGATTGCCAGATAGATTTTAATGCCTCTTCTCCGATGCTTTTTAACGTTTCCCCAAGTTCCAATGTGGGCAGGAAAAAAATGAAAAAGATTGAACACATTTACCGAAATAAAATAAGACAAAGAAGCTAGATTTAAAATTATCAGGAGGATATATATGTATTATTATTTATGTTTTATCAAAACTAATTTATTAGTTAATATTTTAATGTTAATCCCCTCCTCCCATCTTTGGTAATACGTCATTTATGGACGCCCCTTAAACGAACCACATGTTTGATTTTTTTGTCTTGCTGAACAAAAAAACATTACGCTCACCCAAACGCAACGTCGAACTCAACAAAACGTAAGCGTAGCGAAACGATTTTCATCGCATCGGTTCGTCTGTGTCCCATTACGTTATCCTCCCCTTGCTCGACCCCAAAGGGGCTGCCGCCGCGGATGAATGAATGGGAATGGGTTGTGGGTGGGGGGTGGGGGTGGGGGTGGGGGAGTGGAACTGACCTTGTAACTCTGTGGCGTGCGGCCGAGCGCAGGTGGTTCCCAGCCTGGCGGCCAGGAGCAGCAGCAGCGGCAGCAGCAGCGCCCCTAGCGGTGCGCGCGGCAGCAGCGGCCCTCTCATGTCGACGGCTGGCGTCACCTGCGGACACAAAGCGAAACACGTCAGTTCGACGAGTCGGCCAGTGTGGCTGAAGGCCCGCAAACTGAATTGAGGGCCCACACACCAAATATTGTTAACAATTTTTTAAAATGTTACCATAATTTTATCAGTTGCTGTGAATTGACCGTTATTGCATAAAAAAAACAACAATTTGAAGCCTGTAACGAATTTACAAGTTATTTCTTCAAAAAATTATTGTGCAAAATGTGTAATATTAATTCTCATTACATTTTATGTGATTTAATCTTTTGATGTGCAGCCATTGCGCTTCCTATGATACTGAAGATTACACTAATTAAATAAAGGTTGGTATTTGCGCCATCTACTACATAGGGCTTGTTGGGAGATGAAAAGTCAGAGGCTTGATTTGTCACAGTAGTCTTTCTGATAAACAGTTGAGAGAAAAACTGGATTTCTGAAAATCTGGATTAAAATATGGACTTTCACAAAATATAATAAATTTACGCATTTGTAAAAGAAAAATATTTCCAAAAGTACGATGGAAACGTAAATCAGTTGGGAAGAATTTGTTACAATTATGAACAACGTTCAACAACGAACAACGGTCCTCGCCATATCAATAAAGGCTTTATTATTATTATTATTATTATTATTATTATTATTATTATTATTATTATTATTATTATTATTATTATTACTAACTATAGCCATCTACTGGCGTCGAATGTGTAGTGTAAGTAATCTTGTCAGTCATCGTCAATCGTAGTCAGTCATTGCCTTTTATCCCTTTGGCCAGGGCTAGGCACCGTTAGATCCCCGAGGTTCCCGGAGGGTCACCCATCCAGGAAACCCCGATGTCTTGAATTACTTAACCTCCATCACCTCACGGAACGTAGTTAAGGAATTCGGCTAGCAACACCGGGAATTACGATGTTATTGAGATATATGATATTTGGAGAAGTTGCATCGATATAAAACGACAACTGCAATTAAACTAGTAACACTATGAGATTGTAGGCGTTCACTTTTATTGTAGACAATGAAGCGTAACCAATGCCAGTTACCTATATTTATTAAGCCATCCTTCTGCGAGTGCGTTAGTGGGTATAAAATCTCCTTCAAAATAAGTTTTTGACGGAGATTTTATTCGGTTTTGAAACCCCACTAACGGACGGTAAGTCGGCGCCGGATCACCTACAGAGCAAAAACATGCACTACACTTACGGGAACAATGACCTCTTTAGTTGACGCGCCCGGAATCACTAACAACCAGCCAACCCACGTGAAACGTTTTTGTAGTGTTGGGCACGTAGATCTGGAGAAATCCGGAGGAGGTATTCGACTGGAGAGGGAACAAACGCGGGACGCCCTGCGACGGCGAAAGTTGCCCTGATGAAGGCCTTTCTCCGCGCGGCCCCGCCCCTTCCTCGTTCGCCCCCTTCACGCCCTGTGCGCCGACGCAATGTCGCAACCGCCCCTACTCGCTTCGTCGCCTTTAACGGAGCGCCTGCGCAAACCTTTATTAACGTGTGTAATATTCTTTCACGTCGGTACATGGTGAATTATTGGAATCAAGTTGTCACAGATGATATTTATTCTTTTAAAATTTACACATTCCACAACGTATTGAAGTAGGGTTGAGCAGTATTTAAAAACTTGTATTTGAAATATGTATTTTAAATACTTGGAATCTGAAAAACTGTTTGCCTTAGTTGGTGTGTTTTTTATTTTTTTATTTTTATTTTTGACATTATTCATCATCAATTTTGCTGGGATTATAATCGGATTGCGCAGTTTCTTTATTTCGAAAGACTCCCTAATTTTGTGCAACTTACATTTGGTTTGCGTGACTTACGGAGTACGTACACGACGGATGTCCGAGTTTTCGAGACTATTTTAAGAACCTCCCAAATCAAATGGTGGCAAAATAAATTTGAAAATATTTGGTGTTGAAACTTCCTGTCGAATAATTAGTTTTAAATCTGTTTAAAAATTATAAAATATTTTTTAGTATCCTACGTTTTAAAATTAACTTGGGAATTAGATATTTTGAATTCCTTAATAACTGTACTTTGTAACATGCAGAAATCCACATGTGGGTCACCATGCATTCCCGTAGTTTAATGCTTCTTCTCGTGAGTTCAAGGTGTTGCATATTTTCGGTGACTCATCGTTTATCCGGCAGATTGCGTTCCGGTAATTCGGTTTGTCCCGTTATGAAGCCTACAAAGATTACGCAAGTGTCTGTCTCTTTCTTCCCGTCTGTTTCCGCTAAATAAGCGTTGCCTCAAAGGCAGATGATGATGAAGCATTCTTTGCATGAATCGTCTGGACGTTGGAATTCAATGCTGTGATTTATGCTATTTTATTTAATTACCTTAGATGTTATGTTTATATTTATGTTTATTTCTATCTTTCTTATCAATCACGTAAATTATTTTAACCTTTTGTCGGTCAGTGTGGTTCAGTACATGCACACCTTTATAATTACGTCGAATTCTCGAACATTGTCATTAAGTGCATGATATTCTGGTTTTGTGTCAAAAAGAGAATAAATTGAACGTATATGTAAGCATATTTTTTGGTATCATAGCATAAAAACGAATTTAAATCAGGAAAGGACAAAAAACAATCCTCACTAGATTTTACCGCTTACCATTGTAATGCATGTTAAAACAAATATTTGTTTCGCGAGAACGATTATAGGTTTGAAAGTTTTTATTAGATTCATAAAAGATTTAACTAGTTTACGTTCGAGAGTATAAACTGCAGAGTACAGTCCATGAAGTATTTAGTAGTTGGCTCCCTGGCTAGCCATCCCCCTTGTACAGCAGCTACGCACATACCCATTTGGTTTTTTGTTTTTTTTGGATTAGTGATTCCGGGCGCGTCAACCGCTTTGGTCATTAGTCCCGTGAGTGTAGTGCATGTTATTTCTCTGGAGATGGCGGTGATCTTCCCCCGCTGGAAGGCGAGATCCGGCGCCGACCTACCGTCGGCTAGTGGTGTTTCCCCCTAACCAGGACTCTCCCAACAGCGGGGCACCGCACCAGCCAGGACAAGCTCTGAGCTCCCGAGCGATCTCCCGGAATAGGTGGTAGTGTAGTGCATGTTAGTGTAAGTGTGTGTGTATAAGGGGAGAGGGTAGGACAAGGAAGAGGAACGAAAGATCGCCCGTTTGTTAGGGTGCTGCTCCGGCATTCGCCTGGAGTTGATCGGAGAAATCACGGAAAACTACCGATCAGAGGAGCCGTCCGCTAGAATTCTCCTCCAGACAGTGACTGAATTCGACCTAGCTGAAAAGCTAGTGTCGAAAATCTTGCCGCCGTCAGGATTCGAACCTAGGAGAGACTCTGCAGTGACATCAGTTGAATTGAGCTACCGCTCCCGGTTTCAGGCCTGTCGTGATGTAAGTGTATATAAGTAAGGTGTGAGAATAGGACAAGGAAGAGGAAGGAAACATCGCGCGCGGTCCGTGGCCCGTTTGTTACTGTACTACCCCAGCATTCGCCTGGTGTTGATCGAAGAAACGACGGAAAACTACCGATCGGAACAGGCGATTGCTAGAATTCTCCTCCAGACAGCGACTGAATTCGACCTAGGAGCTCTCGGTGCGAGTCGCTACAGATACAGCGGGAACGTTGGCTCCGAAGAAATTGAGGAGGCCCTTCCCTCAAACACGCGCGTTGGCTCGCTCGCCCAATCAGCGAAGCCACCCGTTGGTGAGTGTGGCCGCCTCGTCGCCCGCGCAAGATCCAGGCCACGCGGGGCGACCGTTACAACCGCCCCCGCCCGCCCCCACTCGCCCCCCGCCCCCGCCACGACCCACGTCCCCGCCCCCAGCGCCCCGCTCGCTCTGCACGCCCACGCGTACGTTCCCCGCCCCGTCCCGTCCCGCCCACGCCCGCCCACGCCCGCCCTCGCCCGCCCTCGCCCGCCCTCGCCCGCCCTCGCCCGCCCTCGCCCGCCCTCGCCCGCCCTCGCCCGCCCTCGCCCGCCCTCGCCCGCCCTCGCCCGCCCTCGCCCGCCCTCGCCCGCCCTCGCCCGCCCTCGCCCGCCCTCGCCCGCCCTCGCCCGCCCTCGCCCGCCCTCCTCGCCCGCGTCGCCCGCCCTCGCCCGCCCTACCCCCGCTAAAAGTCATATTAGGACAGAGCCCTGAACGAGACGACATAGTAACATAATACATGTCGCGTGGCCGCAGACAGCTGGCGCGCGCGTAAGCATAATTGCGTAGCTCCGCCTCGAAAAGATCGTCTCAGCAGTAAAGGCTTATATAACAGCACGAATGCTACTCGTGAGCTAGACGCCCGTGTGAATTTACTGTCTAAGGCCCTGCCGACCTCCCTTCACCCCCAGTTGGTTCAGATCGGCCCAAACATGCCCTGCTGATATCCCTTCACCCCTTCGTCGGTTCAGATCGGCCGTAACTGGCCCTTCCGACACTCCTCCACCACGCTAGTTCAGATCGACCTTCCGGGATCCTGCTAGCAGCTTCCCGCCCTCTCCCCAGACCACTGTGCACTTCTTGAGTCGTCTGATGGCCGCTGGAAAGTGCCTCTTCCGGAGAACAGTCCTTGGCGAGGCTGGGCTACGTCAGGTGCCAGTAAGGTGTATGTAAGTATACCACCCCAATAAACTGCTGTTTGCCATGACTGGGGTCATCCCTGTTCTTATTGCTCCCTCTCATCCGCCTTAGGCCATTCAGAGAATAGGGAAATATTCTACCCCAATAAACTGCTGTTTGCCATGACTGGGGTCATCCCTGTTCTTATTGCTCCCATCCGCCTTAGGCCTTTGAGAGAATAGGGAACGGCCCAGAGGACACCTTCTGCCCTCACCGTCTTTCCACTTCCCCGCACGTGGTGCCAGACCCATCCATCCATCCACCCCAACGACAATGTTTTATTTCTCACCACACAAATCACTTGAGATTGCAATTCAACACATCAGAATACTTTCGAAACAGAACACAAGGAACAACGTGCATCAGCGTAGTGTAAAATAACAGAGAAAGATCGCCATGAGCGCGATAGTCGAACGAAAGAAGTGACGCCATGAGCGCGATAGTCGAACTGGATGATATCTATCGAAAAAGTAAGTACCCGTCATTTTTTATACAAATTTCTTCCAGTCTGGTCCGTTAATTTTCTGAACCAAAGGAAAATGAAAAATGACCATGTATATCGGGCTTAACAAAGCACATAATAAAACCATTGTAACGTATTATTAACAGAGCCAAACAAATTTCTGGCCACCTACAATCTTTCTCTCGTATAGGGTTACCAGATTTTTTAAAATATAAATATTAAATTTTTCTCATTTTCACAATAATTAACTAATACAACAGATGCACCCGAATGAGAAAATGCTTGGTGCAGTGTAAGTAAGCTTATAACGAAAACAAAAACTGAGATATACAACACAATTTGTAAACAAGTAACAGTTCTACAAAACATTATTCTACTCACGCAAACTCAAAATTATACAAAACATGTGTTCTGACTTGTTTTAAGAACTGTGGTAGTAGGCGAAGATTGCTCTACTGCGAATTGCTCGCAGCTTCCCCTCGTGTGTCTCGCATCGGGAGAGATGGCTAAGGGCATCAACTGACGTCACTGCAGTTTCTACGATCGGGAGGTCCTAGGGTTGCATTCCTCACAATCGCAAGATTTTCGACACTACATAGCTAGGTCGAATTCAAGTGCCATCTAGAGAAGAATTCTAGCGACCGGCTGCGCTGATCGGTGGTTTTCCTTGGTTTCTCTGATTAACACCAAGCGAATGCCGGAGCAATACCCTAACAAACGAACCACGGACCGCACGCGATCTTTCCTTCCTCTTCCTTGTCCTAACATCACTCTTTACACACACCAACATGCCGGGAGACCAGTCGGGAGCTTAGAGCTTGTCCCGGCTGGGGAAAATCCCGCTAGCCTACGGTAGGTCGGCGGCTGATTTCGCCACCCAGCGGGAGAAAATCACCGCCCCTCATGAAGAAAAACGTATGCACTACACTTACGAGACTAATGACCTTAGCAGTTGACACGCCCGGAAACACTAATCAATCAATCAATCGTGTCTCGCTGGCGCTTTAACTGCCGTCCAGTTCACAGGGATCTCCCACGAACTCCACCACCAGTCGCCCTCGTACACCAACGCCAACCAAATTATTCGTACATGACCTTCACCCCACCACCTTTCTCTCCTCCCCTCCCCCTCCCTCTCCCCCTCCCCCACCCCCTCGCCAAAGCCTCCTTACCTTCCACCCCTATCGCCTCTCTGAGGTTAAACCAACTTTCGATCTACACCCACGTACCTTCCGTAGTATGACAGATTGAACAAAAATTACGTTGGCCATTTTGTTACCCTTCACCCTACTTCACCAGAAACAAGTCCCAGTTTAAAGTTCTCGTGACTTCGTTTGACAATTACGTGGCTTTAATTGTGCCCTTTCCTACCATTCCAACAAAATGGGATGATCAGTTTATTTCTGGGCCGTTACTCGTGTTGGAGACGCTTCTGAACGCTGCCAGTCTGCATCGCAGTTGATGACTTCCTGCTGCGCCCACAGGACGGCAGACGAGCGGTCGGAAATGAAGGGGTGCACGTGAGAGATGGGCGTTGCTTGAAAGGGCGTAATAATAGAGAAGGGACGTTTGGGTGAGGTATCTTGCGTCAATTGGGTCTCGCGCTTATTTAACTTCTCGCCCCGATTGAGTTAGCTCACAGCCGCTGTTTCTACAGTGTCTCACCCGCAGGTTCTAAGGTTCCAATCTCCACGGTAACGATCTGGCAAAGTTGGCTCAACTGAGGTCACTGCGGTGTCTCTGACCGGAAGGTCCTAGGGTTCCACTCTCGACGGCGGCAGCATTTTCTATATTAACTCTACCGGGAGAGGTGGCTCAGGGCATCAGCTGATGTCGCTGCAGTGCCTCTGACCGGGAGGTCCTAGGGTTCCACTCCCCACGGTGGCAGCATTTTCTATATTCACTCTACCGGGAGAGGTGGCTCAGAGCAGCAACTGATGTCACTGCAGTGCCTCTGACCGGGAGGTCCTAGGGTTACACTCCCCACGGTGGCAGAATTTTTCACACTATACTGCGATTTATTCAGAGCTGTCTCTGACAGTTCATCAGCTGTTACGGTACCATCCAATCGGGACCTTAAACTACAGTGACGTGCAACCTTCCGATTGGATGACACTGTAACAGCTGCTTTACTTCAGACGCAGCTCTGAATAAATCCAAGTATACCTTGTCAGCTAGGTCGAATTCAACCCTTGTCTGTAGGAGAATTCTAGCGACCGGCTGCTCTGATCGGTAGTTTTCCGTGGTTTCTCCCATCAACACCAGGCAAAGGCCGGAGCAGTACATTAACAAACGGGCCACGTACCGCGCGCGATCTTTCCTTCCTCTTCCTTTTTCCATCCTCACCCCTTACTCACACTTACACTCACATGCACTACTTTACCACACTAATCAATCAATAAAGCCTCGGTAACGGACTTTTGACACTAGATAGAAAAGCTAGGTCGAATACAGCCGCTGTCTTGAGAATTCCAGCCGCGGGCTGCTATGTTCGGTAGATTTGCCATCTTCAGGACTCGAACCCAAGTCGGTCAGAGGCGCTGTAGTGACATCAGTTGTTTCCCTGAGCCACCTCTCCTGGTGTGAAGAGATAAACAGATATCTCTCACAGTGAGGCACTTTCCAAGTAGGGATTAGCTCTAATCTCCCAACACGCATGGATGTGTAGTCCATGCAAGTACGTGTATGTGTTGCGGGAGAGTATATGACAAGGAAGAGGAAGGAAAGATGGAATGTTTTTGGTCCTTTATTTTAAAGATAGAACATTTTTGTAACGACTTTATATCAATATATATTATGTGATATACAGCAATGTTTCGAATTATGTATTTCTTCTCTTTATATCTATCTGACCATTGTTAAAACATTATATTTATTTATTTTGTCAATCAAGCCTGGCGATGGAAATAATTATTTACCGAAACGTTGCTGAATATCACGTGTAATATACATTGATATAAAGTAGTTACACTAAGAAAGTGTTTTGTCGTTAAAATAAAGGATCAAAAACAGTCGTACATATGACAAAAGTTTGTCCGCAACAAATGAACAAAGCAGTATGTAATTATGCCCAAATCCTCGTCCTGGCCACAAGACCAATGTCCCATAGTCTTAACGGCTCTTGTCTCCGACGCCGGTCCCTTTCCACAACGTCGGCACGGCTCATCTGTTAACTGGCTGAGAAGTTCCCAAAAGCTCGCACTGTGACTTTAGTGGCCTGCTTCCCCAGTATTGTTCGCGGCTTCAGTTCCGACAAACTCTGCGGCCATATGTTTTACCTGAGAGCACCTGCTGGGAATGTGTACAGTTATCACACAACACTTGTTGCTTCTGCTCCGTTGTGCGGTCGTGAGAGTACTGCATTCACCGCCCTCTAAACAAACTATTTCATCCAAATTACTTTGTTCGTATAATTTTGTACGACCTACAAAAAAACCTTGGATAAAAGAATGCGTTAACGAATCAAATGTTTTTTTTTTAACGCGTCGTGCTCGAAACACGGTTTCTTGTGTGCGTTTTCTGAGTGCGAAACAACTAAATTTTTCTTTCTAACTAATATTAGTGTGCGAAACATTAAGAAAAGTGCGCGAAACATCTTGAAACATATGCGACGTTTTTCAATTGTCTTTCGTCTCGTGTCTTTCAATTGTCTTTCGTTTCGTTTACCTTCCGTAATGAAGAAACTGAAAGATGTAGAGACAAATTCGCTAACCGCCAATTTTGTCGTCCTGAGTTTTGTTCCTTCGTATTTCGATACAAAAAGATATATTAGTAGCCAAAGATACTGTATTTAACCATCGCATAGGTTACAAATTCTAGTAAATTTTGCGGTGAATGACTTCTTGATTTGTTTACAAAAACAGAATTACCTAATATTAATTCAATGATATGCAATAAATAAGATATTTACGACTGTTGTGCACGCTTCATTTCGTATCTTTTCCTTTCTTATTCTTCCACTTTCAAAATAGAAGCATACTATTCTCAAAACAGACCTACTAGCAAGTGGGAGGGGAGCTGATTCACGACAAGAGTACACTTTTACTCGAAGAGAATCCACTTTGATCAGAGCGTCGAAAGATTCCGGCGATGTGGAGAATGCTACGATGGCTGTCGATGACGCAAAGATTCCGTGACAGGGCAGGGCCCTGCTTGCGTTTAGAAAGGAGGCTCGTCCCGAGAGAGAGGCGCCTTATTAATAGCGGAAGCAGATTCCAGAGGCACCGACCCAGCCGCGCCCCGTCTTCCAAACGCCCTTTCGAGGCGCCCCACAAGGCACCGATTGCAGCTCTGCTTTCAAACGAATATTTGTCTGATTCAGCAATCCCCGTTTTCTACTATATTGAGGACTAATTACATAGGCATTTAATAATACACTACAATTATTTGTGATAAAATGCTTTCAGTTTTTGAGGTGTGGAGAAGGGTATTTAAATTTGGAACGTTTTCTGGAATTGTAGGCCTTTCCATAGAGCCAAGTCTTTTTTATTTTTTTAAATTTTTTTTTAGAACTACGAACCTAGTTCAACAAGAGAGTTTTTTATTTCATATATTTTTTTCATATTTGACCATACAATAGACACAAACACACTTGCGGGCTCCTCTGATCTGAGGTCAGAAAAACGCGAGGCCCTCTGCGACAACACATACATGAGGGACCAAGATTCAGGCCCAAGACGGGACTCGAACTGGCGACTCTTCGGACCGAATCACTGAGTCGGTACTCGCTCTTAGCCAGCCCGACCATCCAGGTTGGCATGAAAATTTTTACTAACAAGAATTCTATTTTCTAATCCTTTTTTCACTTCACTAAAAAATAATAATAAAATGTCACTTTCCTCGTGCAACTCCGATGTATGAAAATGACTATTTACAGGTGTATGAGAGAAAGCTTCTGTTTCGTTTTCTCTCGGGAAATTCGACTGAGGGTGACGTACAGACATGCAAGAAGGTCACGGATGACAGGTAAGATTACATAGCATTCGGTTCGTTTTAAAATAATATATTCCGCGGACCACTTTGTAACGGTTCAAGGCGCACAGGACTTCAGTGTATAATTAGGAACACGGAAAAATGTAGTAAGTTGATTAGCAATTCTTTATTTCCTACATTTTGAAAGGCAGTGCATTTATATAACAGATACGGAAAAAAATCCTACGAACCCTCAAATATTGATGTGTAAGAAATTTAAACATTATGATTATATTATTTAGTATATTGCAAGAGTAGTTATGTTGCCATTGCTCCATGCCTCAGACTACACTAAAAGACTCCGCTCCCCAAAGCGACCTGAACCGAAGGCGATCGCTGCAGGCCTGCGAAATATTGCTCGTACAAACTATCGCGTGTAATTTCATATCACGCGATGTTTATTCAATGTCTTAATATGTCAAACACTTCAATGTCTTAATACTTCATTGGTGACCATAATGTTTACACGGGGTAGTTTAGTTAAAAGTTTTTTTTCAATGGTGATCATAATGTTTACATACGGGTAGTTTAGGTAAACATTTAACTTCTATTCGAGATGTAATTGACAAGTCATTTAACAAAACGTTTATCATCTGATTGGATAATTAAAAAATTATACAGACTTCATTTATTCAAAATAAAAACTCGATTTTAATTGTTGTGGCTCTTGAATCATTTTGGTCTAAAAAATGTTCAATTTATGAATATCAGAAAGTCATTACAGGTTTTTATTACTATGGTTCTTTCTTCATTAAAAAATTAAATATTAACTACATAACACATAGAGAAGAAAACATCTATGTTAAAAAGTAAAAAGCATCGACGTAAAGAAAATGATGTTAAATCCATCGATGATTATATACAAACATCGACGTTTCCAAAAGCATTAGCTTTCAAAAATCGATGTTAAAACATCTGTTTTCAGAAACATCGGCTTCAAAAAACTCGATGTTAAATCCTTCGATAATTTTATAAAACATTGACGTTTTCAAAAATCGATGTTAAATCCATGGATGTTTTCAGAAACATTGGCTTCAAGAAACTCGATGTTAAATTCATCGATGATTTTAAAAAACATCGACGTTTTAAAAAACATCGGCTCATAAATATCGATTAAAAATTCGATATTTTCAAAAATATCGACTTAAAAAATCGATGTTATATCCATCGATGATTTTATAAAAACAAGGACGTTTTCAAAAACATCTACATTTTCAAAAATCGATGTTAAACGCATCGATGATTTTATAAAAGCATCGCCATGGATGTGACACATCCGCTGTCACCGGTGCAGCCCGGTCGGCGGCCGAGCCTGGGCAGTGGAGCGACCCACCTGGGCACCGGGCAGGCGGCCACGCGATGGGTACGCGGAAGCCGTTTCGAGTACGTGCCCCCCCCATCCCCCCACCCCCCAAGCGACACCGCACTTCACTTCCGTGATGCGGCCGCAAGGCACGACATGGCACGAGCCGATGACACATACGGACGCCATTCAACTAACAGTACACGCCCGCAATCAGTGGAATGAAAAAGTTCTCAATCTGTGGGGCGCAATGGCTGTGGAAAGGGGGCGCGAGACATTTTGAAAAATCTATATTGTGTTTATTGGTGAAGCAGTAAAAAACTGTAAAATTAAGATATTTTATTTTTAAACTTACTGAATAAAATACACATATATTTGGTGTTGTCACAATTTTTTAAAAATATTTTTTTTTTGTAAAATCGAAAGTTTTCATTTCCTATTTTAATAAATAGCTTCAATAATTGAATGAAAAATTAAATTTTAGATTTTTTCTTCGAAATACATGATTATTAAGCGATCTTGATATGATAATTTATCTTTTTAGAATCGCAACACTGGTTCTCCATACAGTCCATTCTATTATATTTGAAGTACGTAATAGATTATAAAGGGCGCGGTCGTGTGATACACCAAGGCAGGGGATGGGGCTGAAAAGTTTGAGAACCTGTGTTGTAAGAGATATTGTAACAGAACAAAATTCATTTCTCCAAATACACCACCTTTATGAATATTTACGTTTGTATTCACTTAAAAGTGATACTATGAAATTCGTATCAAAAGCAATCTGTTGTAATAAATAGCTCATCTCCCTTTCGATCATCAAATTGAATATGAGTTGGGCGTGGTATAATGCACGCCGTACAACACATGCGTTTGAGGAAATTCGTGCCGGATTAAAATCGAATACTATATAGAATTTTGTAAGACTTCAGGAACTGTTTCTACGACGAAAAATATTTCGTCTTCGTAGTTATGCTCCTGTAATCAAACCATTTTATCACCATACTTATCTGCCTGTTATCTTCGTTTCGTGGCGAAATATTAGCATGTGATTTTTAAGCATTAAGTTCATAATTTGATGATTTCCTGGCTGCAGCAACGGCCCAGCTCAATGGTTCCGTAAGTGTAGTGCATGTTATATCGCTGACGGTGGCAGTGTTCGTTCCCTGAGGATAACAGACATTCAAAAGCACCCAATTGACACAATTCGACTGTTTTTTGTTTTTTTTTAAATTTCTGGGTTAATTTTTCTCTCTGAACAATTGTCATATATTTGGTAAATAATAAACAATTTACATGTTTATGGAGTGTTTATATGATTCTGCAATGCAAATGTTTGCATATAAATATTTTTTCAAGCCAACTTTTGAGTGTTGTTTGAGGCTCAGCCATTCGAAATATCCAAGGAGTTTATAAGATATGTGCTTAAAATTGTCTTAAGAGCTTATTTTCTACGATTCGACGTTTCCTCCCTGGACATCCTGTGTATTTCGCGGTTGCCTAGGCAACCGGTTCCCCTCTCCCCCCTCCCCATCCCCCGCCGGCGCGGTTTGATTGCCACTTGGATCCATCGCGTACCTAACAGTATTGGCACTCACGGATGCCAAATCCAATTGGAGGCGTGGTCGAAGACTAACACGTCCAAATGAGTCACATTTATTCCGCTAACGTTGGCTAACTTGTGCTTCATTCCCGTTTGATTCCCTCTTGCTCCTGTCATTCCGCCAACTCGAGACTGTTCATTTGATATCAACGTATTTATGTAGGAAGAATGCAACAGAAGTACACGTTAATACTTCCTTTATAAGATATTATTTACAAGCATAATTCTGTGATTAATATTTAGTCTACACAACTTCATTAAAAGTGTGTTCGATTAATTGTAAAGATTCGGAGCTTATGACTTCCGTTATTTCCGTTTGATATCTTAATTCTTACATATACATTTCCTCGCCTGATTTTTCACATGATTACAAATCTTAAAATATCATTTCTATGGGCTATGCAGGAAAAGCTCATCTGTCAGACGAAAGAAAGCATTGCATGGATCGATGATGTTTTCGACAATGCTGAACTGTTCAATAGTCAACCTGTCGAAAAACATTGGTGACTGGCCTTAAAGCAGGGGTTCCCAACCTGAGGTAGGTGTACCTCTAGAGGTACTCAAGAGACTTATGTGGTGGGGATATGTGAAAAATGTCGGTAATGGCGGAAATCAATATTTTCATTGCTCCACAACATTGCAGTTCACTGCTCTCCACTCGAGAAACAGTTTTATTACAACACAACAATAATGTTTTAAAAATAACAAGAACACATGTTCCATTATTTTTCTAAGTTATTTTAATTTCGGATTGAATTTTTGATTGTAAAACGTAAATCATGTACTTCATAATATAAATAATATATTCTGTATTTTATTTGTACCTTTCAACGCTCAATGTTAGCATTACTAAAAATGTCAAATCATTTATTTCATGATGGTATGTGTACGCTGAGGTGGTTAAGAGCCTGTACCGACTCAGCACTTTGGTTCGTATGGTCGCGGGTTCGAGACTTGCCTTGGGCATGGTTGACCCTGGTCTCTCATGCATGTGTTGTCGCTGAGAGCCTCGCGTTCTGCTGACCCCAGTTCAGAAGAGCCTGCAAAATGTATTGGTGTCAAGTGTACGGTCGAACATGAGTCCCATCGGGACATATACCGGGAGCGGTAGCTCAGTGCATCAACTGATGTCACTGCAGCGCCTCTGACCGGGAGGTCCTAGGTTCCCACTCCCCACTCGGCAGGATTTTCGACACTAGCTTCTCAGGTAGGTCGAATTCAGTCCCTGTCTGGAGGAGAATTCTAGCGGCCGGCTGCTCTGATAGGTAGTTTTCCGTTGTTTCTCCGATCAACACCAGGCGAATGGCGGAGCAGTACCCTAAAAAACGGGCCTCGGACCGCGAGCGATCTTTCCTTCCTCTTCCTTGTCCTACCCTCTCCCCTTACACAGACACTTACATTAACATGCACTACACTACCACATATTCCGGGAGACCGGTCGGGGGCTTAGAGCTTGTCCAGGCTGGGGCAGTGACCCGCTGGTGGGAGAGTCCTGGTTAGGGGAAACCCCACTAGCCGACAGTAGATCGGCGCCAGATCTGGCCATCCAGCAGGGGAAGATCACCGCCATCTCCCGAGGAAAAACATGCACTACACTTACGGGGCCAATGATCAAATCAGTTCACGCACTCGGACACACGAAAAAACAAATCAATCAATCGAATGAGTCCCATCCGGACATAAAGGATAACCGGCTGCCGGCTGGAAATGCCCTAGGAAAAAAGTGAATGATGGCTCTGGGGGAAGGGGGGAAGATACTTGTCAATGAAAAACCTGATCAAGGGTTACGACAGAGAAAAAAGGTTGAGAACCGCTGCCTTAAAGAACTCTTCAGGGGCCAAACACTGTCAGGATTCGTGCAAATATTCTCCCCGACCGGGATTTCTGCGTCTCGAACTAAACGGAACTTCCTTCACCTTCACTTGTTCAACAAAAATTCCAGGCTATGTTTGCGCTCACACAGTTGTGGGGTTGGGCTCTTTACGACAAGCACTATGAAAGCAAACTCGACTCGTAAGGAGTTTGTAAAGCATAGGTTCAAAGCTTGTAAACACAATGAATACTTGCAGGAAGATAATAAAATGAAGCAAACATGGGTCCTTAACTGTTAGAAAGAAAATGGAAATAAACATGGCAGTGTCTTGTACACTTTGTCGACTTTTTGGAGGGTACCGCTCGGGAATCTGCGTGTTTTTTCGACTGTTCCCGACTATCATGGCAACCTGGCTTCAGAGGCCGTTTTGCGGTAGTTTCGTAGCGTCTTTTTGCTTTAAATCGCCTTCGCAATGGTGATGTGACATCGACAACAAAACATCGATGTTAATGATATATTGACCAAAATTTTAAGAAATATATTTACGTCCGTTATATTGTTTATTTAATTGGGTTTCCTAACCTTCATAAAAATACTTTAGTGTCTGGTTTTACTAAGGTCAAAAAACCAACGCAATTAAATATCGACCAAAAACCAATCATGTTTTTAAGCATCGATGTATTAAATCTGGTTTAGTAACCTCTCCGTGTCCGAAAGACAAGGAAAGACGAAGAAAATACCGTTGCATCAGGATCATCTCGGGTGAGGGAGATTCTGACCTATGAAGGCAGTACAAACCGCGTTCCTTTGACTCTAACACATATCCAGACAGTGGAATCATTCGTTATATTAACATTTTTGAAATCGTAAAAATGGGAAGTTTTCATCCACTAACAAAACTCCGAGCACGTAAAAACATCGAGGACAAAAGCACCGTTGTTCAAATAATATTGGCATTAATACATTGATATTTTTATAGCGAGATCGATGTTTTCAAAACATCGATTTCGATGTCGCATCCGTACGTCGGAGAGGACGCGAAGGGCTGGCGACAGCACGACTGCACTGCGACGCGCTATTCGATTGGAATTCAATCGATCGATCTCTCCTTGATTGATTGATTAGTGTAGGGATCACAGAATTTTGAAAATGTGCACACAATTCACTTTTCCCCATAGCACGTCATACGCAGTTTTTAACTGTTTTTAACGTAAAATAAATAAATAAATAAATAAATAAATAAATAAATAAATAAATAATTTCGTGTTTCCGGGCGCGTCCACTCCTAAGGTCAATAGTCCCGTAAGTGCCGTGCATGTTTTTCCTCGGGACGTGGCGATGATCTCTTGCTGGGTGGTGAGATATGACGCCAACCTGCACGTAGGCTAGCGAGGTTTTCCCCAACCAGGTATCTCCCACCGCCCCAGTTGGGACAAGCTATAAGCACCCGACCGGTCCGGTCTCCCGACATGTGTGATAGTGTAGTGAATGTTAGTGTTAGTAAAGGGTGAGGATAGGACAAGGAAGAGGAAGGAAAGATCGCGCGCGGTCCGTGGCCCGTTTGTTAGGGTACTGCTCCGGCATTCGCCTGGTGTTGATCGGAGAAACCACGGAAAACTATCTATCAGAGCAGCCGGCCGCTAGAATTCTCCTCCAGACAGCGACTGAATTCGACCTAGCTGAAAAGCTAGTGTCGAAAATCCGCCGTCAGGACTCGAACCTAGGACCTCCCGGTTAGAGACTCTGCTGTGACACTTGATGCACTGAGTTCGACCTAGCGACGTAGTTAGTAGCAAGTCGGAATCCGAACCTAAGACCTTCCGGTGGCAGACCCTGCAGTGGCATTAGTTGCAGCCCTGAGCCGGTACGTTCATTGTGAACGGAGAGGCCGTGTTAATTGCCAGCGCCGGGGACGAGGCCTAGTGTTTCGGGGGTGGGGTGGGGCGGGGGCAATGACCCGCACCGTTACGCATTCCTCACAAGGTCAAGGAGACGCTCCTTCCCCCCCCCCCCCCCCCCCCCCTCCTCCCCGCCCGCTGGCGCGGCGCCAGCCACGTAGCGTCACAGGAACTTCAAGGAGATGGAGAGGAGGAGATGGAAAAGGAAAGCCAGAAGAAAGTGTCAACAAGAAGAAACTAGTGGCGCTAAAACATGACCATATTTTAAAATCAATCTTTAAGGAACAGATTTTATTGAGGAAAACAATTCTGTATTTAATATTTTAGTTGTATGAAGACTCCGAACAAATTTTGAACTTTTGCAATTTTCGAAAAATCGGGGTTTTAAACGTACATCAGACTTGCACCATTCTCTTAAACGTCATTCACACTATCCAACAACAAAAGTTAATCAAAATGATGGAGCCATTTTTGTTTAAAGTTTGAAAATGTCACAGGGGCTTCAATAAACTTCCCAAAATTAAAATATCGATTTCAAATTCAAGGGCCCGCGACATCAGGCAGATTGATTAAGGAATATCAATTTTGGAACAAAATGCTGAACGGTTTAGCCGCTAGCGTTGTTCACAGACAGGCATACGGACGGACAGGCAGAAAGACGTTTTGCCTTCAATCAATTTTTCTGTATCAAGGACCCACAAAAAAGGATTCTGGATACACCACATGATAGACGATTTTTTTCTAAATTTAACATCTGGATTCACCTCCCTTTTAGCTGCCACGACTCTGTATTAAGAGTTTTTCTGCCGAAAAATCGCCGTTTTTTCGCGCAGCATTACATAAGATTCTCTCTACTCCATAGCGAGAAAGTAAAAGAGGAAGACTAAAGAGCAATGGAGGAAGACAGTGATGAAACAGAAGCAGAAGAAAAAACGATAAAAATAGTCGTAAGGAGAACGAGGAAAAGTCATCAGAATGATAATTACGAGATTTCGTGTATTTGAGATGGAAAACGGTGGTTGATGAGGAAAATGAAACAAAAGAATAGCACGAGGGAGGAGAGGACAACAGTAACAAAGCGGAGGAATGGAGGAACTGAAGATAATGTGGGAGTGGAGCGAAGGGAAAGAAGAATGATGACGAGACAAGGGTAGGGAGGGCAAAAGAACATAGATGATTTTAAAACATCGATATTATAACTTTCGATGCAAATCACATCGATTTGCAGATCAAAATATTAGTTCAGAAATATCGATGTTTTCAAAAAAAATCTCATGATATAAATAAAATTTTCAGTATATACTTTTTTTGTATATTGCTCGCAATCAACTGTCACTCACAACTGTCACTGTTGTCGGTCTCCAGACGGCACGAAATTCGCAATCTTTCTCCTGTGTTATTTACTTTTTTGATTATTTGTTACGTGGTAATATCGTTAAACTGCATTTTGAACCTTGACTGCATAGAACGTCGATTAGAAAAACTAAGATGACCGTCAAATTTCACGTACAAAATACATTAAACTAATATTAATGAGTTCTGTATCACATTAGAACAAGGACATTTTACTTCGATACGTTTCATCATATTTTAAACATTGATGTTTTTTGCCGTTATTTTCATCGACGTCGAAAACTGTTGTTGATGTATCAAAATATCGATGTTTTGCTAAAATTTGCCGTCACTAGGCAAGAGCGACCAAACATGATGAGGGCAGCATTGGGAGGTCCAACCCCACCCAGCTCCTGTGGCACGCACTCAAGGAAAGTGCAGAGAGAGTGGGTGTCACAAAACACACACTCCCCTCTTCGACGCAAACAAAACACTCGCGTTGTACACCTCTTGGGTCATAACAGCCCCCACGCTCCATTAAGCGATTCCAGATTATGAATATGTATGGGCAAACAAGTTAACCAAGTAACTAAATGGGAACTAAATGTAATTTCGATAACTTCAAGACAAACCTTGTGGAACTCCATAATAAACGAATATACGTATCAAGAAATAATCTTCAATGTAGGAAACGGTGTATTTTTTCTTTAAAGGTTACACAAACATGTTTTAGGGATTGTTTTCTCATCTCCGGTGTTTTTAAGAACTTGAAACAATCGAGAACAATTAAAATTGTGATTTAAATGTTATTAATAGTGTAAATAGATTTATCAGAAGTATAATATTTATTTACGTATACTTATTTTAATCTGTAAATGCAATAAAGATGGGGCTGAAACATTTTCCAAATATACTACTAGAACGCACTTGTCGAAAATTATTTGATTACAGGTGTCTATGATCCTTAGACAATTTTGGGTAATTTTCTATCTCAATACGTCTCGTTTCTCATATCTTTAAGATATGAGAAACTCAATAGATCAATGAGAAGATCAATACGATAATTCATAGAGACGATCAATAAGACAATATAGTAGCCTCTCTGTTGTAAAATATGATATGTTGGAAAGTATTTTTTTAACATTGACAGAAAAGGTAATGTGTGCTTACGATATGGATCTGTTTCAAAACTCAGGTGTAGGGAAACAAGGAATTCGTGATCTACTTGAATCTAAATATTTTACGTTTTCTCAAACTCTAGGCATAAGACAAATCGGCTTCCACAAATTTTGCATCGAAATACTTCCACGTTTTATTTTGCATCCAAATACTTCTAAGCAAATCAAATAAGCGAATTGAGGAAAGAGAAAGTACTTAACTCATCTCGGTTTTCATAATATCCATGACAAAATCCCCGAATTTGAATATTACAATATGATTTTGTGTTTAAAACTTTTTGAACACAGTGAACAATCCAACATAAACTTTCTAACATATTTGAAGCACAGAAAAAATGACATTTATGCATTTTTAATCCTCAAACAAAATTATTTTTCACACTATTTAACAAAAAGTACTCTAATATATTAACTCTTGGGTATTGCCTTTGTTTTCCATTCCTTCGTTTTCTTACGCAGTTCTGTATATTTTGCAATAATCTCTAATATCTACCAAGATCCAGTTTCTTTCATTGAAAAATATTCAATGCGGCAAAAACTAAGTGCAGTTTTTAAAGATAGTTCAGATTGGTGGCAGAGGATTCACGCAAATTTGAACCCGAAAATCGGACCGGGAGAGGTGGCTCAGGGCATCAACAGATGTCACTGCAGAGACTCTGATCGGGAGGTCCTAGAGTTCCACTTCCGACGATGGTAGGATTTTCGACACTAACTATAACTTAGGTCGTGTTCAGCCAGAGTGACTGGAGGAGAATTGTAAAGGCCGGCTGCTCTGATAGTTTTCCGTGATTTCTCCGATCAATATCAGGCGAATGCTGGATCAGTTCACTGATAAAAGTGCCACGGACCGCACGCGATCTTTCCTTCCCCTTCCTTGCCCAATCATCACTCCTTACTTACACACACACGAACATGCACTACACTACCACACATGCTGGGTGACCGGTCGGGAACTTAGAGCTTGTCCCGGCTGGGGCGGTGCCCCGCTGGTGGGAGAATCCTGGTTAATTGGAAACCCCACTAGCCGACGGTAGGTCGGCGCCGGATCTCGCCATCCAGTGGGGGAAGATAAGCGCCACATCCCGAGGAAAAAATACACTACACTTACGGGACTAATGACTTCAGCAGATGACGAACCAGGAATAGTTAACAATCAATCAATGAATCGTCTGCCGCTTCCGGAATCAATTCTCTCTCTCACTGGCACTTTTCCGAATGATTCCGAATCAATCCTAACGAATCCGAACGAATCCGAATGATTCTGAATGAATCCGAAGGAATCCGAATGATTCTGAATGAATCTGAATGATTGCGAATGAATCCGAACGAATCCGATTGATTCTGAATGAATCCGAATGATTCTGAATGAATCCGAATGAATGCCGAAATCCCCTGTCCCGCTGTGCTCGTGCGGGGGGAGTGTGGGACGGCGGTGGCACCGTTGTGTCTCGCGGGGCTCCGTTGGCAGCAGCCGGCCAGCGACGGCGGAGGGGCCCGCTGATCCGTTACCCCGGCGCCCAACTCCACCGCACCAACGGAGGCCTCGCAAGGAGACGCCAAGATATTGGCCCGAAGGCTTAGCGAAGCTGAAAAACACGCTTGATACTATTTTACGTTAGTAGTGTGTCTACGGATGTAAGCTGCGAGGATAGGACAAGGAAGTGGAAGGAAAGATTGCTCACGATCCCCACCCCGTTAGTTGGGGCACTGTTTCGGCAATCACTTGATATTACTCGAAGAAACCGGGGAAGACTGCAGATCAGAGCAGCTGGCCGCTAGAATTCTCCTCCTGACAGCCGATGAATTCGACCTAGATATCTAGCCAGTGTATAAACTCCTGCTACCGTCGGAACGTGAACCCAAGTACCTCCCGGCCAGAGGCAACACAAAGACATCATTTGCTTCTGTACATAAATGTAGCTTCACTATGCATACCTTTTATGGAGCTCTTCTTTTGCTAATCGTGGTGGAAGTAAAGCCGGGGTACGGATTGCTAGTTTGGCAGTAACACTAAAAAATCCAATCTGCGGTTCGTTTACCGACGAAAATAAACTTTCAATTACTCAAGAAAGAAAATGTCTAGTTTTCAAACGTTGCTAACCACACTTTGTTGGTACTACTTTTTAACATTGTTATGTATAATAAAAGGGGGTGAGAAATGTTTCTGGAACTGAAGAAACAGTTTGTAGATTATACTTCTGCCTCATACGTTGCATACTTTGATAGATTGATTTTTTTTCGTGTTTCCGGGCGCGTCAACTGCTTTGATCATTAGTCCCGTTAGTGTAGTGCATGCTTTTATCCGGAGATGGTGTTGATCTTCCCCCGTTGGATGGCGAGATCCGACGCCGACCTACCGTCGGCTAGTGGAGTTTCCCCCTAACCAGGACTCTCCCACCAGCGGGGCACCGCCCTAGCCGGGACAAGCTCTAAGCTCCCGACCAGTCTCCCGGTGTGTGTAAGGGGATACGATAAGACAGGACAAGGAGGAGGAAGGAAAGATCGCACACGTTCCGTGGCCCGTTTGGGAGGGTACTGCTCCGGCATTCGCCCGGTGTTGATCGGAGAAAGCACGGAAAACTACCGATCAGAGCAGCCGGCCGCTAGAATTCTCCTCCAGACAGCGACTGAATTCGATCAAGCTGAATAACTAGTGTCGAAAATCCTGCCGCCGTCAGGTCTCGAACCAAGGACCTCCCGGTCAAAGGCGCTGCAGTGACATCAGTTGATGCACTGAGCTACCGCTCCCGGTCGTTGCATACAGTTGTTACTGTTTTTGACGAAATAAATCAAATGGAATGCAGTATGGAATGTGGTAATTTGAGCGTTGGGTGTCGTCTCTCGGCGCTTGGCCTGTCGGGCGCTGAGCCAGGCGCCTTCTCCCTCCCCCCTCCCCCTCCCCTGCTGCCCCGTTACTCTCCGCGTCGCCCACCCGCGCACCGCTCGTGACAAGAAACGCGTTGACGTAGCACGCAGCACACAGCACATAGGACGTTGGTGGAGTCTACCGCAGGTATCACGCAGCACCTAACAAGAAGCAAGTCGACGCACGACACAACACGCAGTTCGTAATAAGCAGCACGTTGACGTATCACGGAGCACGTAGCACACACCTCGCCGCACACAATATGGAACACGGAACACGTAGCACACACCTCGCAGCACACAGCTTGGAACACGAAACACGTAGTACGCAGCACACCTCGCAGCACACAGCATGCAGCACACAACACGTAGCACATAGCACACAGCATGGAACACGCAACACGTAGCATGCAGCACACAGGATGGAACACGCAACACGTAGCACACACCTCGCAGCACACAGCATGCAGCACGTAACACGTAGCACATAGCACACAGCATGGAACACGCATCACGTAGCATGCAGCACACACTTCGCAGCACACAGGATGGAACACGCAACACGTAGCACACACCTCGCAGCACACAGCATGCAGCACGCAACACGTAGTATGTAGTACACACCTCGCAGCACCCATCATGCAGCACACAACACGTAGCACACAGCCCACAGCATGGAGCACACAACACGTAGCACACAGCACGCAGAGTGAAGGACGTTGATCCAGCCAACAGCACAAGAAGCAATTTAATGTAGCACACAATACGCACCTAGTAATAAGCAGCACACAGCATGCTGTGCATTGAAGTAGCGTACGACACTGGGCAAAGAGGACTTAACGCATTTACGTAGCTCACAGGAAATAATATAAAGCGTAAACACTGGCAGTTCGCAATAAGCTGACGGCACACACACATTCAGCACACAAGATGAATCACTCAACATGAAAAGGTTATAAATAATCTTCAATTTTCTCAAACGATTCTGCATATACAAATTTCTTCCTCTTCTCCGTATCTTTTGAATTCATCAAGTAGAATTATAATTACTCTTTGCTCTAAACAAGAGAAGGCATCTCATCACACACCCAGTATTAACAAACTGACGGTAGGTCTTTCAACATCAACATGGACCAAGAGTTCGTGTACAGTGCGGAACTCTATTCTATCATGGGCCACAGCCGTGCTGCTGTCCAGCTTTTCCTTATGCCCTATTGAAAATATTCCAGAGTAGCACCTACATCAAAATGAAAAGCAAAGAAAGCACTAGAAGAATGTCCAATTTTCGTGTTCGGCGTTATAGAATATTAGCAGAGAAAAAGGAAGAATATAAAAATGGCAAAGTAAGCAGAATTCATGCAATCAACGAATGATTCAATCGAATGAAAACAAACTTTAGCGAAACCATATTTCGAAAGAAATATACCATTCCTAAGAATGGAAAATTGGGAAGGGAGATAAGTTTTAAAAATAATTGCTACGAAAATATTCTTCGAAAATGAAGTGTCATCATCTTCCAGATCTTCCTGGAAGGGGATGAAGTAGTCGGTCCCCAATTTACGCATGTCCTTCTGTGGGTCGGTTCCCAATTTACATTTGGGTTAAATTCTTATTTTCTTTCTGGTCTCCAATTTGTGGGTTAAATTTTTATTTTCCTTCTGGTCCCCAATTTGCATGTGGGTTAAATTCTTATTTTCCTTCTGGTCCCCAATTTACACATGAGTTAAGCTACTCTTATTTTCCTTCTAGTCTCCAATTTACATATTGGTTGAATTCTTATTTTCCTTTTGGTCCCCAATTTACATAATGGCTTGAATTCTTCTTTTCCATCTGGTCCCCGATTTACATAATGGGTTGAATTCTTATTTTTCTCCTGGTCCCCAATTTACATAAGGGTTGAATTCTTATTTCCTTCTCGTCCCCAATTTACATAATTCTTATTTTCCTTTTGGTCCCCAATTTACATAATGTGTTGAATTCTTATTTTTCTCCTGGTCCCCAATTTACATAAGGGTTGAATTCTTATTTCCTTCTCGTCCCCAATTTACATAATTCTTATTTTCCTTTTGGTCCCCAATTTACATAATGTGTTGAATTCTTATTTTCCTTCTGGTCCCCAATTTACATAAGGGTTGAATTCTTATTTCCTTCTCGTCCCCAATTTACATAATTCTTATTTTCCTTTTGGTCCCCAATTTACATAATGTGTTGAATTCTTATTTTCTTGATGGTCCCCAATTTACACGCCGATTTCCTCTCTGCAGACGTCGCGTCGCCCTTCGATCTCCTGAACTCCCCGCCCGGCGGCCGGGAGCCGTGACGTCAGGCATGAAGACATCGAGCTGCGTTGCCCATCTCGGCCGCCAGCTGGCCTCGTTGATAGCGGAAGGTCGCAACCCGAGGCGCAGCCGCTGAGCGGCGCTGCGATCGCAAATGGAGGCGCCGTGTCCCGCGAGATAGCGGCGCGCCGCCCTCAAACGTCTTCCGGTGGGGAAATACAAAAGAGCACACGCGAACCATGGCCCCATTGAAAAGTTTGATACCGGCCCTGTAGCCTTACGTAATAAATTTTTGATCCCTTTCTCCTCTTTGTACTAGTCGCGCACTTTTTCTTGATTCTCCACAGCGGGGGGTGCGGGGAGAGGAGGTTTCTGTCTACGTCACAGCAGTGCAGTGCAGTGCAGTGCAGTGCAGTGCAGTGCAGTGCAGTGCAGTGCTGTGCTATCAACTTCAACGGCGGAAAACTGAGCGTAATAGCACAATTATTAGACTGAGGTAATAGCGTGTCTTGGACTAGATAGCAATGACAAGTAACGAAGAAAGTAGGCAGCACTACAAACTGAGCCGTGACGTTCCGAGTGGAGCTGGTGTTTTCTACCGGGCCGTGCTGTGCCGGGCTGAGAGAGGACTAGGAGGCTCGGGTATCAAGAAAAAGTGTCAGCATAGTATGTTTGTATTTGGCGTTATTGGGTCGGTAGTTCGACTTCGCCGGCCAGCTACCGGTGTCCCCCTTGCCTGGGTCTAGTTTAATTCGCATGTGTGGGGGTAAGAGTGGCATGAGGCGAATATGACGTAATCTCTTCACCGTAACTAGCAAGATCCGCCTGCTTGAGCTTTTCTTCGTCACACAGCTACCGAAACTGAGACGATTTTATAAGAAAGCTACAACTCTACTTTTGCCTCGGCCGGGAATCGATCCCAGGACCACAGCACGGGAAGCTGGTACGCTGTCCATGAGCCGTTCCAGAGGCTTTTCTTCTCTGTGTAAACCTTACTAATTAGTGAGTTAGGCTTCTTAAAAGTTATTTTATTATTTTCATTATAGTTATTATTATTATTCCTCTAATTCACCACTAAAGATGTTATGGGTCAGTTGATTATAAAGTCTATTCCGGGTTGCAACCAGAAGCAGATCTAGGAACCGTCGGTGCCTCTACAATACTTTGCACCAAATGTGGGCTGTTTCTAATAAAACAATGTCTTGCACTTTCCAGTCTTTTGAATGACCGCCGTGCGAGATGGATGTAACCTTTTCACACAAGCACAAGTTAAGAATATTAATGTTGTAAAATATAAAAAAATATGTTCTATACCGGTAGCGGTAGCTCAGTGCATCAACTGATGTCACTGCAGTCGGTGCCTCTACAATACTTTGCACCAAATGTGGGCTGTTTCTAATAAAACAATGTCTTGCACTTTCCAGTCTTTTGAATGACCGCCGTGCGAGATGGATGTAACCTTTTCACACAAGCACAAGTTAAGAATATTAATGTTGTAAAATATAAAAAAATATGTTCTATACCGGTAGCGGTAGCTCAGTGCATCAACTGATGTCACTGCAGCGCCTCTAACCAGGAGGTCCTAGGTTCCCACTCCCCACGGCGGAAGGATTTTCGACGCTTTCCAGCTAGGTCGAATTCAGCTGCTGTCTGGAGGAGAATTCTAGCGGCCGGCTGCTCTGATCGGTAGTTTTCCGTGGTTTCTCCGATCAACCCCAGGCGAATGCCGGAGCAGTACCCTACCAAACGGGCCACGGACCGCGCGCGATCTCTCCTTCCTCTTCCTTGTCCTATCCTCTCCCCTTACACACACACTTACACTAACATGCACTACACTACCACATATTTTGGGAGACCGGTCGGGAGCCTAGAGCTTGTCCCGGCTGGGGCGGTGCCCCGCTGGTGGGAGAGTTCTGGTTAGGGGGAAACCCCACTAGCCGACGGTAGGTCGGCGCCGGATCTCGCCATCCAGCGGGGAAGATCACCGCCATCTCTCGAGAAAAAAAACATGCACTACACTAACGGGTCTAATGACCGAAGTAGTTGACGCGCCCGGAAACACGAAAAAATCAATCAAATCAAATATGTTCCATCATCTAAAATGACTCTTAATGAGCCAGAGACGTACTGTAGGCAGACGACTGTGTGATCCTAACGTACAGATTGGCGTGTGTTTCTATAATATTCTGCAAATTGAATTATCGCACAATTACAATCTTCTCACCCGAGAAAGTTAATATTTAACATAACTTCGCACTTCTCTTTCTTTCATTTCCCTTTCTACCGATACACTTTCCATTTGTCTCTAAATATTTCTCTATATTTTTCATACCTTTTCCTTCCAAGGCTTTCTGTGGACACAACATTTCGTGATTCTTTAGCACAAGCATGTCATTTCACTCCTATTAACAAACACCATCTTTCCATTTTTTTCTTTCTGGTCTGGTCAATTTCCCTTCATTTCCTGTCTCGATTATCTAGCTATGAGTAATGCGTGTCAACGCTGACACCTCTCTTAGGATACCACTTCGTGAACTACTTTACGTAGACTACATACACAATAATTTATACAAGAATTTGAAAAATATTGATACAAAAACAAAGAATGTGCATAATTCGTAGGTGGTAAGCTTTTGAAGAGAGTAGTCGAGAGGAAGACCTGAATGGTCATCGTTCGAATCCTGACCCATGCGATAAATCTTGATTTTGTCTCTTCGTAATAAATGGTTTGATGAAGAAAGGAAAACACACTTAACACGAAATTTCAAATGAGATCGTGAAATGGTTGAAGATAAATATTGCCTATTAGCAATTCTCCACCTGCAGAGCTTGGGCAAGACTTGGGTTTGGACAAGATAAGCTTCATCTGCCACAGCAAGTCTCCCACTGTTCGTATCTCGATTTACGTGAAAGAACGGCATATCTAGTTGCTCTTTGTGTCTTGTTTATATTACGAAGGGCCTGAGGTAGTACCAATATGACCCATTTCGACCAAAACATATATTAATATTTACGAATAGCAGTAGTTTTGTGTGGATGGGTGTGTCTTGCCTTGTTACTGCCTCAAGCCTTTCATACACATGAACAAGACAGAAAAACGAAATAAGCCACACTTTGACAAAAATTGGAGTAGATACTACATTTAGGAAAATCGAGAGGCATGCTATGACTGGTTTGGTTTATCTAGTTACTGCCTAAAACCTTTCTTAAATATGTAGAGGACGGAAGAACGAAATAAGTCACACCAAGACAAAAATAAGGGTATGTACATTTACGAATAGCGGGCGGCATGCTTTGACTGATGGCACGGCCTCAACCCCTTGAATTAACTATCAAGTAAGCATGCGTGTTGGATCGTATTTGGGAGTGCGTGCCAGACCGGGAGCGGTATGTCAGTGCATCAGCTGATGCCACTGCAACGCCTCTGACCGGGTTCTGACGACGACAGGATTTTCGACACTAGCTTGTCAGCTAGGTCGAATTCAGTCGCTGTGTGGTGGAGAATTCTTGGTGCCGGCTGCTCTGATCGGTAGTTTTCCATGGTTTCTCCGATCAACACCAGGCGAATGGCGGAGCTACAAACTGTCCACGGACCACTCGCGATCTATCCTTCCTCTTCCTTGTCTTCCCCCTCCCATTACACTAACATGCACTACATTACCACATATTCCGGGAGACCGGTCGGGAGCTTAGAGCTAGTCCCGGCTGGGGCGGTGCTGCGCTGGTGGGAGAGTCCTGGTTAGGGGAAACCCCGCTAGCCGGCGGTATGTCGGCGCCAGATCTCGCCATCCAGCGGAGGAAGATCACCGCCCCCTCCCGAAGAAAAAAATATTTACGAGACTAATGACCTAAGTTGATGACGCACCCGGAATCACTAACCAACCCAACCAACCCAAAGTGCGTACCGGTGCGTCGCTGCGTGGTTCCTTCCTTAGGCGCCTAGTCCCGGACCTTGCGGTCGCGCGTAACGGTGTGCAGGGGCCCCGGCGGGAGGCGGATGTTTCAGGCCTCAGCCGCACAGAGTTCGTGGCGCAATCAAATGCGCCATATAGGCCCCCATTAGGCATCATGGGGCAGTGTCGGAATCACACAATTTTGCGCCAGGGGCAACCCTGTAACGTAGCTCCCCCCCCCCCTGGAATGTGAAGCTTGTATCAAGAAACTATACGAGTTATTTTATTTCAATTCCGGATATTCAGTCATATATATTTATATATATAAATATATATATATATATATATATATATATATATATATATAAATTGTGCTAAAATATTTGTTAAAGTATCTCGTATGTTAAGAGGAGAAAATTTCAAGACTTAAAAAGCTTTCGATGACAGCATTGTTTTGTAAAATTTTAGGATTGTTTGACGTTTTTCATTTCATAGAGTTCTGCCGTATAAGTAATGACTACAATTAACTATTTAAAGTAAAAAAGTAATTGAAAAATTTATGAAATAGCAAACTCGACTTATAAAATTACAATAACAATTTCTTCTTCTCTTCTTCTTTTCTTCTTCTTCTTCTTCTTCTTCTTTTCTTCTTCTTCTTTTCTTCTTCTTCTTCTTTTCTTCTTCTTCTTCTTTTCTCTTCTTCTCTTCTTCTCTTCTTCTTCTCTTCTTCTTCTTCTCTTCTTCTTCTCTTCTTCTTTTCTTCTTCTTTTCTTCTTCTTTTCTTCTTCTTTTCTTCTTCTTCTTCTTCTTCTTCTTCAAGTTTTTACTATTTTTGCCCACCAGTCACGTTATCAGGACCCTTGATTTGCAGGGCCCCGGGCGATTGCCCGTTCTGCCCATGTCTAGCGCTGGCACTGCGTTAGGGAAAGATATGAGTTACTCCGGCGCACCGATTTTTGCTCGTTTTAACAGTTTACGTCACAAACCGCGTGTCCACAGTACAGGCACTTCGCTTGAAAAGTCAGACCCAGCTGACTGCCATGTTCCATGGAGAGTGGGAAAGGTTGAGAAACATTTTGGAAGTGGCATCAAGTGAAAATTTTCAATGGTGACCGACCAAAAATAATACGATGAAGTTGGAATTAAAATAAAACACGCAAAATTCTTTTTATTTAAATGACTTATTACAATATGATAATTTTGGTATCTGACTGCATTTAAAATTCACCTTAATATTGTGACACTCCCGGTATCTCCACTAGCTGGGCACCACCGCCTCAGTGGAAAGAACTGTAAGCTCCCGATTGTTCTAAAAATTGTGACAGTGTAGTGAATGTGTGTCTGCAAGTAAGGAGTGACGATAGGTCTGGCAAGAAGAAGGAAAGATCGCGCGGGACTCATGATCCGGTTTTAGATACTGCTTCGATATTCACCTGGTGTTGATTAGAGGTACCACACAAATCTACCAATCAGAGCTGCGGGCCGCCAGACGTCTCCTCCAGACAGCGGCTGAATTCGCCCTTCCTATCTTGCTTGTGACGAAAATCCTACGCTGCCTGAACGGAAACCTAAGACCTCCTGGTCAGAGACAGTGCAGTGGAATGAGTTGTTCTCCTGAACTATCTCAGCCGGACAAAGTCATTTCGAAGATATTTTCTTTAGGGTGGAACTCGAAGTGACAAGACCAGGAGCGGTAGCATCAATGCATCAACAGATGGCACTGCAGCGCCTCTGATCGGGAGGTCCTAGGTTCGAGTCCCGACGGCGGCACGACTTTCGATAATAGTTGTAAACTAGGTCGAATTCAGTCGCTGTCTGGAGGAGAATTCTAGCGGTCGGCTGCTCTGATCGGTAGTTTTCTGTGGTTTCTCCGATCAACACCAGGCGAATGCTGGAGCAGTACCCTACCAAACGGGCCACGGACCGCGCGCGATCTTTCCTTCCTCTTGCTTGTCATATCCTCCCCCCTTACACACACACACACACACACACACTAACTAATGAACTACATTACCACGTATTCCGAGAGACCGGTCGGGAGCTTAGAGCTTGTCCCGGCTGGGGTGGTGCCCCGCTGGTGGGAGAGTTCTGGTTAAGGGGAAACGACGGCAGGTCGGTGCCGGATCTCACCATTCAGCGGGGGAAGATCACCGCCCTCTCCCGAGGGGAAAACATACACTACACTTACGGGACTAATAACCTAAGCTGTTGCCGCGCCCGAAATCACTAACCAACCAACCAAAACCAGGTGATTAGCACAATATTCAACCTCGTGGCCGGCAATCTGAAGTTGCTCGTGACCGCTAGTCAATCAATGAGGGAATAAAGGCCTATTCACAATGCAAACATAAGCATAAGCATGGCGTTAACATAAAAGTTAGGACTACGTCTACAAGTGGACTCATTCACAATGCGTTCGCATAAGCATAACACGTAAGACGTTAACTTAAGAGCTTGCAAGCTTCAAGCTTCTGTGCTATGCTTATGTCAGACATGAGGAATGAGCCAATCACAGTTCGTTAACTCAAAATCGAGTATCGAAGTCGATCGTGTCGATTCGTGTGCTGCGTCTCATAGCCAATAGAAACTCTTATTTTGCCTGTGTTTATGTTGGACATTGTGAATACGCCAACTCTTCGCTTGTGTTAATGTCTATGTCTGTGTGTTATGCTTATGTTTGTGATTGCATTGTGAATGGGCCTTAACAGGCAACGGTGGCTTCCTTTGCGTAAGCGAGGGCGCCGGAGAATGCCTTTGAATGAGCGGCGACTCACGATCCACTTACCCCTTTCCGGAGGCCGTTCGAGAATAACAGCGCATAAAGACCTCGCAGCTGTTTTCTTGTAACTGTAATATCTCGGAAATGGGAGTTCCCATTTCGTCCCCAAAGCCTCTGTGACACTTTTCTGCCGCTTCCAGCTGCCGACCTTTTGTGGATGCTCCGAAGGTACCTCGCGATGCGGATTTGCATCCACTGCAAATGTTTGCCGCTCGATACGGCGTGCAATTTCCACACTAGCTACATGGCTAGGTCGAATTCAGCCGTTGTTTCGAGGAGAATTCTACCGACCGGCTGCTATGATCGGTAATTTTTCGTGGTTTCTTCGATTGATTGATTGATTTTTTTTGTGCTTCCGTGCGCGTAAACTGGTTTGGTTATTAGTCCCGTTAGTGTAGTGTATGTTTCTTCTCGGGAGATGGCGGTGATCTTCCCCCGCTGGATGGCGAGATCCGGTGCCGACCTACCGTGGTCTAGTGGGGTTTCCCCCTAACCAGGACTCTCCCGCCAGCGGGGCACCGCCCGAGCTGGGACAAGCTCTAAGCTCCCGGCCGGTCTCCTGGCATATGTGGTAGTGTAGTGCATTTTGGTGTGTGTCTAAGAGGTGAGGATAGGACAAGGAAGAGGAAGGAAAGATCGCGCGCGGTACGTAGTCCGTTTGTTAGGGTACTGCTCCGGCATTCGCCTGGTGTTGATCGGAGAAACATGGTTTCTTCGATCAACACCAGGTGAATGCAGGAGCAGTACCCAAACGGGTTAGTGACCGCGCTCGATATTTTCTTCCTCTTTCTTGTCCTATCCTCACCCCTAATATACACACATACTTAGACTTAACATGCTTTACACTACTACACATGCCGGGGGATTAATCGGCAGCTTGGAGCTCGTACAGACTAAGGCGGTTCCTCGCTGGTGGAAAATACTTGGGGGGAATCCAAACCGGATAGGTCTGCGCCGGATATCGTAGTTCAGCAGGGAAAGATCACCGCCACTTCTCGCGGTAAAACATACACTCTACTTACGGGCGCCCGAAATCATTCATCAATCACATCGATTGACCCCTCCCCGTTCATTATAACGTTTAAAATATTAGTACTTATGATTGAAAGAAAAGTGATCGCTAAACACCTCAGTTGTTTCTAAAGCCCCCTTAAATAAACAATAAAACCTCTCGTTGAGGGGTGAATCATCTATAACACGTCTTCCAATGGGTGAATGTCGTTTTTGTTTGGTTACCTCCTGCCAGGTGAATCACCCTCATCTTTGAACAAAGTAAAACTGTCCTCAGACAAGAACAACCTTCTACATTGTAGAAAGACAGAAGCGGAATTCTGACACTGACCAAATGGATGGGTCGAGTTCAGCCGCTGTCTGGAGGACAATTTTAGCTACCGGTTGCGCTGATTGGCGGTCAGTACCAGGCGAATGTCGGAGCAGTATCTTAATAAGTGGGTCATGAAGTACGCGTTCTTTCCTTCCTTTTGCCGTTCATCGTACACACACACATTTACACTTAGAGACGCTACACTATCACGTTTGTCAGGAAACTGCTCGAGAGAGTAGAATCTCCCTCGGTTGGGGCGGTTCCCGCCGAGGGAGACACTTCGGGGAGGACCCCCTCCACAGATCGGTAACCGAACTCACGTTCCAGGGAAGGGAAACCACTGCCACTTTCCGGAATATAACACCCACTACACTAATGGGACTATTGGTTATAGCAGAGGTTTTTCAAATTGTGCGTCGCGGCCATATGGTAGGGGCGACGCGGTGATTTTTTAAAATCATCTTTAGATACTTGCCAGTAGAGGTACTTTCCAGAAGTGGTTGTTCACCATCATTGAGTAAAAGATCCTTTTAGTACAGAAATCCCATCAACATTAAACACCAAAGAAAAAGAGCAACTCATCGAAATTTCTTTTGACTTTAGATTAAAATCGAAGTTCTATTCATCACACCTCATTGAGTTCTGGAGCTTGGTGAAAAAGGAGTATCCACAAATAGGTAACGTGGCGCCGTGGAGTTTCGATTCCTTTTACAACGTCCTACTTATGTGAGGTAGGATTTTCAGCATTGGCAATAATGAAAAGCAAACACAGATCGAAATTGAACATCGAAGAAGGATTGCGAGACGCAGTTCCAAATATTGAACCCAGATTTGAACAATTGTTGATGAAGAAGAAAACTCAATTTTCCCATTAATTCTTAGAAGAATTTTAACATAAAATTAAACGTTGAATAAAATGTGTTATGTGTTATTTTAATACCTAGTTAGAATGGAGATATAAAATAGCCCGATATAACTTACTCATTTGTGTTGAATATGTAGTAGGTCTATATTAGCCCTTATATTAGAAACTAATTGTTACCAAGAGAGCCGCGGGAAGTTTAGTTTAGGTCAAGGGAGCAGAAAAAAAGTTTGAAAACGCCTGGACTATAGGTTGACGCACCTGGTAACACAAATCAATACATTGAAGGAATTTTGATGGCCGTCGTCACGATCTTAAACCTTTTCGTGCTCTTACGAGAAACAGGTATACATCAAAAGACTTTCGAGATGAAGGTTCTTGGATCTTGTGCATGGTCCTTGAACAGCCGCACGATTAAGTATTTAATTCAGTTTTATTCAATTCAATTTTATAAATCGTCTAACGAATAAGACTGTTTTGTGACACTCATTTATTCTGAGATGAACATTTTACCCTTTCAACTATTTACAAAATTATCATAAAAATTATTAGGCCCGCGCACAAAAGCGTTGGGTTAGAAACATAAAAGTTGAAAGGGACTTAAAAATGAAATGAATGAATGAATCAATCAATCAATCCAAACTCTTTTTTATTAAGTCTAGTGAGAACGTCGTGAATCATATTACATGGAGACGTATGTATGGCATCTACATTCGTTTATTGAATCGAGTGGTCTGTGATTGCTTTCGGCCACGTGATGTTATTGCCACAACAGTGAATTACGATTATTACGAATGTACCCATTAAGCAAGGGGCGAGAGATTCGAAAAGCTTTACATACACATAGGATCAATACTACTACTATTCTATACTATACTATACTAGAATTATTACTACGCTGGTGTCGTGTGATTCTGTGCATTGGAATTCTATTCATACGAAACATTTAAAGACAAAATAGAGCCGATATTGACCTCCCAATGAAATATTAATTGAATAAATGAATCACTTATTCAATTAAATGGTCAACCATTCATTCAATTATTCATCAATTAATTCGCTTCTTCTTTCACTCCGTTGTTGCTTTGTTCGCTCATCTTTCAATTCATCCTTTCTTTCTTCATTCATCCATTTATTCATTACTCACTCCATTCCTCCCTTCATTGATCCATTTGCTTATCATTAACTCCATTCCTTCATTCATTCATCTTAAACTGCACTTCATTCATTCATTCATTCATCATAAACTGCTTGCTTCCTTCCTTCATTCATCATAAACTGCTTGCTTCCTTCCTTCATTCATCATAAACTGCTTGCTTCCTTCCTTCATTCATCATAAACTGCTTGTTTCCTTCATTCATTCATCATAAACTGCTTGCTTCCTTCATTTATTCATCATAAACTGCTTGCTTCCTTCATTCATTCATGATTAATTCCATTTCATCTTCTATTCCATTCCTTCTTGCGTTCATCATTCACTCCATTCATTCCTTTCTTCATTCATTCATTCGTTCCATTGCTTAATTAATTCATTCATTCATTCGGTCACTTCTTGGCCGGAGTAAGTGCCGTGTATGTGTGTGTGTGTGGGGGGGGGAGGGATGGAGTGGGGGGGGGCGAATCGAGGTTAATTGCGCGGCGCCACAAAGGGGGAACCGGTTTGCGCTGGGCCTCGAAGCGGCGATCGCCGGCCGAAGAGGGTTGGTTCCTCCTGCACGTCGACTGCCCAGCCCGCCAACGACAGGCCTTCGCCAGCGAGGACAGCGCACTTACATAAGGATTAAATGCACTGATGCTCACCTATCAAATGTTTGACTGAGCACGGCCAGGCACACAAACTTCGTCAGTGAACGTAAAGTAGATAGGCCTATTTTGTCTAACACTTTGATAGAAGTCTATTTACTCGCAGACGGTAAAATTATACGTTCCCAAACTCGTATATTCCATTGTATATAAAATTCTTTATTTCATATCAAAGAATTTGAAAGCAAAATGAATATAAATTGGTTATCAATAACAAGAAGAACGTATAATTTTACTTACCTACACATAGACATTTAGATAATTGTACTTAAGAATTACATTCAAGAATTCGCAGATATAGAAGGTTCCGTAACTTTGTTGCAGAAAGAAATATCGATAGAGAAAGCAGTTGAGCGAGAGTCTCGGATCCCGAAACAAGTGACTGCAGGTAAGAAACAAAAAACTAAGTGGGAACAATTGCTTTCAAATGCAATTCCCTTTTTACGGTCTTTGTAAACAGGGAACTTATTTAGCTACCTTCGAAACAGGTTTTAAAACTGCCCCCAAAAAGGAATGAAATGTTTTTCTTGTTAAATACTTCAAACAAACTGTTACTCACTGGAAACGGTAAGCAAAGAAATTCATTCATAATATCTTCGCAAAATAAAGTCCATAATTTGATATAAATCGTTCATATTTTCAATGATAAGTTGTTTGACAGGGTACATACAGCACTCATAATTTCTTTATATTGCAAGAGGAGTTAACTGTTGAAATTTTTAATTTCTGTTGCTATAAAACAGTATGATATGAACTATTAAAACATATGATAGAAAACTATCTTACCAATGTGCATTGTTTAAAAATGAAATTGATGTTAAAATAAACTGCTCAAACAAAAATGAACATACAACGATAGCAAAACTTGTTACCATCATGGTTCCGTGTCGTTCATTTCGTATTTTTACCCTTCGACAGTACAATATAATTACTGCAAATTTTATACATTAGTGAATGGTCAACAGTGATTGGTGGTTATTTTAAATAATTTATAAGGAAATGCCTAATGGTTGAATATTATGACAATGATATATGAATGTTATGAAAAAGGAGGATTGAATATTATAGAAACGAGGAATTTTCATAGACATACTTTATCCTCGAAAAAAGATCCTGCAAATAGAGAAGAGGAAGACAAGGAACATTATGAAAGCAAGATGCTCATGTCTGGTTCCTATTCACCCGAATGTATCTACATTTAATTTGCAAGCGTTATATTTGCCATTCATGGTACACTCTTAACCAGGTTGCCCATCTACCGTTTCTTAAACATTTCGTAAGATGAGTTTGCTTCACGATACCTTTTAGAAAAGCAACAGGTATTACAACTATTGAAAAGGGCCACTTTAGATCCATTCACAGCCGGAAGGTTAAAATAGCGTCCTTAAGATTGTTCTCAAATGATACCTCGGGGCAGTAGCATACTATGTCACAATACGTAAGTTTTGAGAGAAAGGAAAGTAAAGGTTTAGACATTGAATTCTACATATTGGAATAAAGAACATTAATTTATGAATTACACTGCCATCTTTCGGCGAATCTTTAAAATTAAATCCCAACATCTACCTGTATATACATCTATGGGGCGTTAAAATGCACTAAAATCTCAATTTCATCAGAAAAGTGGCATAGCATGGTATTGCTCCAAGGTCTTCAATTATATCGTAATAGAGTATGCCCTACGACCTTTTCATATTGAGCTTTGCTCGAGATCTGGATGTGTTATGCGTTCGAGAGATATTGGCTACGCTGTTGGGAGATGTGTGAAGACGCGCCTTGGGGTAGGCGTCACACTTTACACATCTGGGTGCAGGAGTTTACACCCAGGTCGGTCCCTGTGACATGCGTGGCGGTAAAACGAACTCGTTTTCTCTGACTAGAAGGTCCTAGGATTCGAGTCCCGACGGTGGCATGATTTTCGACTCTAGCTACATACTTAGGTCGAATGCAGCCGCTGTCTGGAGGAGAATTCTAGCGGCCGGCCGCTCTGATCGGTAGTTTTCCGTGGTATCTCCGACCAACACCACGCGAATGCCGGAGCAGTACCCTACCAAACGGGCCACGGACCGCGCGCGATCTGTCCTTCCTCTTCCTTGTCCTATCCTCTCCCCTTACACACACGCTTATATGCACTGCACTACTGTACATGCTGGAAGATTCGTCGGGAGCTTCGACCTTGTCCCAGCTGGGGCAGTGCTCCGTCGGTGGGAGATACCTGGTTAGGAAAACCCCACAAACGGACGGATGGGTTCGCGCCAGATCTGGCCAACCTACGCGGAAGATCACAGTCACCTCCCAAGGAAAAAATGCAATACACTAACGGGACCATTGGCATTAGCAATCGACGCGTCCGGAAATACTAATCAATGTATCAACAGCCCGG
This sequence comes from Teleogryllus occipitalis, assembly GCA_011170035.1. Taxonomy (NCBI): domain Eukaryota; kingdom Metazoa; phylum Arthropoda; class Insecta; order Orthoptera; family Gryllidae; genus Teleogryllus; species Teleogryllus occipitalis. The sequence continues at coordinate 91,526 of BLKR01000678.1, read as the reverse complement.
TCAGTCCCTGTGCCATGTGCCTTGTCAAAGCTAGCTCTGTAACTTCGCCTTGCTCGAATTCCACAAGCGCTCTTTCGTGATTCCAATCACACTATCGTCACTCATCACTGGAAACCGTTCGCCTGACTGAGACGGGGGCAGTGGGGATTGCAGTAAACCCGTGTCGTCGGCCGTATATAGACGCTCTGTGGGCGTTCGCGCCCGGGAAGGAAGCGTGGGCGAGGACTAGCGGCGAGCGGCCGCCCCCCCTCGCCCCCCGCCCCCGCCCCTCCCCCTCTGCGCATCTTTGGCATTGGCACGCGACCACCCGACCTCCAACTCGGCATCCGGAACTCGGGCGAATACCGACTGCAGCCCGCGGTCAACATTTCCTAAGCCGTTTACCTACCTCCTCAAAAAGGCATAGCCCGACTGCATCCCGTGGTCAACTTTCGTAAGCCGTTTACCTACCTCCCCAAAAAGACATAGTCCGACTGCATCCCGTGGTCAACTTTCGTAAGCCGTTTATATACTTCCGCAAAAAGTCATAGCCCGACTGCATCCCGAGGTCAACATTTCCTAAGCCGTTTACCTATCTCCCCAAAAAGACATAGCCCGTCTGCATCCCGTGGTCAACTTTTTTAAGCCGTTTATATACTTCCACAAAAAGTCATAGCCCGACTGCATCCCGAGCTCAACATTTCCTTAGCCGTTTACCTATCTCCCCAAAAAGACATAGACCGACTGCATCCCGTGGTCAACTTTTGTAAGCCGTTTATATATTTCCACAAAAAGTCATAGCCCGACTGCATCCCGAGGTCAAATTTTCTAAGCCGTTTACCTTCCTCCCCAAAAAGACATAGCCCGACTGCATCCCGAGGTCAACTTTTCTAAGCCGTTTACCTACGGCTCTCAGAAAGGTATATCCCGACTGCAATCTGCGGTAAACGTTTCCTGAGCCATTTACCTACATCGCAAAAATATGCATTACCCGACTGCATCCCGCGAGCAACTTATTCAAGATGTTTACCTACCTTCCCGAAAAGGCATTGATCTACTGCATTTCGCAGTCATTTTTCTTACGCCGTTTCCTATCTTCCAAAAAAAGGTGTTGCTCGACTGAATCCCGCAGCAAACTTTTCCTATACAGTTAGCCGGCCTCCCTAAAAGGCATAGACCGACTGCATCCCGCGGTCAACTTTTCCTAAGTCATTTACCTGCCTCCCCAAAAAGGCATAGCCCGACTCTATCCCGCTCTGTTTTCCTCCTTAGTGGGAGGATAGATTTCTACATTTCCCGTGGTCTGCTTAGAGACACATTGACAGATTATAATTTATCCACTTCTGACTTTTTTCAAGAAATATTGGCACGTTCTTTTAGAGCACTGACAACGTTAAAAATCACACTTGAAAGTTTATGGAAACAAAACTTGAAACCTCCTATCTGGAGCATCTTCTTATGCTCCTTTGAATAACTATATTTTTATTTGAATAACTAGTTACTATAATTTTACATCACATCTTCAACGGCATTAGGAACTTTATGGGGGTGAAATCATAGTGTTAGTTCACTTTGGGAAAACAGAAACATGAATACAGTAATTGATTACATAAATTTATATTTATAATTAATATTTCGCAGGCACGATATATCTTTGGTCCCGGTGAATAAGCTGATTAGTCAAAAACTTTAATTTTACTAGAAAGCAAAAAACAACTTGTAACTGAAGTAAATCAGGAATTAATGATATTCAAAAGAAGGTAATATTCAAACGAAACTGTTTGTGCATAGATTTTGTTTGAATATCATTAATCCTTGATTTACAGCATTTGTTTAAAATGTTTTTTTGCTCATATGTAAAATTAAGTTCTTATGACTTATCAGCTTATTCACTGGGATCAAAGATATATTCCTTGAAGTTATCTGAAAATTGGCAATGTGTCATTTGCTTACACGTATTCAGAACTGTCCGGCCTCAAATGTTGTAGAAAATTGCCTCGACGAACACACAATTTTTATTGTTTCACTCATTTGTAGTGCACAAGACAGTAATAAATCTGTAAAAGAATATCGGCGAAGACATTTTTCATTTCCAGATTCCCTGACTTCCACCATTCCATGCTTTTTTTCTTCGTAAAAATAATTACGTTGAGGAAAATCACCGTCGTAATTTAGGCGTGGCGACGTTATTTAGGGAGTAACTGTTTTTTTAAGGGGGGCCACCTTATGAAGTAATGGTACAGGCAGCGACCTAACGGAGAATCAGGAAATCAAGAATTCGTCCTCTCACTTCGGAATGAGAGCTCTCTGCATTAGAATCGGCGACTTCAACCGTACTCATTGTTAAGGCCCATTACAATTTCCTTCCAACCTTACGGACGTTGTGTCTTTCGCCGCCGGTAACCGCTATTAAAATGAAAACTGCCGGTGGTTGTGGTCTGTCGTTACAGAAGTCTCCATCACCGTTACACCACGCCGCAGCAGGACAGTCGGCGCCCTTCACTGAAACACGATGTCGCATGGGGTTCTCTCTAGGGCTTTTATCCAGCCGACAGCCGGTTGCCCTTTACGTCCCGATGGGACGCGTATTCGACCATTCACTAGACCAACACACTTAAGGGCTCCTCTGAACTGGGGTCAGCAGAACGCGAGGCCCTCCGCGACAACACACACACAAAGTCAAGGGACAAACAGCCATGCCCAAGGCGGGACTCGAACCCGCGACCCTTCGGACAGAAGCGATGAGTCGGTACTCGCTCTTAGCCACCTCGACCATCCAGGTCGGTATCTATTACTTATATTATTAATTTTCATCTCAAGCGTATGAGCTATCCCAGTGTAATTTGTGACATCCAAACGGCAGATCGGATGACGGCTAAGCTGTCGAAAGCTGCTCATATTCTTTTCTTATTTTCATATTACAATTTCAGGATATAAGAGGTATCAATCATAATAATAATACAATTTTTCCTCATTATCAAATGTTTTAAATCTATTTTACTTGGAGCCAGTGATGATGGAAAAAATCCCGAAACACCTGTATGGCTGAATTATCTACAAAGTAAATTTATCTAGCCTACTATTATGGTTGTCCTGAAATGTATGTCATGAAATTACTCTTTATCCTGAAAAACTCATGAAGGTTACTCTTATGTCCTGAAATTTTAATCATGGAGTACCACAAGATCTCTGCTGCCACTGCAGAATATATTCATATATTTATTTAATATTTGCATCATATATTATTTCATTCATATCATGTATTTATACAATCAATGAAAATTCCATTTGCTTCCATTAAGTAAGTTACATAAAACAGGTATTTTGCACAAAGAGTTGAAATTGCTTTTGGATTACATAAGTTTGCGACGTTTTCTCGAAGAGGAAATTTTCAAAGAATTCATCTCGTGCTTCTGATAACAATTTAGAAAACCAGCTAAGATGTGCATTGCCTAATATAAATCTAGATGTTAAAATGTTAAGTTAAAGAAAGAAGAAACAAATGTCTCACTAATTAACACTCTAGTTACTTACATTGAACGAGAGTATAACAATGAAGTTTTATTTATTTTGTATTTTTTAAACGTATTTTTACCAAGAACATGCGGCCTCTCTATAACTAAACGTACCATCAACCTAGCTTGTAAAACCATTTGCATTGGACAGACATGTTTTAAAAACCAGAACGAACATTGTAGGAAAAACCACGGTACTCTTGAAGTGGGATGGGTAGGGTCCGGAAGTCATTTCGTGTTATAATAAATGTTGAAGTAAAGAATTCCTGGGAGCATATTAAGCTTTTAAATTGTCTTTGTTCGGAATATGGCAATTAGTGAAATTTGAACGGCCGGCCGGTTTGGGTGAGCGGGTGAGTAGCATGGCTTTACGACTTCCTGCTCTTCGAAGTGGACGGCGCCAGGTCATTGGTGGGGTGCAAGTGGTGGTGAAAGAGTTCCTGTGCGTGAGAGATGGGCCACTGAGCTGACGCAAGGAGGGTAATTGTGGAATGAATGAATCAATGCCTTATTTTACGTGGCAAGACTCAGGCCATGAGGCCTGCTCCTCCGTCTGACCACGCAAATTTCGTTACGCTCCTTTCACCTACTAGGCGAGAAAGAAGGTATTACTTGGGCGACGGAACAGGCAATTTGAATATAGCTCAGAGGCTTCATTTAGGCTTGAGGATCTTTTACATGCAGTAAATCTACTACATGGGACGGCCGGCTTTACTTTCCCTTGGAAGGAAGGCGTACGAAGGGTTCTTTCGCCCTTAAAAATTTGAACCCGCGAACTTGGGTATAACCGTCCGATAAGCTAACTGTTACACCATCGACGCCACTTACACCATCGCCGCCATGGAAGGGTGGTCTAAGTAACTAAAGTTTTCAATTTATCTAATGAAAAATGTAGTCGTAGGCTTCCGCGACCAGATAAATGATCTTGGCTGTCCGGGTGACGCCGCGTCGAAGGCTGTGTTGCCGACGTTTCGACCATTTTGTCGTGGTCTTCCTCAGGGCTGGCCTTCGACGCGGTGTCACCCGGACAGCCGAGATCAAAGAAAAATGCGTTCTTTCTAAAATAGTGTTTTCTTTCATTTAGATTTGAGTCGGTGTGCTTTATGTATTTGAAAGACGTTATGAGCATTGCGATATATTTTATTCCGCCAAAACCTAATTTTTAAGCTTTCTAAATTAGTAAAAAACCTTCAACAAAATTTCTGGAGCCTTTTAATGTTTTGGATACTTTCGAGTGTGGTCAAGCAAGTTCTTTTCTATTTTTAACTCCTTTACACTCGTCCAGACCTCTAGACAATGCTGTGTTTGAGAATCAGTTTAAAGTATTTTAATTTCAACTATTACTTTTAAAATGCAAAGTGACACGACAAGGAAATACTCTTGTCTAAATAGTTAAATTTTCCTGAAGAGCAATCCACAATAGACTGCATTTGGAAGCATTATATTAAAAATTCCTGTACATACTGAGAAAGAAATAATAAATACACACCAATTTACATTTTTTTAAATTTTATAATGATTGGGTTATTGATTGCTAAGTAGCGACCGTCGATGGAGTTACTTCACAAACAAAAGCAAGCGTTGTAATACGTCATTAGCATAAGTGCGTGGATTCTCAGAGTTTAGTCATTTCGAGCTGCAGATACTCATCTTTAGCATTATTAACTCACGCGATCCTGATTTTGAAAATATAATGTTGTTCTGATATTTATTGTCATTGCTAAAAGTAGTCTCAAACCATAATAAATTAAAAGAAATCAGTTTTGAAAAAATCAGAATTACCTGCTAAAAATGTGCAAGGCATGACAGATAACTTCAGTTTGACTAGTGAATGTCGGAAATTTGGATTTTCCGAAAATTGTATAACAAATTTAAGCAATCCACCAAAAATTCTGGATATTGCAGTTCTCCATTTTTATTTCAAGCTATCAACAATTTTTACAAATTGAAATGCTCAAAACTGATACGACAATTGGTCACAAATCTACGATCATTTCTTTCAATTTATATACTCAGGAAATTGCTTCACGCAAAGAAAATGACAAATGTTTATAATAATAAATTTGTAATACTTTATAATAATAAATTAATAAACAGAACTAAACACTGAAGATCCTTTACATAACAGCGTACCTCATCTCCTATTACATACTGTATGAAAAATGTTAGTTGAGAATGAAAGCATGTTTCTCTTTGTTGTCATTGGGTCATCACTGTCCTTATAGGCCTTTGCCCTCAGCGGTGAATGCACGTGGGAAGTAGTTTGTATGGCGAAGTCGCACGTAACCCTACTACCGCCTTGCAACGTTGCCCGACCTCAGAGTAATTCGATCAATGGGAAGAAACAAGTCCCCGTCGTAGGCCAGGAAATTCTAACAGGTTTTTAATCCCAAGGTCACGGAGCCGATGACTCTTTGCGGAAGACATTCCCCACAGGGAAGTTAAAAGCAGCTGACGGCGAGGCGCCGATGGGAACACACAAATATGCTAAATGCAAGGATACAATAATTTAAGGGCTCGGTTCTACATAGTCACAATTAGACATCGGATGTTTAGGCACTAAAAAATCGTTTTTTAGGCACCTAAAAAGGCAAGTCAAGAATAAGGAGGAAAAAGGCACTGTCATAAGTTACATACACAACAAAATGGAAAATTGTAATTTTTGTATATATTATTTTGTGAACTTAAATGCACAAAACCAGTTCGTATATTTTAAAGTAAAACTAGATTTACATATTTACAACTCTTCTACATTTTATTCTTAATAGTTTCCATTAACCAGTAATATTTACATATTACCAGTAACTTCTCAAGGATCACAATTTCAAATTTGCGACGACTGGGAGACTAAATCAGTTTGAATGCGGAGGATATCTAAACGATGTGACTGGCATATATTTTAGCAGTCCAACACTAGCAATACTGAAACGTTCTGGGAATTTATATTTATTTCCACTTACAATTTCGGTTCCCTCGGCGTATTGTCAATGTGCCATGTTCTCAGATCATGGCTAGTATTTGTGAAATAGGGAAATGGAGAAAAATCAGTTGGTATACTTTCAGGAATTCTCTCGTAATTTTTCGTAATGTATGGTCACGTTGGACTATCGCCGATTTTCCGATATCTTAGCATTGTATATAAATATAATAAATAAAAGGCAAAAAAGTCCTAAAAAAAGGAATTTATGCAAAAAATAGGCATTTATGCTAAAATAAGCATTATACAATTCCGTCAAATGTCATAATTTGTCATCATTCGTGGACATATATTATCAGCCTTTAAATAAGTTCTCTAGAAAAAAATAGGCATTTCCCTAAACAACCGATGTCTAGTCATAACATGCCTAATTTTCCTCAACTTGCTCGACATATCGGTTTATATATTTTTTGCGAGTTTGGAGGCGTTAGTGTAACAAATGGACCCTTTGGATTGACTAGATTTTAAAAAAAACATTTGTTCAATTTCATACAATTTTTAAGGATATTGAAAAAAAATGATACAGAAAGTTTTGGAGATTTTAAGTGACAAGTCGAAGAAGTAAGTTTTTAATGTAAGAAAGTTCTATCTGCCGATCCGGGTGGCCAAGATCGCTAAGGCAGCAATGTCGTGACGATCTTGGGCCGAAGGGTCGCGGGTTCGAGTCCCATTTTGATCATGGTTGTATTTGTGTTCGTCTTATCACTCATCATCACCATATAGTTTCATCTTCACAGTTACCATAACGTTAACTCCAATAGTGGTCGCTAATGACCTCGTAGTTATTGCGAACTTAAATAAACAAAATAAAAAGGTGTTTTATCGGATGACTGCTAGAAATAGAACACACCCGTGCTGTAATCTGTGGACAAAAAGCTACTGTAGAACGACACTAACTTAAGTGAACAGTTAACTGAATATTGAGTTACTGAACCTTTGGCATCAATTTACTCAAAACTAATGAAATGTCAGTTAAAACCTCTTCTTTCCAAAGGGTCAAAATGACGCTATACTACGAAGACATTTCTACTTTACTCTGTATCAAGAAACGTCGGATTGAAAGTTTTCTTATTTTTCAGCATGTACTTAGGGCTACTTAGCGCCAAACCCTTAAATTCAACTCACAAGTGTATGAGTTTATAGGAGTGTACTCGATGGAAGTCCGTTTTAAAAGAAATGTTACATTGCAAATACTTTTCTACTATGTCTAGTTTTTGACTGAATTCGTCACAAAACAAAGGAACTTGCGAGAATGTTATGTGCCCGCTTCGCACACGTGATTCATGGTCGATTATTCCGCTCGTCGGAGCATTGCAAGTCCATTGCGTTTACTTTCAAATCGAGTACCTTCCGCCTACGAAAGAAACGTTCCGTAGATCTTTATGTTCTTTGGAACCGCACTATTACTGGAGAATATACAGAATTATTCTGACATGCTGACGCATTCACGATATTGGATATGCTGATATTGAATTCTTTGTTTATGTTCAATGTTGTTCAATACTGTTCAATAAATGTTCAATGTTGAAAATTCATTTCCGAATTAATTTGTCAGTAGGACGTTGACGACAAACGGTTAAATAAAATTAAGAGTTAGTAGGTGGTCAACCTTTCGACATTCGTTACTTAATTATGAGGGTTGTTGGTTCAGTACAATACAATGTTTCATTAAAAATTATATCAGAATCGAAATTATTGCAAACATCAATTAAACCATACTAGTATAAAACAAGAGGGAAAACATAGTACTTGAACGACAACCAGAAACAAAACAAACCATCTCTTATTACTAATTTCCAACGCACTCAGAAATTGAAAACAATTATATTATATACATATTAAATACTGCCACAATTTATAAGACAAACATTATTTAATAATATTTACATACGATCTGCTTAAATTGTCAATGCATTTGCATTCTGATACAATGTCAGTGTTATGACCTAAATGTAACTCATGCTATTTACAACTTCCCTGCCAAACTTGCATCCCTGGGGCAATGTATGTTATATTGCCGTCTCCTCTGAAAATGTTTACAGCACTAAAGATTAACACTCTTAAGTAAAGCAGAGTAAACATTAAAGAATTAAAAGTAAAAGTGCTATTGCATTCTTATTTACAAAATACAAAGTGATACTAGATGTCTTGTTAATCAGAAGTGACCGATTTTCGACTCGGGTTTGGAGCCTTCCTTTGAGAGGCAAGGCACAATCAAAAGAAAATCAACTCCCTCTCTGCGAGAGACACATGCAAATGACATCCCTTTTACTTTCTCCCCACAGTGTTGAGAGAAAGTTATGTAATGCTGCGCGAAAAAACGGCGAATTTTCTGCAGAAAACTCTTATTACAGGACACTGGTAACGAAAAAGTAGATAAATCCAGTTGCTAAATTTAGAAATAAAATATTATATTCTTTTGTAGCCAAAATTCATGTTTTGAGGGTGCTTGATACGAAAATATTAATTGACGGCAAAACGTCTCTTTGTCCGTCCGTCTGTCTGTAAACAACGCTAAACCGTTCTGCCGATTTTCTCCACAATTGACATTTTCAATTGAAGTAACTGATATCACGGCCCCTTGAATTTGAAACATATATTTCAATTTTTTTACATGAAGTCCAAGAAACATTTTCCAAATTTTCAAAAAAGTCTTCACCGTTTTTTATTAAATTGTGTTTTTTAATAGTGTAAAAGATGTTTAAGAGAATTATGCAGGTCTCATTTTCGTTTAAAACACTGATTTTTCAAAAATTGCGAAAGTTCAATGTTTTTTCAGGGCCTTCCTACAACTAAAATATTTAAGCCAGAGATTTTTTCCCTTAATGAAATCTGTTCCTTAAGTATAGATTTTGACATAAAGTCATGTATAATTTTTCGGAAATCTGAGTACTTTTAGCGTAATTCGGCGTGAAAAAACGGGGAAGAAAGTACGTGCTGTTTTAGCACCACTAGTTGTGGTTTTCGGAGACAATAGCACCGTCTATCAAAGTATTATTTACTGTTTCGAAGTTAATGTGCGCATAATCTCAGTGTTGTTATTTAATTTTTCTTACAATGAGCCAACAACTTAAGCTCTGTGAGGAAAATTTACGAACTTCTAGGATTGACGAACGCCCCTAGCAGGTAGTCTCTCAATAAAGTTGCAAAGCGATATTGTAAAAGTCGTTTATGGGATTTTATTTAATTTTGATTACGATTTATTTTGTCAAATAACGTAAACACTGCATGTGACGGATGAGGGATAAGTCCAATCTACGGACGTTTTCGTCAGCTCTGGGATACCTTTCCCTCCCTTTAACCATAAACAGTTGAATTTTCAATTAAAGTACCAACAAAGGAAGATTAGTAACAATTAAAAATAGACGTTTTCGCTCCCCTGTCACAGAAAATCGTTTGCAACTGCAGAAATGAGTTGTTAGTATTTATGTGAAAATAGTAAACCATACGCCGGCTGTACTCCTCCCATAACTGGCAAAAGGAGAGCTCATCTTAACTTGCGCTTAATGAAGCTACATTTATTTTTCCGGAGTATTTTCCGAAGTAGATTTATATTTCCGGAGGATTTTAATAAAGTTATTAAGCAATATTGCAAATACTAATAGAATAATTTACAACTTATTCCATGTAGAAATTATTCAGTTTTAAAGTGGCTAAATTTTCCTCACCACTAGCAAGAATCGCTTCATTTGAACTCTCACTGTCATAAATACTATTAAATTGAATGTAGATTAATGTATTGCCCACGAAACTTAATGTAACTTTGTACATTAAAAAGAACTTAATATATTTGTATATTTAATGCATAAGTTAAAATTATATTTAACTTGTGCATTAAAGCAAATTATATTTGTGTATATAATGAGTTAAAATCAGCGTATATTTCATATACAAGGTCTCCCGTTTCCCCTGCCTATCATCGTTCATATCATACATTCATTATCATCAGTTCATCAAGATCATTAAATCATTCCTTCCTTCCAGATATAACCATAAAGCTTTGACTCTGGCATCCTAATGTACAGGTGTAAAAAAATTAATTTTATTTAAATTAAATTTAATGTGCGTTCATGAAATCTTAATGAAGTGTACATTACATTAATGACTTTATGACTTAATGACAACTTATGACGGGACTAATGACTTTAGTAGCTTTCGCGCTAGGAATCGAATCATCAATCAATTAATCAATCAATCGGAGAAATCCTCGTCTACTACACTGTAAGAAATTCCCACATTACTTCAATGAAATATACATGAAAGTAATTATCATGAACGCACATAAAATTTAATATACACATGTACATTAGGATGCAAGAGTCAAAGCTTTATGTTCATGCCTGGAACGAATGAATGATCTTGATGCTCTTAATGCGAAATCTCCGACGGTGTAGTGTTACAGGGTCGGGCTGCGGCACCGGAGTTGGCGTCAGCGGCTTTGGGAAGCGGCCGCGTCCAGCCGCAGCAGGTGATGAGGCGGATCATAACGGGAAATATCGCGGTAATTCGTGCCCGGCTTCTCCTCTCGGGAAACGAAAATAGCGGTCGCATGTAAAAATCAGAACGTAATTGCGTCCCCGAACAACAAAGACGTTATTTCGTTTTCATTTCTTGGTATGATTACCTTGTTTGTTTGTTTTTAATCACCAGCAGCATTCAGATAGTTTCCTGGCAATAGTTGGAAACCGTTATCTTCGCACGAAATCCGCTGTGAACTGGTTGCGAATGAAGTGTTCTCACCGTTCGCTCCAAATGACGCGGTGCCAACGCTATTGGTTTGGGGAAACCCCATCAGCTGAGGTGGCTCAGGGCATCAATGTTGATGTCTCTGCAGTGTCTCTGACCGGGAGGTCATAGGTTTCAATTTCCGACGGTGGCAGGATTTTCGACACTAGCTACGTAGGTAGATCGAGGAGAATTGCAGTGGCCGGCTGCTCTGATTGGTAGTTTTTCGTGGTTTCCCTGATCAACAACAGGCTAATGCCGGAGCAGTACCTTAACAAACGGGCCACGGACCACGCGCAAATTTTCCTCCCTCTTCCTTGTCCTATCCTCACTCTTAATTACACTTACATGCAATATGCTACCACATATTCCGGGAGACCGGTCGGAAGCTGAGAGCTTGTCCGGCTGGGGCGATGCTCCGCTGGTGGGAGATACCTGGTTGAGGGAAAACCCCGCATGTCGAGCTGTAGGTCAGAACCGTATTTCTCCATCCAGCGGGACGGAGATCACCTCCATCTCTCGCGATAAAAAATGTGTACTACACTGACGGGACTAATGACGTTAGCAGCTCTTGCGCTAAGAATCGAATCATCAATCAATCAATCAATCAATCGGAGAAATCCTGGCCTACTACACTGTCAGAAATTTCAGCACTACTGTAATGAAATGTACATTCAACTAATTATCATGAACGCACATTAAATTTAATATACACATGTACATTAGGTTGCAAGAGTCAAAGCATTATGTTCATACCTGGAATGAATGAATGAATGATCTTGATGGACTGATGATTATGAATACCTGAGATGAATGATCAGACAGGGGAAAAGAGAAAACTTTTACATATATCTATACTGATTTTAATTTATGCATTAAATTTAATGCGCAAATACATTAAGTTATTTAATGTACACGTACACATGAACTTTTATATACAATACATTAATCTACATTAAATTTAATGACGTTTCTGTCAGTGTGCGTCCCACAGCGCCCCTCTTGACATTCGAGCGGAAGGCCCTCTAATGCCGGTGCCCGCGCCAGCCTCAAGGCGAGAGGAGCTTCCTTGCCTCATTTCACGGGGACCCTGCATTCAGTTCTAACTGGCAAACCATTTTGGCTCATAGGCGCTTGGGAATTTTGCAAACGAGGCGGAAAATATTGGCATTTCGGCGATCTCGCAAACGAGAAGGAAGATTGTGTCGTCGAAATTGGCTAAAACTTCCATTTGATTCACAGGCTTATTGAACAATTTACTTGACCTCATGTTTCTGTACGTCAAACATCATGGCTCACTTCATATCTGTAACACAATTGTATCGTTGAAAGAAAATCAGTATGCTGAATTTGGGATTAGATGAAAATTTCAAGAAGAAACTTGGCATTTCTCAGTAGAACAAATTTTCTAGTAGTAGTTCGAATTTCTCGCTAGTTTAAAATTCCCGCTGTTTGAATTTCTCACGAGTTGGAATTACGGCCAGTTTCAATTTTTCGGTAGTTCGTTTCTGCACGACAGTTCGATCTTCCCGGTAGTTCGAATTTCCCGCTAGATCGAAATTCTTGGTTGGTTCGACATCACGAAGATTCGTATTTTGCAGTTGTTCGATTTATAAGTATTCTAATCAGAAGTAATTTGAATTATTTGTCGTTCGAATTATCCAAGGGTTGAGACTGTGAAATATCTAGAAATTTTCCAAAAGTTAGCATGATCGAATATCAATACCTCGAAATCTCCAATATTTGGAACTGTCCAACCCTTGTACGTGGGCTAGTGGAATCGGTGGCGTTGCGTTTGCTCGCCTGCATCATGACGGAGCGCGGGCTAAGTATTCTAATTAGAAGTAGTTCGAATTATTCATAGTTCGAATTATCAATAGTTCGTGTTATGACCAGTTCGAATTATGGATAGTTCGAATTATGGATAGTTCGAATTATGGATAGTTTGGAATATACATAGTTCGAATTATACATAGCTTGAATTATACAACAGTTTGGATTGTCGAATATCCAGAAATTTCCGAAAGTTTGGATGATCGAATATCTGGAAACCGCCACTAGTGATCGGCATTACCCAATGCGTAGCGTGAGCTCACCTGGGCGGCGGCGAGTGCGGCTGAGTGTGGCTGCGTGTGGCTGCGTGTGGCTGCGTGTGGCTGCGGTGCGTCGGAGTGGAGCGGAGCGGAGCGCGCGCGCGATGCAACTGCCCTGGGCTGCGTCGCGAGCCTCCTCGCAGCCAGCGCCGGGGTACCGTTACCCCCCAGCCCCCCTCCCTCCCCCTCCCCCCCGCCACCGCCGCACCTGTGGACGGTCGCTGCGCCCGCCACCGCCCCGCTCCCCGCCCGCTCCCCGCCCCGTGAGACGCCCATTTCGGCAGCGGCCCCGCACAGGACGCGCTCAAGTTTGTTGTATTTCAAAATTGCTATGTTCCAACGTATTTTCAGTCAGAAGACCAGCTTCTACAATTAATTACGTATAGTAAGAGGTGTGTGTGTCTGTCATTCACCCCAAGAAACTATTTATTAACAACCTCCGTCAGCCTTTTATGTAAAACCGTTGTAAATAGCTTGTATTCTCATATATGAGTTGATAGATAGCTTAAAGCAAACTGAATTGCATGGCCATGCAAGTAATTTTGGTAAACCACCTTTGTGAAGATGTTCATGTATTTGCCACTGGATGATTATCATGCCACTGGTAAGAGGGGTGAGTTTCAGAGACCTTACACACCGAAATCTCCACTCCGAGAAATATCATTAAATCTAATGATTAAATTTATTCAAATAATTGGTCACCCTGACCAGAATTCGAACCCGACACTGCTGGTGTTTGAATTTCGATCGGGGTGACCAATTTTTTGAAAAAATTTAATTATTAAAATACATTTGTTACTCAGTAACATGGACACAACTTGGATTACTTTACTACTGCGGAACGTATTTCCGAGCGTCGATGCGTCCAAAAACGGTGTCAGGGTGGCGACAATTATATTAAGGGTAATGTAGATTAATGTATTGTGCATGAAACATAAATGTACCTTGAACTTTAAAAAGAGCTTAATATATTTGTACATAAAATTTAATGCATAAGTTAAAAGCATTGTAAATTTATTGTAGAGGTTCTCCCATTGCGCATGCGTATCATTCAATCTATTCGTTCCTTCCTTCCAGATATGACCATAAATAGTTGACTATTACATACTAAAGTACACATGTACATTAAATGTAATGTGCGTTAGTGATTATTACTTCTGTGTACATATCATTAACGTAATGCAGAAATTTCTGACATGTACGACGTTGGTCGAAATCAGACACTGCCTGGAGGAGAATTATATAGGTCGGCTACCCTGATCGGTATTTTCACCGATCAATACCAGATGAATGCCGGAGCAGTACCCTAACAAACGGACCGCGCGCTATCTTTCTTTTCCTTTTCCTATCCCCACCCCCTTACACATACACTAACATGCACTACACTACTACACATGCCGAGAGAGCAGTCGGGAGTTTAGAGTTTCCCCCAGCTGAAGCGATGCCCCGTTGGGGGGAGATACCTGGTAGAAAGAAAACCCCACTCGTACACTATAGGTTGGCAGCGGATCTCGCAATCCAGCAGGGGAAGATCACCGCTACCTCCCGAAGAAACAAACATGCACTACACTACCTCACAGGGTGACCAGTCGGAAGCTTAAAGCTTGTCCCGTCTGGGGCGGTGCCCCGCTCGTGGGAGATACCTGGTTGGGGGAAACCCCTCAAGCCGACTTTTACTTCAGCCCCGGCTATCGCTATCCAGCGGGGCAAGATCACCGCCACCTACCGAGGAAAAGCATGAACTACACTAATGACCTTGGCAGTTGACGCGCCCGGAATCAGTAATCAATCAAGCAATCATTCAAAATCGTTCAATAGATTTAGGTATGGATTGATTGAATGATGAGTGCTTCCAGGTGTGTGTACGCCTTCAGTCATGAAACCCGTGTGAGACATGTTTTATCGAGGAAGTTCGTCCCTCGCTGACATTCAACTAGACAGCGGTTTGCGTTTGTGACATTTCGGGTACAGGTGCCTCCGCCAGAGGGGCGTATCCCACGCAGTTTCGGGGTTGCGACTTTTGGGATCAGCGGTCCTTTGATACCTAAATACTCCAGCCTGAATGGTAGGTCGAAAGCCAGCTGCTCTCGCGAGAATTCTAGCGGTCGTCTGTTCTGATCGGTAGCTCTCCGTGGTTTCTCTAATCAATACCAGAGGAATGCCGAAATAGTACCTTAATAAATGGGCCACGCACAGCGCGCGATCTTTCCTTCCTCATCGTTGTTTTTTCTTCCTCTCCCCTAACACAAATACTCGCACTATGATATACAGTACACTCCCGAACGTTTCTGGAGGCCAGTCGTCTTACAGATTATCCTAGCTACGGCTAAGGAGATACTTCGTGGAGAAAAACTCAATTCGCCTTGCAGGTCAGTGCCGGATCTCACCGTCCAGTGCGGTGGAATAGCTCCATCTGTCGGGTGAACGAGGTGATGGTATTACATGACTTAGGGGACTAATGACTGTAGCCGTTAGTGGAGGCGGATCAATCAATCCATACCTAAATCTACGACGTCTAAATCATATTACCTCAGTCGCTGTCTGGAGGAGAATTCTAGCGGCTGGCTGCTCTGATCGGTACTTTTCCGTGGTTTCTCCGATCAACACCAGGCGAATGCCGGAGCAGTACCCTAACAAACGGGGCGCGGACAGCGCGCGATCTTTCCTTCCTCTTCCTTGTCCTATCCTCTCCCCTTACACACACACACACTTACACTAACATGCACTACACTACCACATATTCCGGGAGACCGGTCGGGAGCTTAGAGCTTGTCCCGGCTGGGGCGGTGCCCCGCTGGTGGGAGAGTCCTGGTTATGGGGAAACCCCACTAGCCGACGGTAGGTCGGCGCCGGATCTCGCCATCCAGTGGGGGAAGATCACCGCCATCTCTCGCGAAAAAAACATGCACTACACTAACGGGACTAATGACCAACGCAGTTGACTCGTCCGAAAACACGAAAAAATCAATCAATCAATCAATATTACCTCACCCAGAAATTTCGTAAAAATGTTTTTAGTGTGCTAATAACACAATTTACAAGAAATCCATGACGGGAGGTACTCTTGCCCGATCAAATTGTTCTGGCATTCCCATTGAAGGTAGTTGACACTCAAATGTTTGGACTGGTTTCGTCACCCCGCGTTCGGCCTGTGACTCAGCGAGGGAATGTTTGAGTTCCGGAGGTGACAGGAAAACCCTCCAAAGGGGCTGGAGAAGGGATTCGGGGAAATTTACATTATCGAGGGTTGAAGATCATCGAAGAAAAAAAAATAATTGGACGTTTTAGTTCTCAACGGGTTGGTATCGTCCACTTTGAGGTTGACGAAATTTTAAAAGAGGTTAACAAAGATTAAGAGGTCGACTGGGGATCAATAGCCAAATGTGAACTGACAACCGATCGGTGTATTCAAGATCTAGTCGCCATTGATTAGAAAAAATTAATGAATTTGATGATACAGTGTTTTGTGATATGAAACTTCAAAATAAGTAAATTAACTATTTTTTCACACTAAACGTTTAACGGATGTTTAGCTAATTGAAAAAAATTATAAGTACTTTTTAAAATGATGTTACTTTTTTTTCGTAGGCCAGGGATTGACGACATTAGATCCGCGAGGTTCCCAGCCAGTCACCCATCCGCGAACCTGCGGTGTCTGGAGTTGCTTTAATTTCTTGGTTAAGTAATTCAGCTACCGATGTCGGCTATAAACGATATATTCACAACTTTACTAAATGCACAGAGTAATATGAAATTCACTCCACTTTAATGTATTCATTTTATTTTTCAAAAATAACATAAAATGTAGTTATTTTGAAATACACATCACGCCGTTAATATTTACATTATGGACCTTATTTATTTGTCACTGCAATTATGAACACAAGTGACTCAAATGATGTCTTATAAAGTTTCTCCTTTTCTGTGAAAATGAGCTCAAAATCCGGCATTTTCAGAAACGCTTTAAGTATATTTTCTCAAAAACGGCTTCAAAAGTTTTATTTAATTTTTTTGTATGGTTACTGCGAAATGCACTGTAACTAAACACGACATAAATAATACTCGGATAAAACGAATTTTTAGAAAATAAACTCCCATTATTTCGATCCTTTGGAATTCGTGTTAATGAGGGTTTACTGTACTTTTGAAATATCTCTCACATCGTTAATATCACGGGCGTTGTTATACATTATTACACCCGTGAGTGGAAGTACTTTCAGTGTTTTCCGAGTCAAACTCAATCATTGCCTTTTATCCAGGTAGCTCAGTGCATCAACTGATGTCACTGCAGCGCCTCTAACCGGGAGGTCCTAGTTTCCCACTCCCCACGGCGGCAGGATTTTCGACACTAGCTTTTCAGCTATGTCGAATTCAGTCGCTGTCTGGAGGAGAATTCTAGCGGCCGGCTGCTCTGATCGGTAGTTTTCCGTGGTTTCTCCGATCAACACCAGGCGAATGCCGGAGCAGTACCCTACCAAACGGGCCACGGACCGCGCGCGATCTGTCCTTCCTCTTCCTTGTCCTATCCTTTCCCCTTACACACACACTAACACTAACACATATTCCGGGAGATCGGTTGGGAGCTTAGAGCTTGTCCCGACTGGGGCGGTGCCCCGCTGGTGGAAGAGTCCTGGTTAGGGGGAAGCCCCACTAGCCGACGGTAGGTCGGTACCGGATCTCGCCATCCAGAGGGGGAGGATCACCGCCATCTCCCGAGAAAAATCATGCACTACACTAACGGGACTAATGACCGAAGTAGTTGACGCGCCCGGAAACACGAATAAATCAATTAATCAATTTTATCCAGGGCTCGACGCCGTAAGATTCCAACGTTCTCGAAAACTCAAATCTTCTGTGAAACTGAGCTCAAAATGATTCAGTTTTAGAAACGTTCAAAGAACATTTTCTCAAAATCGACTCCAAATTTTTCAAAGTCTTTTTTTACAGTAAACCCTCGTTAGCACGAACTCGCTTAACACGAATTTCGCCGTTACACGAACAAAACGTTGGTTCCGGCAAGGGTAATACGAACATTTATAATATTCGGATAATTAATTTTTTACACGATATTTATAATGTTCGATAGTATATCGATCATCTATAATATTCTTTCAATTGTTCTATTGGCGAACCTAAAAACTGAGAAAATGTGAAAAAAAATGTCTTTTAGGCGCCGATGGGGAACAGTTGGAAAGGAAGGCGAGGCAAAACCGAAAATCTAGACTAAAGAGATTAGGAAAGTACGTAGTACAAGAAAGTATGTGCCGTTCTGTAGCACTTCTAGTTCACATTCTAATGACACAAGTAGTTGCATTCTACGCACGCACTCGTCTCGAAGTTCTCATGAATCATGAGGACTGTTTAATTTCTATTAACTCATAAATTTTTCGACCTTTTTCGACACCCCTGCCCCCCTCCCCTGCCGATCCACAGTCGGTGGACGTAGAGACCCTTTCTCGCTCTGTGATTGGGTCAGCAACTCCACGTTTGCCCATTGGTGAGCCAGCGAAGGGCGACTGAAGAACTAGGCAGGACATGACAATGCATCAGCGTCGGACAGCAGTCGAAACATGGGTTGTTGTTGTTGTTTTGTTTTATATTTTTTAATAGATTTTATTATCCTTGTTCGACAATATTATGTCTTTCAAGGGTTTTTATGTTACATAGTATACACCATCATTTTTTAACTACATTTCATCATACACGTACAATATTTGAAAATAATAATATTAGAAACTAACAACTAAAGATACCCGGGAAGGGTCCTTCAGAAAAATACATACAATATTTGGATTAAAATAAATAAATATTGAATTTAATTTAGGAATGTTTGAACCTGCAAAACGTTGATTGTGGCCCCGGAAGTGAATTTAGAGGGCGTTTGTGTGAAAAGTGCATTGCTGGTGCAAGTTCCAACGCTCATTTTTATTAATGCGGCTTTGAAAATGCACACTCCTCGTGTACAATTTCGTGCAAGCAGTATACGTCATCAGCTCCGTTCGGCAAGATATTACATTACATTTACTAATTATTCTGACCACCTATCCTCAATTTTTTCTTTTTTTCTTCCTTCTCTCTTTTTTCCTTTTTCTCTCTTTTGTTCTCTCTACCTCTCTCTTTTAGTCTCACTGTGATTCTATAACTTTTACTCTTCTCTTTGTTTCTCCCAACCACATTATTTACCTCTCTCTCTCTCTCTCTCTCTCTCTCTCTCTCTCTCTCACACACACACTCTCTCTCTTTCTCTTTTTTTCTCTCTCCGTTCTTCACTGCGTCTTTTCACTTTCCTGATTTTAGTTAACTCCCTTTCCTCTCCTCTCTCTCACCCTCTCTCTCCGTCTACTCAACAACAGATTGTGCTGTAATTGGTCACTATCTGGGATCCTGCACGAGACGATAGACATGCTACTTACGACAATACATTATTCAAAAACTGTCTATGGTAATTTTAACTCATTGTGGTAGTTATAAAAGGTTTTAGACGAAGTAAGGCTAAAAGGGGAAGTGGTTCAGGGCATCTACTGTTCTCAACTCAGTCCCTCTGACCTACAGGTCTTATCTACTGGCTGCTCTGATAGGCTTTTTTCGTGGTTTCTCCGATTAACCCCAGGCGAATGCTGGAGCAGTACCCTAAAAAACGGGTCACGGATCGCGCGCGATCTATCTTTCCTCTTTCTTGTCCTTTCTTCAGCCCTTACCTACTCTTACTTACCCTAATATTCACTACACTCCTACAGTCGGGAGATCAAACTTAGAACTTGTCTCGGGTGGGACGTTGCCCCTACTGGTGGGAGATACCTGGATGTGGAAAACATTTTCAAGCCTATGTATAGATCGGTGCTGGATCTCACCATTCAGTGACGGAAGGTCACCGCCACCTCCCTTGATAAAACATGCACGACACTTACGGGACTAACGATCGATGCACATGCCCGACGCCCCATAGTAGTAGTCCACTGTTTTCCAGTATGCCGCCATTTTGAAATAAATTAATCATTTTCGTGAGAATCGACTCGGGAGAATCATGGTCGATTCTTGTAAAATCGAAAATGAAACGCAGGAGCGGTCAGAGGCCCCGTTGCTTTCTCGAGCTCTCTCCCCTCCCCTTCCCTATCCCCGCCCATCAAGGCACGCGCCGATACGCCGGGAAATAATACCCCCACCCCCACCCCCGCGCCTCCCGCCGCGCCGTCATCACCTGAGCAAAGGCTCTTTCCCACCCCCTCCACCTGCCACACTTCATACTACGCAAAGATTTACATCATTCTTTCCTTGCTTCAGTTCTAAAAGGTCACATCTGCAAATTAATTTATGAATAATATAATAGAAATACGTATATATTTATAATATAACTAGCGGAACACGGAAGGTGTTCTGTCCTTCATATTCCTCTTTGTACTTCCCTCTCCCTTTCTCTCCCCGTCTCCCTCTCTTCGTTTCTCCCTCGCTGTCCATCTCTCCCTCGCTCTCCGTCTCTCCCTCTCCCTATCTCTGTCTCTCCGTCTCTCTCTCTCTCCGTCTCTCTCCATCTCTCCATCTCATCATTTGTGAAAGGTCACCTCCCGGGGAGAACCACAAACCGGGTGGAGTAGTATTTAAATACTTGTATTTGAAAAACGGTATTTTCGAGTTTTGTGGACATGTATTTTACAGTTGTATTTAAATACATAAAATAGGTGTATTTTAAAAAAAGAAATATTTAAAATACGTAAATACAGATGAAGATAACGAGGATAGTTTCTTTTTGTGGGATTCAGCTAGTGAATGCTTCTCATTGAAACAAAAATAGAAGTTCTTTTCTGCTGTTGAACTTTTTTTTATTTTTGGAGGATAAATTTCAATCATTAAAAGTGCTAGACAATTATCCGACAGTAAAAAAGTTTTATTCCTTATAACACTAGTTTATATTCATTAGCGCCAGTTCAGCTGTTTTCCTTTGCGAGTTTTATATATTATCCAAGTAGGGATTTGTTGTCTGATGATTTGTTTGAAAAACTAGTCATTTTAAAAGGAAATTACGTTTATTTGAGTGGGACGTATTTTTGATATCATTTCATTAATATTATTTGAAAGTGTTTTTGTGAAAGTATAAGTGAAAGTGTTTTTATATTTGAAAGTTATTAGTTCTTATTAATAATTTCATTGACAATTACAATATATTGTTGAGATAAAAAGTTATAATGCAAAATTATTGCATTTATTGTATTTTGAGAATTTGAAAGACTTTAAATACCGGTGTCTAAATTGAAAACCTAATTTATTTGCAGTATGTATTTAAATACTTATTTACAAAGCCCTGTCGAGTGTCATCGAGCATCAAAATATTCATGTCGAATGCAACCCACAACACTCGGATACCGAAGGGTCGCGTGTTCGAGTCCCATGTCGGACATGGTTATTCGCCCCTTGTCTCTCATGTATGTCTAGTTGCGGAGGGCCTAGAATTCTGCTGACCTCAGATCGGAGGAGCTCGCAACTGTGTTTGTGTTTAGTGTATGTTCCAATATCCGTTCCTTCGGGACGTGAAGAGTAACCGGCTATCGACTGAAAAAAAAATGACCAAAATATTGAAAACTATGAATCGTAAGCAGAATTAATTTTCTCGTCACGTTGAAATAGTTTATTATCATCATACTATTTTGTTAACCGTCCAAGTTTCTGCTTGTTTCTGTTTGATTTACGCACTACTTATTTTCATGTTCATGACGCAAAGATGAACACCCCTACATCCCTATTGCGTCAGACGCATTCCAGGCGAAAGTGGCATACTGGCTACATTCCAGGCATGCTACAGAACAGAAGTGGAAATGAAATGTAGGCGAAATTTTTTAGTTTAACTTCATGTAAAAATGTTTAGATAAAAAAATAAATTCCTAATGACAGACGAAATAATGACAAATTATAACATAATTTCTTGAAATTTTCCAGAGAGTAAGTGCAAAATATTGCCACGTACGTATTGCTACCGAGAATACATCCAAAACTTATTTGAAAGTTTGTGTCTAGGTAATTCAAAGAAAATAAATCGTAAATCGTTGACATAAATTTATAAGCTATTCTGTATTTTAATGCCTAATCTTCAAAACCTTAAATACCCTGTACCCAATTTTATCCAAAATTATATAGAAGAATAGAGACATCAAAACAGAAGAGTGAAACAAACGCATTACTATGGCATGAAGGACAAACTTGTCTGCGTACAAATTATTTGGTCTAGTTGTGTTCAAATTGAATGAAGTTCAGTATTAACTAGCGTACCCGTGCGAGAACTCTCGCATATTAGTCCACTCTCTTCCCTGTTTTTCCATTTCCATATTAAGCCTGTAATATACCTTTTTCTTCAAGACCCTCTTACCCCCTTCACCTGCTTTATATGTCACTTTGTAATAGAAAACACCTTTGTCAAAACAATCTATTCTTATTTAACGTTATTACCGAGAAGGGAGGTACACCGTGTAATTTAATTGCGTAGAATATCAAGTAATTAGTTTAATTTCACATACAGTAGCAGATTCTAGAGGCTCTGAACAGGTGGGATAGAATCGAGAAGCTTCGAACCAGCAAAAATGTACTAAGATGTTCAAGAAGATCTCATCCTGTAGATTACGGCGTGAGGAACGTTTCTTAGAGGCTTTTGACCTCAAAATTTTAGTTTTTAAGGCTCTAAAACACTTCGTTTAGGAGTTATTAAACGATATATTAAAAAATGCATCAGTATATGTCATGGCATGCATAATACCAGTCACACTTTACAAAATGGATAAATAGTAGCTTTCTCTATCGTTTTTTGTCTACATCAGTATTATAATATTCCCTCACTTCTGCATCTGATCTACCATAAATATTATAATTAATTTACTCTTAAATTTTTTTTATAAAAACATAGCCCAATCCATTTGATATGTTTTCTTGTCAAAGTCTCTTTAGAGCTAAAAATTGAGCATTCACGTACATTTTTCAACCACGCCCAGTTAAAAGGTTCTGCATTAAACACACTACTCTAGTGAAAGATAAATGAAGATGATTTAGGTGTAGACGTAACTTTCCCTGCTGTTGTCCAACTGCTAAGTTATCTTGACATGAAAAGGCGCGTGCTCTCTAGCGAGGAAGCACTAGGGCTGCCAATGAGACAAGTCCTTTACTTCTCCCCATAGCACGTCATACGCAGTTTCAATTGTTTTTTTGACGTAAAATAAATAAATAAATTAATAAATAAATAAAAGTCCCATGGGTGAGCGATCCGCTGTCGGAGGACGAAGATGAGGTTAAGGAGAGCTTAGCTTCGCCCATTCTACCACTGATCCTCATTTCCACATTTCCCTCAACAGACTATGGTTCTGAATTTCGAAAGACGTAATGCAACAGCTATAAATCTTTGATCCCGGTGAATAAGCTGATAAGACATAAACACTTAATTTTACAGGAGAGCAAAAAACAACGTTTAAATTAATCAAATCAGGTTTTAATGATAATTAAACGAAGGTGATATTCAAACAAAATTTTTTGAGTAGGTTTTGTTTGAATATCATTAATTCCTTTTTTATAGCATTAGTTTAAAGTTGATTTTTGCTCCCCTGTAAAATTAAGTTTTTTTTGACTTAGCTTATTCACCGGGGTCAAAGAAATAACCTCTAGAAAATTGTACTTATTCGTGTATTGTTCTTTGTTCATTATCGAGAGGGACTGGGACGACAAGCTATTTATTTATCCAATAAATAAAGTAGACTTTATTATGTTCAGAAATAAATATTGCTTTTAGGGCAATAAAATAATACATGTTTTACTGTAACATAAATGATCCCTTGCTTGGTTTAAAACGGCTTTAAAATTTTAGAGAATAGCTTTGAAGTAAATTTTTAAGTTTTTAAATCATTTTCGCTCAAAAATGTAATAACGAATGAAAACTGAACTTAACGATGTGAGAGATATTTGAAAATTATTATATTTGTGTATTTTTTGAAAAATCGAAAGAATAGATCAAAATTGTGTTTATATGATTTTATTCAGGACATTTATCACCTTCCGTATACAAAATGTACAGAACAATTTGGAAGTGTTTTTGAGAAAATCGTTTTTTTAACATTCCCCATACTTCACTTAAAATGACGTGGAAACTATTAATATTTTCAAACAGATCTTCACAACACTAATGAAAGAAACTAATTGTGGAGAACAACATTCATTTAAAGCAAATATCACTATTTGTAGTAGTTGTTCAATGGGAACCAAAAAGTCTTAAACCTTTTTAATTTTTGAAAATTGAGTGTTTACAGTGAAAATTTAGTCTATGCTATATTGTCTAGAGTTTTAACTCCATTCTTACGAGAAGAAAGAAACTGTAGTCATTTTCCAGAAAAAATTGAAAATGTCCCAGGCGCTTCGTGTCCCCCCAAAATTCAAAGAAATACTTTCAAAATTGCAGAGTTTTCAATGGGACCAGTTGGATCGTGGAATATTCAGTTTGGCAAAAATGCTACGAATAGTTTAGGCACTAATGTTCACAGCTACGGACAGACAAACGAACGGTCGTTAAAAAAAACTTTTCCTGTATAAGGTAACCCCAGAACGAGTATTTCCGTCAAAATCTCGAAATCGATTTTCCGCAATTTTCATAACTTTGTACGCCATTACGCATGACTACGCTATTTATCCGTGTACAGTATACGTACGTATACGGAGAAGCGAAAATATTTTGTTCCTCCAGGATTTCAACCTCAACTCTTAGGCTTCTTAATCGGACAAGTCCCCTGATACTGTACCACCTAGATGCACATCTACAACTGATTCTCGGAATAGGACTAATAGTGGACTCTAATCTCCCGTTCAAAATCGATACAAATCCAACGTCAATACAACACAAGATACCGTGATCTTTTCAGTTGTATGATTCAAATGTTCTTTCTCAAATTTTAACTTTGTGAAACTCATAAACAAAAAAGAGCCAATGGCGCAAGCTTGTTAAATGTATTGGACTCTGTTCGATAGCCACAACTGATAATGGAATGTCAGCCTTCCGGAGAAGGTCGAAATGGCAGGCTATAACAAAGGTTGGGAGAGGCCACCATTTCTGGGCCAGGCTGATGAGAAATCTAATTTCGACTTTTTTAGTGGGCCAACACGCACTCGGCGGTCCAGACAGTTTTGCCCTGTGTTTCGTCCATCAAGCAAACACGGGCGTCCAGAACGGCGGAGATAGCTCAGGACAACAAGTGTTGTCGCAGCAGGGTCTGTGATCGGGAGATCCTAGGTTCCTGTCCCGACCGTTACAGATTTCCCACACAGGTTTCTTGGCTGGGACGAATTCAGTCACTGTCTGGAGGAAAATTCTACCGGCAGGCTGCTTTTAAAGAAAAAAACTATAAGAAATGTTATTTTTTCATGATGTTTATTATAACTCAAATTCCAGCGGTAATAGTTTTTGGCAAATTTCAGGCTAGTAATCAGCACTGCAAAAAACATATAGGTGCAAAACATCAAAACTATACCCAAATTTGTGTCAGCAAACCATGTAATGTCTGGACTAGTAAGTATTTTGTGGTGCGGGTCGCGACAATACGTTGGCCGTTAGTCCCGTGCGTGAAGAGCTTCTCACGGCCGGGAGGTGGCGCTGTTGCTCCCCAGCTGGAAAGTGAAATCCGGCGCGAAAGTACACGTCGGCTTGCAGGGGATTTCCCCTTCAGGTATCTCCCCGAATGGGTCACTGCCCCAGCCGGGACAGCTCTAAGCTCCCGACCGGTCTCCCGGAATATGTGGCAGTGTAGTGCATGTTAGCGTAAGTGTGTGTGTAAGGGGAGAGGATAGGACAAGGAAGAGGAAGGAAAGATCGCGCGCGGTTCGTGACCCGTTTGTTAGGGTACTGCTCCGGCATTCGCCTGATGTTGATATGAGAAACTACCGATCAGAGCAGCCGGCCGCTAGCATTCTCCTCCAGACAGCGACTGAATTCGACCGAGTTCGGTAGGTAGTGTCGAAAACCCTGCCGCCGTAGGACCTGTCGGTCAAGGCACAGCAGTGACATCAACTGACTCTCTGAGCCACCGATGATGGTGCTGGGGCGGTGCCCGGATTGAGGGAGATACCTCATTGGGCAAATGAAATTAAACGTGTCGTAATGCAATCTTGCTTTATTCATTAGTCGACATCCTTTTTAACTGTAGCTGTTAAGTTTGAGAACTACAATTTGAGAGGCAAAAATTAAAAAATAAATTGAGATAAACCTTGCAGTTCGAATCCAGCAAACAGATACAAAACATGATTGGGTATACTGTGGTTTTTACAGAACTGCCTCTCAATTCTAATCAAGGCCCATCACCACAGTGGCATTATGATACGGTTTTTCGCGTCTTTCCCAGTCCTGCCGCTAGGTGTCGCATTCTTGCATCAAGCAGTACTGCTGTTGAAGCGACTCTAGCGTCACGACCGCGAAAAACGAGAAAAAAACGTGGCATAATGCCACCGTGATGACGGGCCTTGAGTGCAATTGAGAGGCAGCTCTGTAAAAACCGCAGTAGAAGTCGTCTTGTTTTTCAGTGATTTCGTCGCTCAATTGTTTAGTCGATTGTACTGAATACTCGAACATCTTTCATTATTCTTTGATGCTTGAAACGACGTAATATTCTTTGACCTGTTTTGGGTTGAATAAGCGTTTACCCCAGAACTGTGTCTTTGTGTGATTTCACTTCTCAGAATTACATCCAGTAGCAACTTATCAGTTGCATATGTTCCATTAACCACCAAAATGGAGCGATCGCTGCAAGCGAAAAGATAATAGGACGTACACCATAACGTTTATTACATCCATTATTCGATTCTTTGTCATGGTATTGTTTCTTCAAAATATCACAACGAAACTGACCGATTCGACCACGGAATTCGGAGCAGCCTTCAATAATCTGCTTCATCATGTACAAAATTGGCGTTATCTTACTTCCAAAGATACAGCCACATTTACGAACCAAAGTAGCAAATCCTAGCGTTTGAAGCGTATCGTAATACATCTGTAACAAAAATTGTCCCTCAGCTTCTGGGTCAATGGCCCCTGCCTCGTTCAAGTTTTTCGTCCATTGAGCGAATGCTGCGTCCATTTGATCCATTGAGCGAATGCTGAGATGGCCCCTTGTTTTGAAGCTGGACGTAAATGTAACCACAATTCGTGCAGTTTTGTAAATCTCCGTGGGGAATACAGTTATTCAAATAATCGTTATCCATGTTCTCACGGCCCTGAGTCCATTCCTTCACGAATAGCAGGATAAGGGATAATAGCTCAAATCTGTACCTGATTTGTCTTCGCAAATCGTTTTAATTAAACGGTAGGGAACTTTTTTTATCAGTTCTTGCCAAAACGATCGTAGCCAGTTGTATTGAAAATTCAACCTAAGAAAGAGCTAGTTTGGCGATCCTAAATGTGTAAACTACCGAAAATGTCACACACAGTTGTTAACTGATTTCAATAAATTAATAAATATATATATATATATATATATATATATATATATATATATATATATATATATATATATATAAAACTGGTTCAAACATTTAGTAAATAAATATATAAGTAAGTAATGATTGTTCCATGATGCACTAAATTGGTTTTATCCTTCTTTCACAGATTCAGGCGCATTTGTGAATGGAGGTGGCATTTGAAGCGTATCTTGATTTCCATGTCAAGCGCCACACGACTGTTGTGAAGTATTTTGTTTCGCGTGCCATCCCATTGAGCGACTGACGTCTGCATGGTCCGTTGACTCCATTCAGTCGAGCGTCGCTTTTTCTGCGTTGGAGCATAATGGAGTAAAGAGAGGCAGTTTTGTAAATTTGTGCCTGCTTGATAGAAGCGTACGCCAGTTGAACCAATGACCCACTAAAGGGATACAAAAGACTTAGTCTGGATTTCTTCCAATGGCGGAACTCTTTGTGAAGTAGCATTCCTGGCTCATATCATGTTACGACTCCCTTTTCAAATTTAGAAAAGGGATGCGGACAGTTTTGAGTTTGTGAAGAAACTAGAATATGCGTAAAAGTTACTCTAAATATTTTTTCGCATTCAGTTCCTAATTTGAGGATTGAAATTTAGAAATGAATTGGAGCATTCACCCCAAAACCTCAAATGTTCAAGGGAGCTTAGAGCTTCTCCCGGCTGGGGCGGTGCCCCGCTGGTGGGAGAGTCCTGGTTAGGGGGAAACCCCACTAGCCGACGGTAGGTCGGCGCCGGATCTGGCCATCCAGCGGGGAAGATCACCGCCATCTCCCGAGAAAAAAAACATGCACTACACTTGTGTGAGGTCGTAGGCTTCCGCGGTCGGAGTCATGTGAATGATCTTGGCTGACCGGGTGACGACGCGTCGAAGCCGACCGATTGCCGACGTTTCGACCATCTTTTCGTGGTCTTCCTCAGGGCTGGTCTAACCATACTACACTTACGGGACTAATGACGTAAGCTGTTGACGTGCCCGGAATCACTAACCAACCAACCAACCAACCAACCAACCAACCAAACTCAATACGTTGGACTTGAATAAAATTTGAACAATTAACGTTTCTTTTCTTAATTGGGGAGTGGAAGGGAAAAAAGCGAGCGTCGTGTGGGCGCGTGTGAAAGCGAGCGCGGTGCGTGGCGGAGGCCGGTCGAGCACCCGGCCGCTGTGAGAACAAGTGAAGTGAAGGTTGCGTTCCCTGGGGGACGACGCGGCCGGCGGAAGTGGTTCCCGTTGCACCAGGTGCATTCCTGCCCCCCCCCCTCCGTCCCTGCTGAAGGGGCCCGGCCAGGACGCGATAGGCATCTCCCGGGCGATGAGCCCGCGGCCCGGTCGCTTTGAAGAGGACGCGCCCAAACCAAGGCTCCCACCCGGGGAGGGTATAGAAGTCCCCGTTGGGGTAGGTGGTCTTCTATAAACGATTAGATAAACTAAATAAACTTCTATTAACGACGCCTTTTGTAGAACGATTTTCCTAAGGATGAGCCAAAGGGACAGTTCACGAAAACAAGTGAACATCACATGTATTTCAGAGAAGTATCCCTCCGCCGCAACAGTTGTTCAGCTACGCCCCTTCGTAAAGTGCTAATAGCTCCTCTGAAAACATCCCTAGGCAGAAGTCTAAGAGTTTCGCTGAGGTATATGCACGTACGCGAGTCCAGGAAATGATTAAATTTAATTACGTACATGGAAAATGTCTTGACATGCTCTCACAATCAGTAAAAGAAAACTGCCACCAATGTAAATAGAATAATCTCAATCACAGCTCGCCTCACAACAGCACAAAGGCCGGAACCACGTGCATCGGTACTCATCTCGCATTCAAAATCGGTTTTAAAATGAACATAATATTTATCACACAAAAAGTAAATTTAATATCGTATATAAAGAAAAAAGAATTTTTACAGAAGAGCACATAACACTGCACTTCGTAATTTCAATTATATTTTTGTCGGACGACGACATCACAAAAGGAAGCGTCGAAGCCACTTACAAGTTAGCCAACTGCAAACGAACGAATGCAGGAAGGGAGTCTATTGGGCTCGAGGGCACCACGATCACAGAACCTTCAGTTATGTTGCCGGCACTAACAGTCACTTTGGCTCATCCTCAGGAAAATCCTTGTATAAAAGGGGTCGGGGATGAATTGGGTGAGGGTTTTAATGAAATATAATTTTGTTTCCCCTATAGAACTCTAAATTTTGGTATAGATATTAATTTTTTGTTAAGACAAAAAGAAATAGGCCATTTTTATGTGACTTTTTTGCATTATTCGTAGATTTGGAACAATAAGTCGTTGTTTACTTTTAGCGTCATTTTTAAAGCATTTTTGCTGACTTCATCGATTTTATTATTTTAATAGTCCTCGCTTCAAACAATATTTACGAAATACAACAACCGTTCTCCCCCATACGTCACATACAGTTTTTACTGTTCTTTGACTAAATAAATCAAATCCACAGAAATCCTGAGTAGCCTCGTAGTTTACTCGCTTATAAATTTACGCTCACAAATGCAATAAAGTATAGAAACTACCATTAACGATATGCGAGGTATTTGAAAAGTATTATATTTCGCTAATTTTTGAAAAATCAGAAGAATAGATCAAAATCGTATTTATATGATTTTATTCATGACATTTAGCACTTTCCGAACACAAAATTTAAAGAAAAATTTGGAGCTGTTTTTGATAAAATCATGTTTTAAACATTCCCCGTACTTCACTCAAAATGACGCAGAAATTATTAATATTTTCGAATAGATCTTCACGTCATTAAGTAAAGAAGCTAATTTTGGAGAGCAACAGTCATTTAAAGGAAAAATCACTATTTTCTCTAATGTAGTTGCTCTAGCGAGTGAAAATGGACATCGCTCGTTATAAATAAATTTGAATGTTGGAGTAAGAACTTAAATATTATGAATCGTGCCAAATGTATCGTGATTCGTTGAAGGTGAGCGATAGTAAAACGAGCATCACGTGTTAGTGTGTGTGTTATTGGTCTGCTTAAAAACAATCGATAGTGGGGCGTTTACCAAGAAAATGGAGATAATTTTTTTTAATTTATTTATTTTATTTTACGTCAAAAAACAGTTCAAACTGCGTATGACGTGCTATGGGGAAAAATGAATTGTGTGCACATTTTCAAAATTCTGTGATCCCTACACTAAGTCATATACTACTTAAATTTAAAAAAAACAAAAACAAAAAACACCCAACAACAACCCTCCCATGTAATAAAATCTATTTTCAAGGATAAATAAGCAATAAATTTTGGCTCTTATCCATGTTGTCCTTCGGAATAATACTTCCTGCCACGACAATATGGAAACGATAATTTGAATAATTGTATTTCCCACTGAATTCTAGAAGACGTGCACAGAAAATGAAGTTACATTTATGTCCAGAAGCAAAACAAGGGTCCATCTCAGCATTTGCTCAATGCATCAGGGAAACTGGACGAAAAACCTGATCGAGATGGGGGTCATTGACCCGGAGGCTGTAGTACAATAGTTGTTACAGGTTGTTTATGCACATTTATACAATTTATACAACTTTATACAACATTTATATTATTTATACAACATTTATACATTTATACAACTTCCTTCTCGCATCTCAATATGCAAGTAAAAACGAAAGAAAAAACAGAGAAGAGAAGGGGATCTACATTGTATTCATGCAGTGCAAGGCAGTGGATGCGATATTATTACACCGGATTTACATTTTCCGATGCCCTACTCTCCTCCAGGGTTCCTCTATTCATTCTCTTTTAAAGTTCTTCCATTCTTATGAATTCACTCTACATAAAGAGGTGGCTGCATTATACATTTCTGCGAATAGTAATGAAACTCAGGTCTAAAGCATAAGTGTACCGTGCTTGTGCGTACTGTTTCATTAGGCATTTCACCGAACCACGTTGAAAAACTGCGCCATTTCGAACGTTCCCTCCATTAGGTGATGGGAATAAAGATGTATTGTTGCTGTCATTTTAAAAGCACATTTAATAATAATAATAACAATAATAACAACAACAACAATAAGAATAATGCCATTATTTACATGGCGAGGTTCAGACCATCAAGCCCGTCCCACTCACCACTTATAACCATACTTCGGTCTTCATGATGCAATAATGCGCGTGATCGCTTGTCTTCTTGATGTAATATGCCATGGCTTTCTGTGTCTTTCACGTTCGTGCCGCTAGATGTCGCTTAATCTGCAGCACTGCTTCATACGGTCTCGATCATGCGACATCTAGCGGCACGACTGAGAAAGACGCAAAAAGCTTTGCCATATTCCGTTGAGAAGAAAAACCCCTCGCAGGGTACGTTACGAAAACCCAAGTATAGTTGTGCTAAAACAGCAGGCTTTCTCGCCCGTATTTTCACGCAAAACTACACGAAAAGTACTCAACTGTTCGAAAAGTCTACATGACCTTATTTCCAAACCTATCTTTAAGGAACAGATTTCATTAAGGGAAAAAAATCTCTGTTTAATATTTTAATTGTAGGAAGAAGTTTTGAACTTCTGCAATTTTCGAAAAATCAGTGTTTGCAACGAACATGAAATCTTCTCTTAAACGTCCTTCACAAGATCCAACAACAAAATTTAATCAAAAACGTTGGGCACTGCCCCAGCTGGGACAAGCTCTGAGCTCCCGACCGGTCTCCCGGCATGTGTGGTAGGGTAGTGCATGTTAGTGTAAGTGCGTGAGATTTGGTTTGGTTCGGTTAGTGATTCCGGGCGCGTGAACGTCCGGCCATTAGTCCCGTAAGTGTAGTGCATGTTTGTTCTCGGGAGGTGGCAGTGATCTTCCTCCGCTGGATGGCGAGATCCGGCGCCGACCTATCGTCGGCTAGTGGGGTTTCCCCCTCACCAGGACTCTCTCACCAGCGGGGCACCGCCCCAGCCGGGACAAGCTCTAAGCTCCCGACCGGTCTCCCGAAATATGTGGTAGTGTAGTGCATGTTAGTGTAAGTGTGTGTGTAAGGGGAGAGGATAGGACAAGGAAGAGGAAGGAGAGATCGCGCGCGGTCCGTGGCCCGTTTGGTAGGGTACTACTCCGGCATTCGCCTGGTGTTGATCGGAGAAACCACGGAAAACTACCGACCAGAGCAGTCGGCCGCTGGAATTCTACTGTGAGCCAAGTGCTGTGAAGTGGCAGCGGGGCGGAGGGGAAGCGGCGCGCACGCGTGGGCGCGCGTGCCCCGGTTGCCACGCCCCCTCGCCCACGCCCCGGACGTTGACAGTTGCTCGCCCCCGCTCCCCGACACTTCATACCGCCGGGTACACCGCGCACTCGGCGTATGGGTGCGACATCGCCAACTAAACGTCGTTCTTTCTAAACATCGATGTTGAAAATGAGGACATCGATGTTAATAAAACGCCCCAAAATCATCGATGAATTTAAACATCGGTGTTTTCAAATTCACATTTTGTTGGTGATCATTAGGGAGCGGATTTTAATGAAATGTCATTTTTTTCTTTTCACTTTAGAACAATGCCGTTTAGTATGGAAATTCATTTTATGTTATGACAAAAGGAAATAGCCCATTTTTATACGTCATTTTTTGCATTTTTATCGTGTATATATATATATATATATATATATATATATATATATATATAATATCGAATAATATCATTTATTTATTTTATTTTATTTATTTTTTATTTATTTTTACGTCAAAAAACAGTTAAAAACTGCGTATGACGTGCTATGGGGAAAAGTGAATGATAAGTAATGATAATGATAAAGATCAAGTTTGATGTATATTTCGCTGATTTCATCAATTTAAATGTCATATTATTGGTACTTGCTTCAAATAATATTTACGAGATGCAACAAATGTTCTCCATAGAATTCCTGAGTACCTACACTTCCTTCCTCTTCCTTGTCCTATCCTCTCCCCTTACACACACACACACACACACTTACACTAACATGCACTACACTACCACATATTCCGGGAGACCGGTTGGGAGCTTAGAGCTTGTCCCGGCTGGGACGATGCCCCGCTGGTGGGAGAGTTCTGGTTAGG
Source organism: Teleogryllus occipitalis (assembly GCA_011170035.1). Taxonomy (NCBI): domain Eukaryota; kingdom Metazoa; phylum Arthropoda; class Insecta; order Orthoptera; family Gryllidae; genus Teleogryllus; species Teleogryllus occipitalis. The sequence continues at coordinate 57,718 of BLKR01000678.1, read as the reverse complement.
GGGAAACCCCACTAGCCGACGGTAGGTCGGCGCCGGATCTCGCCCTCCAGCGGGGGAAGATCACCGCCACCTCCCGAGAACAAACATGCACTACACTTACGGGACTAATGACCGTACGTTGACGCGCCCGGAAACATGAAAAAATCAATCAATCAATCAATAAAGACGTATGGAGAACAAGTACATTTCCAGCTAATATACAACTTCAAAGTTGTAAATACATTTTCATTCCGTTATTTATTTGTACAATTACATATTATCCTGAGTGAGACTTATTTATTAGTAGGCACAAACGTCTTCATAATGTGATATCTTTTATGTGTGCGTTCGTAAATAAATTTGTATCTTGAAACCATGTTATGATTGCCGTTGGGATTTTTCTCCTAGTTTCTCTGGATCAGACAGATCAAGACAGTCAAAGTAACTAGCGCACTAAAATTCGCGGGTCCTGCGTGCATAGCAACTGACGCGAGTTAAAAGTAAGGGTTTACTAATTGCTTAGTAGTGGATGAACGTCACTGGCACCTGGTAAATAAATAATTCAGTTTCCCGGCGTTTATAAACGTGATTGTTCTCGTATCAGGGCTTGCTATAGTGTTGTAGAATCACTTGTATTCATGTGCTACAGAATCGTCGAAATGACAATAAGTGGTTCTCCGAGACTGCAGCAAGTCGTGATAAGAAAACAATGAAGATTAGAAACGTCATGAAGCTAAATTATTTAATTTAAGAACCAATTCTTCATGAAGAATTCCTCACAAGTAAACAAACTATTTAACCGAATAAAAATTCCTGTATTTCACGATTAACGGTTTTGTGCAATTCCATTTCTTGTTCATCATTTACGTCTTAAGTTTCATCGGATAAAATATATGCTCTTTCATGGAGCGGTTTGGATTAAATTATAAAATATTCGGAAAAATCATCGCCATAATAGCGGTAACGGCATGACATAAGCTATCCTCGTTTGAGTTGGTGGCGGAATGAGGAAAATTTGAGTACGGGCGACCTGCCTCGGAGAAATGAATGGTCACCATTCGCCCATTCATTCCGGATTGAGGTCTTAGGACCGAATTCATAGTCGACACTTAAACTGAGGGTTCCCTTAAGTGAACGAATCATATTCATAAACATTCCTTGAGAAAAGTCTTAAGTGCGCACTCATTCGTGTAAGCAAGGCAGCTTGCTCCCTTAAGTGGCCCTTATGGTTGTCTCGTCTCGTCAGTCGTTACCAGTGTAGGTTATATTTTTACTTGGCGTTCACGTACTGTTGAATTCGTTTTGTTGGTGTTTTAGCTAAAAATTTGTGTTATTAGTAGTCAATTAAAACGATCCATTTGCGAAGCGTATTATGGATAACGACTTCGCAGAATATTTTGAGTTTTATACTCAACACATCCTGCGAAATACAAATAGATATATTAGAGATATGAGCAATCCATTGGAAATGTATAATGATGCACAGTTCCGAAAGCGGTTTCGTTTTAATAAAACCAAAGTAGTGAATTTACTTGTGCCGATGATCGAGAAAGTCCCAATGACGAAAAGAGGGCTGCCGATTTCACCTTTATTAAAATTTATCATTGCATTAAGATTTTATGCAACTTCATCCTTTCAGGTATGTTTCCAAAATTTATAATTTTGCTGCGCGCGTCAACTCAACGTTGGAGTGTCCGCCCCCTGTCAAATTGGACGCTCTTTGTACAAAAAGGAGTGTGTGTGTGTGCAAACTCGGTTACCAAGAACTTCGAATCAGCTGCCGCCAATGCCATGCTGACACATTTCCCTTTCGCTTAAGGGAACACTCATTCCGCGGTCGTAAGGAACGTCTATGAAATACAAGCGCCTATAAGTGAACACTTATTATGAGAAAGCACTTATCACTTAAGGATTCTCTTATTCCTTAAGTGTCGACTATGAATTCAGCCCTTAGTGAATTAGAATCGGTCATTCGAAGTATCGGCTGAGACTCTCACACTCGTATATTGGCATCAATGTTTTAGAGTAGATTATGAAAGTATCATAAGTATTAAGAGTGACGTATCTATTTCCGACCATCCAGTGTTGCTCCTATGGTCCTCCCCCACTTCCACGTAAAATATCCATCTTCTTCCCCATCCTTAGAAATGTGGCGAGGCGTTCATTTATAATCAGACTGAGTTAGAAGAGAGACAGGTCTTTGCTTGGAATGGCAAAAACGGGGGTGGTAGTTCAATAAACAAATGTAAACTATGAACTGAAGTCTCGGCAGACCCTCTGATCCGGAGGTCCTAGGGTTCGAGTCCCGACAGTGGCAGGATTTTCAACACTAGCTTCTCAGATAGATCGAATTCAGTCGCTGTCTGGAGGAGAATTCTAGCGGCCTGGTGCCCTGATCGCTAGTTTTTCGCTAGTTTCCATGTAATAAAAACTATTGACAAAATAAAAAAGCTACAGATTTTAGCTTTTATCCATCGTTGTGCGAACGGATAGTTTGAGGCATTTTTATTTTATCGCGGGTCCCATAATTTGGTCACGAAGAAATGAAGGTCTTGGGCCAGTGACAAGATAAACCAAACAGCAAGAGCTGTTTGTAGTAAGCCATTCGCAGTTTGTAATAGTCATTAAAATACCAAGAAATGTTTTGAGTGTTATTACTACAGAGGCCAAAAGTTAAATATCGAGGCGGAGCGTATCGGAGCCGACGAGGCAGTAATAACATTGGACGAAGCAGTAATAACATTGTAATACTTCGTGATATGTTCAGTATTTTATCGGTCACCAAAAAATCTCACGAATTATGGAAAAATTAACGTTACTGCGATAGCAAAGACACGAATTCTGTTGCTGCGGCACGTTAGTACGATATTGCGGAGCGTTGCTTGCAATATATGTATATCTATACAAACACTATTCATATACCGTGGTTTGAGAAAGATGGATGCAAATAATTTTCCTGAACCTAAAGAAACTACGTTCGGTAAGGGAAGTAGCGCGTGGACTTCCAGTAGCGACACCTTCACATCGTCACTAAATATGATTACCGGAATAGAGTTTCATTTGGTGGAATGTGAGGAAAATGAGGTTAATTTACCTAATACACAGTTTTCTAATTGTACTCTTAATAATATAATAAAGGATAATTATCCCCCAAACCTATGTGAATTATTTCTGATTTGCTTGAATCTGATTTGTTTTGTCGTTAATACCCCCCCCCCACATCGCCACATCGCCATGTTTTATTTAACTAACAATTGACTTGCGATGAATCGATGGTTGTTTACGTTGCTAAGGGCGTTAAAACCCATTGCTATGGATGTTACATTTTTTAACATACAGGTAGGTACAAGGGAACTTAACAAACCTACAGGGTTGCTTGTTAATAGTGGTGACCGATATGTCAATAACTCGATTTGAGTCCAAGTGTGCTGTATCTTGTTAGTGCCCCAAGCCTTTCATAAACGTCCACAAGACATCCGTATAGTAAGAGCATAGTCCACGCTTTCGCCAAAATCCATGCGCAGTGGAGTGTTGATTATTTGAACGTCAAAAATCAGAGTCGTCAATAATTCGGATTCTGAAAGGTGCAAGATCGCGAAAATTGTTATCCGGCCGCCGAACTATCGACAGAATGCGCGTTATTCTCAGCATTTCGTTTTCGTATTCATATTTTGCGCTTCGTACGTACATGTAATTTCTTCAGAGTGTCATTTCATTTTCATCATGTCATTTCTATTTCTTTATAATGAATTGTGGCCTTATTTTTGAGACAATCAATAGTTACAAGTTTTTTATGTCACGTCAATTATTACACAGATGGGCTTACGTATTGTTTCATAATAAATGTATATCAGATCGATAAATGTTGTGATGTAAATGAATTTTAACTATTGTTTGTCATAAAAATAAATCCAAAATCCATTATAATGAATAAATATACAATCAAAACTCAAATTATTTCTACTCATTGTATTACTTTCAAGTAGTCTAAAAAACATGTTTCATCGATAATTGCAGCAACGTACGGTGTGCATTAGCTGAGATTTATAACGCTCGATTTTATGTACTACATTGAAGAAAAGAGGGGCTAGAGGTTGTGAATCGTCCGACTGCAACCCGCAGCCAGTTTTCCTTCGCCCTCACCTCCCAGCTAATCTCCTTTCACCTTTCATTACCTGAGAAGGCATAGCCCGACTCCATCCCGTTTCGTTCATACGGTGTTTCGCCAGGAGTAAACATTTTAGTTAAGTTGACATTAATAAGCTGCGTGCATCGCACTACTTCAGAGAATACACCGAACGCATATGAACGTCGCAGAATCTTCAGTGTCTGAATTGTGTTTACTCAGCGGGGTAAGAAGATGTTCATGATAGGAGGTTTCAAGTTTTGTTTACTCAAACTTCTAAGTGGTGTTTCCCAACGTTGGCGGTGTTCTAAAAGGGCGGACGAATGTTTCTTGAAAACAGAAGGGGATACATTATAATCGCTAATATGATCCTAAGAAGATCACGGTAATCGTAGAATCATCACAAAAAGGAAGAAAATGGAACGGTGTGCAGTCGGGCAACAGGTCCTACATTTATTGACTCTGTAGGATTGCGAAGAAAATATTCTTAACTAATCTGTTGTATATTCCAGTCTGTAGAATGCAATTAAATTGACGCAGTAGATTCGAGACCCGTGCGTCATCCATGACAGAGTTTGTATGCCTTGTCAAAACGTTTCTCGTCTATGTGTCCTTCCTTCATTCAAAAATTGTCTCCAATCTTGTTGTTAGATTCAGTCCGCATCACTCAGTTATTCTGTCTTTAATTATCATACTTTTTAATATATAGTCCAAAAATAATAGAATTCGTCCTCGCTGCTTTATAATTTATTTTTACTTCGGGGGAAGGGGTTCTTGTCGGAAGCGTTACGTAATTATTTAGCAGGGTTCAAGCTTGCGTTACTTGTGCGTTACAGAGGGGAGAGGGGGGTATTTAAAATACTCCAAGTTTGTCAATAAATGTGACGTGATTTATGGACAGCCCCTTATTTACAACACTCACGCCCATCACGCCCCAAGCTCTGGCTTGGCCAAAATTGGCCGGTCGGGCTATCCCTTTTGGGGGTAGTTAAAAGGCTAAGAAAAAGTTGACCGCGGGATGCGGTCGGGCTACGACTTTTTGTGAGGTAGGTAAATAGTTTAGGATAAGTTGACAACGGGATGCAGTCGGGCTATCACTTTTGGAGTGGTAGTTAAATGACTAAGAAAAGTTAATCGCTGGATGCAGTCGGGCTATGTATTTTTGAAGGCGTGCAAGCGGCGTAGAACAAGTTCACCGCGGGATGCAGTCGGGTTATGACTTTTTGTGAGGTAGGTAAACGGCTTAGGACAAGTTAACAACGGGGTCAGGCTACACTTTTGGAGAGGTAGTTAAACGACTAAGAAAATCTGATTGCTGGATGCATTCAGGCTATGTATTTTTGGAGGTGTGTAAACGACTTAGAATACGTTGACCGCGGGATGCAGTCGGGTTATGACTTTTTGTGAGGTAGGTAAACGGTTATAACTTTTGGGAAGTAGTTAAACGACTAAGACAACGTTGACAGCGTGATGCAGTTAGGCTATCCCTTTTTGGGGGTTAGTTAATCGACTAAGAAAACTATGCTAGCGGGATACATTCGGGCTCTCTCTTTTGGGAAGATAGTTAAATGACTAAGAAAACGATTCCAGCGTGATGCAGTCGGGCTATGCCTTTTGGGAGGTAGGTAAACGGCTTAGGACAAGTTGACCGAGGGATGCAGTCGCGTCATGACTTTTTGTGCGGTAGATAAACGGCTCTAACTCTTGGAAAGTAGTTAAACGACTAAAAAAACGTTGCCAGCGGGATGCAGTCGGACTATGCGTTTTGGGAGGTAGGTAAACAGCTTAGGACATGCTGACCGCGGGATGCAGTCGGGCGTGCAACAAGCTCTTGCTATTCCTCCGCCCCCGAGGCCAAGCAGGCTGGCAGGCAGGCGGGTAGGCAGTCGGGCAGGCAGGCGGGTAGGCAGTCGGGCAGGCAGGCCGATAGGCAGTCGGGCAGGCAGGCGGGTAGGCAGGCAGGCAGGCAGGCAGGCAGGCAGGCAGGCAGGCAGGCAGGCAGGCCGGCTGGCGCCGTCCGTCGCTGGGTGCGCGTGAAGCGGGCGGCCGTGGGGGTGGGGGGAGGCAGTCGACGACCTCTGGTAACGGGACAGGCGGGATATAGGCCACGCGCCTCCTCCGGCACCTGCCGCCCGCCCGCCCGCCCGCCCGCCCGCGCAACTCCTTAAGCCACTCACGGCGGCAGCGCCACCACTCCCACAACCGTAGCTTTTTCCCCTAGGGCTTTTATCCACCCAACAGCCGGTCACACTTAACGTCCCTATAGACCAACACACTTGCGGGCTGCTCTGATCTGGGGTCAGCAGAACACACACATAGTCAAGGGACGAACAACCATGTCCAAGGCGGGACTCCAACCCGCGACCCTTCGGACCGAAGCGCTGAGTCGGTACTCGCTCTTAGCCACCTCGGCCATCCAGGTCCCAACCATAGTAATACTCCATAAAAGTTTCCAAATTAATCCTTTTTTTTTTTTTTTTTTTGTTATTTAAGATCGCATCGACATACTGGTCATTAGAGACCCCTATTGGTGTTAACGTTATGGTAACTGTGAAGATGAAATGATATGGCGATGATGCCCGACGTGTCTTTGGAATACTCATTTCAAAATGCAACAATAAACCAGTTGTTGCACAACCTTCCTAGCGGCTAGTTCCCGAGCGACAAAATGTGTTGGTGAATTTCAACTTGAAGGCCATTTCAGCCAGGTGTACAAAGTTATATTTTATTTAACTGAAATTATTTAGTTATTTTGTAAGATATTTTCACTTATGTTCCACTTAACTTAACTTATCTTAACTTAACTTATGTTCCACCAAGAATGTTCCACTTAAAATGAATGTTTGAAGCAAATTATGGATTGTATAAACATGACAGTTACCGGCTGTACCTGACACGGACACTACGCATGAATTTTTGTAAGTAATGTTTCGTTATAGACTTTTATTTAACTTTGTTTGAGTTAATTTACTTTAACTGCGTACATTTTTATTATATATTCGTATTTTGAATTTTGGAAATTACATTTCTGTCATTCCATGGAGGTGCAACTTCCAGTCTGTTGGGGCACCGACTGTCTCTGCAATAAACGCGTAATTTCATTCACACGCCTAGTATTGGTTGGGTGTGTGGCCCTCTCTTTTTTTTTAATATATTTCTGCCTGTTCGGCCTGTCTTTCAGGGTTTTTCACATAACAAATTGACATGACTGTTGATTTGGATCCCACAGGGAACCTGACGAAGGGATTATTGACAATATTATGTTAAAAATATAAATCCTATTTGGATAAAAATTGTAATTAGATATTAATTGTTTTTTCGAATGAGGGAGAAAGTTAATAAATGTAACGGCCCTCTGAAATCGACCCGACACCACCGCGCCGTTGGCGTGAGTGGTGGGGAAACGGAGGAAGTTGATTCGCTGCCAAATGCTACGCAAGGCGGCGCCTGATTAGGGAGGTTGTTCTGATAACCTCCCCTCTCTTGCGGCTTAGGTCAGCTTCGCCGGCTGTCTGCTACAAAGAGGGAGCGAGAATGTATGTCGCGTTGAACCGAGAGAGGTGGCTCAGGGCATCAAATTATGTCTTTGCAATGCCTCTAACCTCTAACCGGAGGTCCTAGGTTCACCTCCCGGCGGTGGCTGGATTTTCGACGCTGTTAGATAGATCGAAATCAGTCGTTGTCTGGAGGAGAATTCTAGCGACCGGCTGCTCTGATCGGTAGTTTTCCGCTGCTTCTCCGACAAACACGAGGGAAATACCACATCAGTATCATGAAAAAGCGGGTCACGGACCGCGCGCGATCTTTCCTTCCTCTTCCTTCCTATTCTCACCGCTTACTTGCACACACTTACACTTACATGCATTACCCTACCACACAGGCCGGGAGACCGGTCGGGGACGTAGAACTTGTCCCTGGTGTGGCGGTGCCCCGCTGGTGGGAGATACCTGGTTAGGGAAAACCCAGATAGCCGACGACACCTACACTCGGGATAAGCTGTGTCACCTTCCGACATGTGTGGTAGTGTAGTGGAGATGTGTTTGTGTGTGGGTAAGGCGTGAGGATAGGACAAATAATAATATCTCCTTCAGTCTCTGGCCCATTGGTGTACTGATTGTAATTTCCAAGTATTAATTAGGCAGAATCTACGTGAAATTTAGATTCACCGGTCAAACATATATTTTTTAATAAACATCTAATTAATTGTTGCCGAAAGCCCTCGTTATATGTATTCAACTTAATAAAGTATGTACTATGAGTTACCGTCGGAATATCAGAGCTCAAGACGTTTTCATATAGAAAACGGTAATTTACAAAGTGCGAAATACAGGCATGGATGCAGCTAGTTTCTTGATATTTTGGAAACGATTTGAGGTTTCTCCTATATTATTCAAATATAACCCCAAACTCTACAACATTTTGGGAAGTTAAGCAAAAAATATGTCAATTTGACAGATAGTAGTTTTTATAATTGGTTTTGAGTACTTAGTTTGTTTTTACAAAGTAATATATAATTCTAGTTGTACTTTCCTTGCAATTACATCGCCCAAAAGGTATAATTAGAAAAGTTACAATCGAAAATACAACGTATAAACCATCCTGAAATTGCAAACTGACCAAAATATTCCTTAACGCCGTTCACTACTTATTCCTCAATAGTAGTAACATGAGAACAGGTTTACAAATTCTCGAGTCGTAATCACTTCGCCGTGAAAACAGAATTAAAAATGTTGATAAACCGACAAACAAGCAGACAAACATTTTGCGGCCAATGAATTTTCGATGTCAAGTACCCATAAAACTTGGAGTCTGACTACATAATGTGTTAGAGGCAGAAATTTACTACATATAGGCACAAGATTTATCCATATTTCCGTTACCGAAGTCCAGCAGTAAGAGTTTTATGGTCGAAAATTCGCCGGTTTTTCCACAGCATTACAGTACATTCTCTATATTGCGCAAGCAGCATGCGAGAAAGAAAAAATCGAAGGCTGTTAAGGACCCCATTCCGCTGCAACCCATCAAAAAATTCACCTACCAACTCTAAAAGGTAGCGCTAGATATAGTAGGCCCTGCCAAGGAAATGCGTAATTTTGTCTTGTCAAAATCATTTTCCCACTACTCAGAGACTGTGATACTCCCTGAACCATCCGCCGAAACAGTTACACGCCCACAGCATCATCCCTCAGTTCCCAAATACCTACTGACCGAGTGGGCGGCCAATTATCCATCTCAGTTAATGGAAAGGGTAAGCGCACTTCTGAAAATTCAGGCCATTTTCTCCTCGCCATTCAACCCCTCAGCAAACGGGTGACCGGAGAGAGCCCACGAGTCCTTTACGAGCGTAATTTCGCATTATGTTAGTCAGGACCGTATGGACTGGAATTTCGCTTTGTTGTTGAACCGGAACTCTAAGCACCGAGTAACGGGGATCAGTCGTGCCTATCTAGTGTACGGTAAGGAAATACAGATTCCATGCGACTATGTGCTGATTGATTGATTGATTTTTTCATGTTTCCGGGCGCGTCAACTGCTTCGGTCATTAGTCCCGTTAGTGTAGTGCATGTTTTTTACTCGGAAGATGGCGGTGATCTTCCCCCGCTGGATGGCGAGATCCGGCGCCGACCTACCGTCGGCTAGTGGGGTTTCTCCCTAACCAGGACTCTCCCACCAACGGGGCACCGCCCCAGTCGGGACAAGCTCTAAGCTCCCGACCGGTCTCCCGGAATATATGGTAGTGTAGTGCATGTTAGTGTGTGTGTGTGTGTGTGTGTGTGTGTGTGTGTGTGTGTGTAAGGAGAGAGGATAGGAGAAGGAAGAGGAAGGACAGATCGCGCACGGTCCGTGGCCCGTTTGGTAGGGTACTGCTCCGGCATTCGCCTGGTGTTGATCGGAGAAATCACGGAAAACTACCGATCAGAGCAGCCGGCCGCTAGAATTCTCCTCCAGACAGCAGCTGAATTCGACCTAGCTGAAAAGATAGTGTCAAAAATCCTGCCGCCGTCAGGACTCGAACTTAGGACCTCCCAGTTAGAGGCGCTACAGCTATGTGCTGAGCACTCTTACACTGATGGACTACCATATCCCTATGTTTTCCAACGGTGACTACACATCGCTTAAGCCCATGTAGCAGAAATCAATACTAGCAAGCACGTTAGAGGCTGCGAGAAATACTAAAATAAAAACCTCATGCTGTCACCCATAGAAATAGGTTTGTTTGATTTTTTTTCGGGCGCGTTAACTGTTTAAGTAATTTTTTCCGTAAGTGTAGTACTTGTATTATTGCGAGATGGGACTGGAATATGCTCTTGCTGATTGGCGAGATCTGGCGCCAACCTGTATGTCGGCTTGCGGGGTTTTCCACAACCAGATATTTCCCACCAGCCAGGCACCGCCCCAGCGGGAGAAAGCTGTAACCTTCCGACTGCTCTTTCAGCATATGTGGTAGTGTGTGTGTGTAAGTAACGACTGTGGATAAGAAAACGAAGGGGAAGGTAAGATCGCGAGCGGTGCGTAGCCGTTTGATAGCGTACTGCCCCGGCTTTCACCTGGTGTTGATCGGAGAAACTACGGAAAACTACCGATCAGAGCAGCCGGCCTCTAGAATTGTCCTGCAGACAGCGACTGAATTTGACCTACTTATTTAGCTAGTGTGGAAAATCCTGTCACCGTGGGGACTCAAACCCTGCAACCTCCTCGTCTCAGACACTGCAGTAACATCAATGCATAGCCTGAACCTCCTAAGTCGGAAATCCGTTCTTACGCTGAGAGTTTTCCGAACCGCTAAGTTTTACAACGGTGACTGTAGATCGCGCCCACCCAGGCAACGGCAGTGAATGCTGCTAGAGATCACGAGAAATGTAATAAAAATCTCACGCTGCAACCAGTATGAATCGGACAATTTATGCTACTGCGTAATCTATCCCTCCAGCCGGGACAAAACAAAAAACTTGCGTCCCGCTGGTTAGGCACCTATCAAGTTCAGGAGGAAGTATGGAAACGACACTGGCAGTCTATTAAATGGAGGGATTCTGGCTGAACACCATCGGAATCTCTTACCGCTGCCAGCTGAATCGGAAACCCCAACGACGGTTTTCTTCACCGAGCCTTTGTGCCTTTACGAACACCGACAGCGAAAGCTCCTTGACCAATAACTCCCATGGTACCCCACTTCCGCCGGGCGAATACCGACTGCATCCCACGGTCAATGTTAGCAAAGCCGTTTGCCGTTTGTCAGAAATTACATTAAATTTAATGTAGATTTAATGTAAGACTCTACATGAATTTTAATGTACCTTGTACTTTAAATGGAGATTAATGTGCATGTACGTTAAATTTAATAGGTAAATTAAAATCTATGTAGATTTTATGTACGACTGTTGACTTAACTTACTTGCCTGCATTAAATTTAATTATTCACGTACATTCAATTTAATGTACACGTATGTTAAATGTAATGTATATGTACATTAAATTTAAAGTGCAGGTGCATTAAAGTTACTCTACGTGTACATTAAATTTAATTTACGTACATAATAATGACTTTCATGTACTTTACATTAAAAATAGTGCAGAAATTTCTGCGAGTGTACGTCTTCAAAAACACATAGACCACCTCCAACTGTTTTTCTTGTTATTACAAAGGTTAATTGCTATTTTTAGCTTCGTCTGCTTGGTATTATATTGATTGATTATAATTTAACCACTTCTGTCCGTTTCCAAGAAACATTTGCATGTCCTTGTAGAGCACTGCCAACGTTGAAAGCCACCAATTAAAAGTTTGTAGAAAGAAAACTGGAAACATCCTGTCACGAACATTACCTTACCGCGCCGACTCAGCACATACAATTCCGAATATTCTGCCACGTTAACCTGCGTTCGAGTTCGGATGGACTGCTGCGGGAACATATATTTGTGCAATTTGTGAATGGAAACTAAACTAAAATATTTACTCTTTTCGGAAGACCAGATGAACGAAACGGGCTGCAGTCGAGTTATGCCTTCTCAGGTAACGAGTGAGAGGATAAGCTTGGAAGCGGGGCTGAAGGATGAAAAAAGGACTGCAGAATGCAGTCATTTCTGCAAAGAGCAGCGAGCAGCAATCATAGATCTTGAAATGAATAGCAGGTGAAGTAAACACATAATGTTTTCCCAACTTTTAAGTCGAAGTTTAAATTTTATCTGCGGCAATATTGTTTTGTGAGTTAAATTCCCATAATTCCACATCCTCTTAATTCCCATTTAGTCGACTACAGCTGCCCATCCACCACTGACCTGTGAATGTACAGATTGCTCGGGCAATTTTAATTGGCACACGAGCGTACCAATTTGCAACGCTGGCAACAACCACCACGTACTTTCAAAACAATCGTAGCATTTCTGGTGGCACGCTTTGGCACCTTAAGTTCATGCCCACAGTTGGTGCGCCTGTTTAAGCCGTGTCGTAGCCAGAGATCTCGTCTCCCCGCAGCCCCCGCTGTTGAATATCAAGGAAAAGTATAGTATGTTTATAGGTGAATGCCATCATAATGCCATGTCGTAATAGTTGGAAAGGAATTCCGTACAGCATCGCCGAGTATCTTTTAGCATCAAGTCGTTCGCGAAATCTAGTGGAATTTTGTGGGCTTCACTACAACTCTTAGTTCGGGGAAGTCTTGACGCATGTGTAGCCGATTGCAGAACGCTCCCTGAGTACGAAGTCTCTATAAACCCGTAGGGGGGATAGGGACCCTTGTTTTAATGCCACCAAGAAGTTCATTTTAGGCCATGATAACAGTCGTACAGCAGCAAATGTTGAGGCTTTTCCTGCAGCCATTAGACATTTTCCTGGCGTGATTCTGCGATTCGCAAGCCAGCGCAAATGCATTTGGGGACTCCCTCCTTTTTTCGGCCTTTCTGCCAGTCATTTTGCCCGCACCACGGCAAAATTAGGTCTGGACCGCGCTGCTGACCCGTGGTGGCGATTTGATTTGATTCATTTCGTCAAAAAACGCAAAAATCTGTATGGGGAGAAGTACTATCTGCTCACGTTTTCTTGACAACCAATCTCTCTTCCCCACCCTTTTTATCTTAAATTCAGTCGGACTTCCATATATCGAAACTGACGTTTCCTTCGATAAGATTCAATATATAGAAATAATTATGAATTTTTTGCAAATGTTTTTAAACAACTTACGGGGAATTGGATACAATGGAAAATTCAACAAATAATTAACAAATGTTCTAATCATTCGTGCCACATATTTGTGAATATTAAGATGAAATTAGTATTGCATACGTAGTTGACCAATTTATTGAATTGAAATTTTAAAAGATAATTGCTAATGTCTTATTGGACATATAATGCACTACGTTCTGTTCTCACTTGTTGACCTACTGAAACACTTCATCTGGAATATTTTCTCTCAACGGAAAACCCTGCCCAATTGTTCAACCCTGCCCAATTGTTCAACTCTCTCCAATTGTTCAACCCTTCCCGAATATTCAACCCTGCCCAATTGTTCAAACCTGCCCAATTGTTCAACCCTGCTCAATTGTTCAACTCTCTCCAATTGTTCAACCCTGCTCAATTGTTCAACCCTTCCCAATTGTTCAACCCTGCCCAATTGTTCAACTCTCTCCAATTGTTCAACCCTGCCCAATTGTTCAACTCTCTCCAATTGTTCAACCCTGCCCAATTGTTCAACCTCCGTCCGCGCGGCTAGACGTATCCACACGTCCACGTCCACTACAAAGGCCAAGGACGTGTCCGACACGTTTAGTGCTGTTCATTTTTATTTCATAGAAAAAATAATCAAGTCAGAAAACGAGTTCGACTTATAGAAATAAATTTTGATGTATAGAAACGTTTTTAAAAGGAATGTTCAGGAAACAGAAAAATAATTCGATTTATAGAAAATTTCGTTATATAGAGGTTCGATATATCGAGGTCCAATTGTAGTTGAATGATGAATGTTTCCACTTAGTGACGTTGGTAACAACGTTTGAAAACTAGACATTTTCGCTCCCGAGTTTCAGAAAACATAATTACATCAGTAAACGAAAAGCAGATATTCCAGTACTAGCAAGTCACCCCACCCCCCGACCCTTCTACCGTTATAAGCAAAAGGAGAGCTCAACAAAACCGCTCATACTGAAGCTACATTGATATCCAGAATCAAAACAATGGACTTTTGAACATAATACTTGTCGGTAAGATCAAGTGTTGATGCGTAGGCTATCAGAATCCGAGCCCTGATAATGACTACAGTCGATTCCGGTTATAGTGAACTCGGATATAGTGAACCCTCGGTTATAGTGAACTTAAGTCACTGGTCCCGTTTCACTTACATTACAAATAAACATAAGATTCGGTTATAGTGAACTTAAACCTCGACAATAGTGAACATAGGAAATAAGTCCTGGAAGTTAATTGAATCTCGTATGTTATTAGGCGCGTAGAACGACCTTCGGAGAGTAGTATGGTATTCCTACAGTGGAAGAGGCATTGCAAGTTGCTAAGACTGCATTACGATACATACAGACAGAGGACAATCCAAAATCAAGTATGAAGATAGCAGGAACTCTGGCTGGAGAAGGATTTAAAGAAATTACTAATTAAAGTATACCAAGGAAACAATTGAAAGTATTGATTTTTTATGAACAAATGAAGATATTGTGCTGTTAATGAATTTTACTGTATCTCTGTATTAATAAAATCAATCATTGTGGAGAAATTATCTTTAATTTTGACATCTCTGTATTAATAAAATCAATCATTGTGGAGAAATTGTCTTTAATTTTGACTTCTCTGTATTAATAAAATCAATCATTGTGGAGAAAATCTCTTTAATTTTGACATCTCTGTATTGATAAAATCAATCATTGTGGAGAAATTCTCTTTAATTTTGACATCTCTGTATTAATAAAATCAATCATGGAGATATTCTCTTTTATTTTGACATCTCTGTATTAATAAAATCAATCATTGTGGAGAAATTCTCTTTAATTTTGACATCTCTGTATTAATAAAATCAATCATGGAGATATTCTCTTTTATTTTGACATCTCTGTATTAATAAAATCAATCATTGTGGAGAAATTCTCTTTAATTTTGACATCTCTGTATTAATAAAATCAATCATGGAGATATTCTCTTTTATTTTGACATCTCTGTATTAATAAAATCAATCATTGTGGAGAAATTCTCTTTAATTTTGACATCTCTGTATTAATAAAATCAATCATGGAGATATTCTCTTTTATTTTGACATCTCTGTATTAATAAAATCAATCATTGTGGAGAAATTCTCTTTAATTTTGACATCTCTGTATTAATAAAATCAATCATGGAGATATTCTCTTTTATTTTGACATCTCTGTATTAATAAAATCAATCATTGTGGAGAAATTCTCTTTAATTTTGACATCTCTGTATTAATAAAATCAATCATGGAGATATTCTCTTTTATTTTGACATCTCTGTATTAATAAAATCAATCATGGAGATATTCTCTTTTATTTTGACATCTCTGTATTAATAAAATCAATCATTGTGGAGAAATTCTCTTTAATTTTGACATCGGATATAGTGAACCCAGTGACATCGGATATAGCGAACCTCGGATATAGCTAACCCAGAAGTTCACTACAACCGGAGTCGACTGTATTTTGAAACCTTAACTGCGATTTGTGAAAGGAGCTCTTGTATTTGTGTGGAGAGTAAGCTTCCACTGGAGCGTCCACGGCCCTTTGCATCCTCCTCGGCCTCCTGCGAGCGCCCATGCGCAGCCGCCTGAGACGAGCGACCCACAGCCCCGGCCGGCGACGGACAAAAGACGGCGCAGAATAAATGGGGCAGAAAAAGCCCACGGAAGGCGAGTGCCGCCCGACGCGCGTTGCTGTGGAATGGAAGGGTCAAGTTCCTCGGAAACCCATCCGCGTCGTTTATTCAAACAAGGCGCAGGTTTGTGCTATACAGTCGACTCCGGTTATAGTGAACTCGGATATAGTGAACCCTCGTTTATAGCGAACGGAAGTCACTGGTCCCGTTTCACTTACAAGTAAGCATAAGATAATTCGGTTATAATGAACCTTAACCTCGGCTATAGTGAACTCGGATATAGTGAACCCTCGTTTATAGTGAACGTAAGTCACTGGTCCCGATCAGTGAGCCCCTTCATTGGTCACGAGCTGGAAGGAGAGGAGGACACTATCCTCCCATCACGAGCTTCTTACAACTTAAATTTTTGATTTTGTAGTTCCCGATGGGTTGACAGTGCCCCCCTCTCGTTCTAGCTCTTGGTCTTGAAAGTTCTTGTTCTAATCGAAGTGTAGTTGGATCCTAATCTGCGCCGTGTGGTGACGTGGGGTGTGGGGGTGAGGGGAGAGCGCAGGGGGTTGGGAGTGGGGGGCGTGTTTCGCAGCGTGAGGCGCTGCCGTTCCCACTTAGTTCTGCCTCCCGCAACGGCGCTGCTTGGCGCTCCTTGGCGCTCGTCTTCCCAGAAACGCAGTTCGGCCCCACGCCGCCTCGCGGAAAAACGGACGCACACCCACTGCGAAACAACTGCACGCTCTGCGCTGCCTGGCGCCCGTCTGCTCCGCCCCGCCCCACCCCGCCCCGCTCCGCCCCCAAGCCCCGCCCTTCCACTCCCCACCCCAACAAGCCCCGCCTTCCCCACCAAGCCTCGCCCCGCCCCGCCCTGCCAAGCCCCGCCCCGCCCCGCCCCGCTCCGCTCCGCCCCGCCCCACCAAGCCCCGCCAAGTCCCTTCCCGCCAAGCTCCACCCTTACCCAGCAAGCCTATCCCCACCAAGCCCCTCCCCGCCCCGCCCCGCCCCGCCCCGCCCCGCCCTACCCCTTCCTGCCCCACCCCGCTCCGCCTCCAAGCCCGCCCTTCCACTCCATCCCCCAACAAGCCCCGCCCCGCCCCGCCCCGCCCCGCCCCGCCCTACCCCTTCCTGCCCCACCCCGCTCCGCCTCCAAGCCCGCCCTTCCACTCCATCCCCCAACAAGCCCCGCCCCGCCAATCACCGCCCTTCCCCACCAAGCCTCGCCCCGCCCCTCCCTGCGAAGCTCCGCCCCGCCCCACGAAGCCCCGCTCCGCCAAACCACGGAAAACTCCCGATGAGAACAGTCGGCCGCTAGAATTCTCCTCCAGACAGCCGCTGGACGCGACGCAAGGCCCAGAAAAGCTCCGCGCGCGGTCTTGAACGCCCTGCGCCTCGTGCGTAAAACGGGCGCCGCGCCTCGTGCGTAAAACGGGCGGGCGCCGCGGGCAGTTGTTGCGGGCAGATGCGTGAGAATACACGAGCGAAAGTGGAAATGTATGTCTAAGGGTAGGCATGTGTGTGAGGTTGCATATGTGCGAGTGTGAGAGTGAAAATGTGCGTGTATGAGTGTGCGTGTGTGAGGGTGCGAATTTGCGTATGGGTGAGTGTGCATATGTGTGAGTGTGTGTGTAAGGGTGCGAATGTGCGTGTGTGAGTGTGCGAGTGTGTGTGTGAAGGGGTGTATATGAGGGTGAGTATATGCGTTCTTGAGGGTGCCATTGTGCGTGTGTGAGGGTGCGTATGTACATGTGAACGGGCGTGTGTGACGTTGCGTACGTGTAAACGTGAGTGTGCGCATGTGCGTTTGTGTGGGTGCGAATGTGCGTGTATGTGCGTGTGAAGGAACGTAGGTATGCGCGTGTGTGGAGGAGCAAATGTGCATGTGAAGGGACGTGTGTGTGCGAAGGGACGTGTGTGTGCGAAGGGACGTGTGTGTGCGAAGGGACATGTGTGTGCGAAGGGACGTGTGTATGAAGGGATGTGTGCGTGTGAATGGACGTATGCGTGTGAAGCGACGTGTGCGTGTGAAGGGACGTGTGCGTGTGAAGGGACGCGTGTGTATGAAGGGACACGTGTGT
Source organism: Teleogryllus occipitalis (assembly GCA_011170035.1). Lineage (NCBI taxonomy): Eukaryota > Metazoa > Arthropoda > Insecta > Orthoptera > Gryllidae > Teleogryllus > Teleogryllus occipitalis. The sequence goes on along the minus strand of BLKR01000678.1, from coordinate 39,726 downwards.
ATGAAGGGACACGTGTGTATGAAGGGACGCGTGTGTATAAAGGGGCGCGTGTGTTTGAAGGGGGCACGTGTGTATGAAGGGACGTGTGTGTGTGAAGGGACGCGTGTGTGTGTGAAAAGACGCGCGTGTGTGAAGGGATGTGTGTGAGGTGCGTATATGCGTGTGTGGAGATGCGTGTGTGAAGGTGCGCCTGTGCGTGTGTATGTGAGGGGGCGTGGCAGGGAGCGCGAGGAGAGTGGTGGCGGGTGACCCTGACCGCAGCCGCTCCCCCCAACGGTTCTCTCGCGCAGGAATCCCACCCGCCCGCTTCCCCCCTCCCTCCACCCCCCGCACACTTCCTAACCCACTTACACCCACCAACGCTTGACGACGGAAATACGCAGATTTTGTACGGCGTAGCGCTCAGCAGCCCTCCGCTCTTCTGCGCATGCGCAGATGCACAAAAGTGATGCGAAAAAGTGGAACTGCGCATGCGCAGAAGATCGTCGATTGCTATATTGCTTGGCTCTTAAAGCAATCTATGGGAGGGAGTGCAGTGGAGTTTTAAATCTTAATAGTCTCAAACTCCCTCACCTTATTTTTGCACGGCATATCGTACAGCAATCGACTGCAATCGCGGTCTTCTGCGCATGCGCAGATGGTCAAATGTGATGTAAAACTCAAATTGCGCATGTGCAGAAGACCGATGTTGCTGTCAATTGAATCGTTTATTTCAGAAACCCGTCAAACGCCAAAATTTAAAATGCGCTTTAGCGGTGGAATATTGTTCCATGAGGATAGACACATCGCTTGTTCTATGTTTACCTGAAAAATATTCATTTATTAACTGCTTTAATATTAAAGAATGTTTTGAAATCGGAAAAACTGGGACACTTTTTCTGAATTTTCTCGACGTGACAGATTTGGCTTTTGACGGGTTTCTGAAATAAACGATTCAATTGCTATAAACTTCGCTGTGCCACTACTCCCTCATAACTTCATGTCATTAAGTGATTGTACCCTTCTCGGGAATTTAACTCAAACATCACCCACACACGTAAAATAAACGTGTCTTTAAAGTTGAATACTGAGTTCGGTGGCTTAAGGCATCAAAAGATGTCACTGCAGTGCCTCTGACCGGCCATAGCGTTCCACTCGTCACGTTGACAGGGTTTTCGACACTAGCTACATACGTAGGTCGAGTTCACCCACTGTTTACGGAAGAATTTTGGTGGCCGGGTGCTCTGATCGGTAGCTTTCCGTAGTTTCTCCAATCAACAACAGGCGAATGCCGGAGCAGTACTCCAACAAACTTGCCACGGCGATTGCCACTTGCGCGCGATCTTGCCTTCCCATGTCTTGTCCTAACCTCACTCCTCATTTTAAATCGCTCACCCCCGGTTTGAATCGTTCATAAGAGCATCACGAAGCAATATGGGGGCTAGGCAGATACAATCTTTTCGTAAAATTGTATTGTGGAATGTCAGCAAATTAACAACTGAGTTTAGAGCAGGCCGAACTGGCAGGTCTGAGTATGCAAAACCTTTCGAACCCGATATCTCTTTTGATTCTTAATTATGTCACCTTAGTAAATGTAAAACTGCAGGGTACATCGTTACGGTCTCATTTTGAAGGCTGTAATTTACTGAATTACATATAAATAAATAATATGATGTACCTCAAAATAGTTCAAACTATCTGTGGGCCATGTCAAAATGAAAAGTTTTATTAAAATGTTAAAATAAAGATCCGTTTTTTGAGAATGTAAATCTCGGACCACACCAGTCCGTGTAATTAATGTATGTATACACACCCTCAGTCAGAAAGGGGTATGTATGTAAGGTAGGGTAGATAGGGGTGTGTAGTAGAGTATGTAGTCATGAGTGTATGTATACATGAGGGGATTGATTTCGTTAAATTGGATTTATTTTCGTTAAAGAACAGTGGAAACTATATTGTTGTAAAGGAGAGAAAATAGCGCCCCAGGAAAGTCTCTTGTCAGAAAGTCAGAAATGATGTTGATAGCACGAGCTGCGGCTTGGAAACGTAACTTGTGTACTCATCACAGTCATAATACGGAGTTTTAGCGCCACGCGTAAGGTAGCGACGTTATGCACTAACAGTCACATGTCGGACCTTGAAGTCATAACGTCTTACCTTAGGTCTAAGTACGACCTTATCCTTCATAAATAGTGCACGCCTATAGGAGTCTCTACGGTCACCTTACAAGCAGCAAAATGGCCGTCTAAAAACAGGAAACGTTGGGGATTGTTCCATCTCTGACAAACGATTCTCGTATGTGAGGCAGTTACAATTGTTCCTTACTAACTCCACAACGCTGGCAAGAATTAACAGGTAATATTAGAGAAGTGATAGGAAAGAAATTCGCGAAAAAGAATTTGAAATCATATCTTCGGGTTAGGTTATGTCTTACTCTCATAATGAACGCTGTTTGAAAATATTTTCTACGTTCTCAAGAACAATCGATTCAAAATTCCAGAGTGCATACTCATAGCAGAGGGCCACAAAATCTAAAACTCCGAACACAATGTACATTTATTGTACTCTTGTATCGTATCGTGGTTTAAAAGTCTCATCGCTAGCCTAGACTCTCTGGTACATTATTCAACTTCTTTGTTCAACGCTTGAAATGTTTCTTTTGTTATTATGCAATGTCGCAATTGCTAAAACTCTTCTGAGCGTTGTTCATTATGACCGTATAAAGTCGTTAGTCACGTGATCAATAGAGTTTAAGGATGTCTCCTTACGCCTGGCGCTAAAACTCCTCCCAAATAGTTGCCCGTAGTGTTATCCTCTTCACTTGTTTTCCAGTGATCTGGTTGCTACCAACTTTGAATGCAGTTTTTAATCGGAGACCCTGATTCGGCTCAGTGCAGAGTCTATCATGTCGCACTGTTTAATCTGCTCACGGTTTCTTCGTTGGTTTTTTTTTCTTTCTTGAGAATCTCTTCTCCACCATGTAACTACACATGGGTTGAGGACTGGAGTGTCGTTTTTCTTACTCTAATTCGCAGAACTTAAAATTGGGGGCATATCATAATATTTTAAAAACAATGAATTTAAACAACAAGAAGTGACTTAAAAATATAATATGTCTTCACGATGACTATCATTAATACCATAATATAACATTTATGAAACATCTACTTACAGTAATAATAAAGAATGGAGGTATTATAAAATAAATAATTGAAAAAGTAAGGATTTGATTAAAGATATAAATTGAAATAACTGCTCTGGAGATGATATTTTATCATAATATTCTTGAAAATTTTGAAAAATACATTGTGATGAAACTGTTGTGGAGTGTTGGGTAATGCAAACATTTTTAGGTTTTTATTTCGATGTGCGTTCATCGTATGCTATACATTCATATAAAACATGAGCGGTTTCGTCAGCTCTTCACAGACAGGTAGTGATGACGCAATAAAGTTGAAGGATTGCAGTTTGCAATTGAAGTTGTCATCCTCTGTCGTAATTTTTTTTATTCTAGGAAGGCAACGAACATTGAAGTGATTTTCTGTAAATATAAAAACTGTTTTATCGAAGTAAATTGTATTTTATTGTATTGCAGCCATTCTTATAATAGTGGAAGACATCACTGGGAATGATTTTCAATTTGTCGCCTTCAACTTTCTTCCTGACTAATCGCAAGATAATCACTGTAACCAATACTTTGCAAATTCTGGAAACTAGTTATATTCTTTTATTAAAAGAGTTCTATTTCATTGTCATCTTCCCATAATTTTTCCTCTCAGACCAAAAAATCCTAGGACATCCCTTATTCCCACTCCAAAGCCCTCTGAAACCACCTCACCACGCAAGGTTGTTGTCGAAGGTTTTTGTGAATGTGTGTTTTGTGTATCAACCAACCAATCAATCAATTAAACAATCAATCGTTGCTGCTCAAATGCATACGCAGTAAACTTCCACCAATAATTTTCCCCCTCAATTACTGCAACTCTGATCGTGGTAACAAAATGAACAAAAATACATGTAGTAGAAAATTTTGCGCGCTTTCAGCCAAATTCTATTGGACAGATATTCTCAGGGTTTTGGAGATATTCGTGAAAAGCTAAAGGAGTGCACATTTAAATTTTGATTAAGGGGTATGAAAAGGAGATTGGGTAGTTTTTATGAAATCTCTTCAAAATAGTAATTTCTATCATTGTTTTAAAGTTTATTTGTATAAAATTTCGTTAAGGTCGGAATGAAAGAATAGATTTGTATAAAAAATCCAACAAAATTCTTCTTTATGCAACATAAAATAATTACCTGAAAGACGTAGTCTAAGGTATGCTACACAAAATATATTTCTGCGAAATCCCCATTGAAGTCGGTTTTGACTTTCCCGAGATTAACACAAACAAACTCTCAAAAAATATTTGAATGAGTTTTAATATCACGTAAATACCCAAAAATATTATAAAAAGGCACAGAAAGACACACACGTCAAATTTATTGATAAAGACACGGATATGCAATGCGGACTCAAACGTTGGGACAGAACTTATATGCACTAATGGTTTATGAAGTACATACGCATTTACGAAGTAAAAACTTCGAAAATATGCACTAAAATGTTCCCCATAAAGTTTATTAACCCATCATAATATTGTTTTTAATAATTTTTACGCACTGAACACTCGGCACACTCAATGCTCTAGATATTATTTAATTTCTCCAATACCTATAATACATTTAACAATTAGTGTTAATATCTCGTTTGAACACAAGCTTCAATCCCTTAAGCATCCAACATCATATCATCGAAAGGAAGTTACATTCTTTTTCGGGTCCTGTTTGGTTCACATTTGTTGAGATTACCTCTGCGTGACTTGTAGAAGTTCAAGTCATGTGCGTACTTATCGTTCATGAGCACTACCGATGTTCAACATGAACTGCACGGTAAATAATACTCGAAACGATCGTGTTTCTTCTGTTATATGTCATACATATAAATTACTGTTACCTACAAGAAATTTCATATATACAAACAAATTTTAAAATTAAATGTATTACAATAAATATTGTAAAGATTAAGAGAGACCATAAACGTTTTGAAACTAAATATGCAGAATACATAATAATTGGCACAGTAATAATTTTTAAGAAAACAAGGAAAATATGCAAGATTCGCATAATAAAGTCATGTTTAACTAGTAGGAAAGTGTGTGTACTCATGCAAAGCTAGCTCACTCTCTGCTTACGGGAGTGCAGTACGGATTGGCAATAGTGATGCGATATCGATAGCAAAACATCGATGTTTACAAACATCGATGTTCAAAATTAAAACATCAATATTAATAATACATCGACTAAAAAACATCAATTTTTTAAGCATCGATGTTTTCAAGCTTATTTACTAACATTAAATTCGCGCGAAACTAAAATTGACAGTGCTCCGTTCTATTAACATATAATTAAGATTGGCGTGAAAACAAAGTTAGAAAACACCTCTCCATGTTCGAAGTACGGTGAAAGACGTTAGATATAGCAAGGTGTAGGGATCATCTCGGGCGAGAGATTGTTCGATGGAGGTAGTATAATCGTTTTAGATCGAACAAATAAACTGATGGTGAAACCAACGGTATTATTTCATATTGTAACTTTTACAAAAAAATCATGGATCGTTTTGAAAACATCGATCACGCATCCCCAATTTGTATTAGAATCCGGTTCCTATTCATAACTAGACCTCAGACTTTTAGGCACTAAACAGTGATGATTTAGATACCTAAAATGTGTAACAAAATTAGAGAATTAGGCACTATTTAGACATGAAAAGTGATGTTTTTGTCCTCTAAAATAGGTTACAAAATTATTAAACGAGGCATTTAACAAAGTTTAGACATGAAAAGTCATGTTTCTGAAATCTAAAACTGATTACAAAAGGATTAAAATATGCACTTTTTATTAATTAGGGAGTCCATTTTTTTACATTTATGAGAGTGTGTATAAGTATATTATTTTATTAACTTTTATTTGTTTTTCATTCATTCTTTCACGCTTTTCATTCTCAGCCTGTCAACACCACAGCTGCTTCGGGAATGGGTGCAAGGGCCTAAAAAGGTCGTGCTGATTGAAGACGAGCGTGAAACATCATCTTTACATCGACTTGGAGACTTCCTCATTTCGAGAAATTCGTGAAAGTTTCGGAATAAAGAATTTAAAAAATGAGTAATTAAATATGATAATTCTTCATAATTACTTGTTTTGAACACTTTTAGGCAAAAAAAATATTGAAATAGGCATGAACCACCCATTTGAGACATTTTATGCAATATTAAATGCTTTCAGTAGATCTGTTTTTTCACGATTCGTAAACATCTGCAATTATTTTCCACAACCTCCTAACGGAAGAAAATAGATATTTGTCCTGAAATGTGTTTCTTTTCAAATACAAGACAAAGATTTGGATTTTAACACATGATGATAATGATATAAACAAATCAACAGAAACATTGCATTAAAACTGTTCGTTGTGTAAATTAAATATGGATTTATTTCTTTGATCTCGGTGAATAAGCTGATAAGTCATAAACACTTAATTTTACATGAGAACAGAAAAATCTCCTAACCGAATTAAACGGGGGATTAATCCTATTCAAACGAAGGTGATATTGAAACGAAACAGTGTGTAGGTTTTGTTTGAATGTCATTAATCCCTGATTTATAACATTAGTTTAAAGTTGTTTTTCTTCCCTGTAAAATTAAGATTTTTTGACTTATCAGCTTATTCACCGAGGTCAAAGATTTATGAATTCATATATTTGTCTATGAAAATATACATATTGCATCTCTGTGAATTTTCACTTATTTTATGATTTAAGGTTAGATTTTTTATTTTTGTATATTCCCAAAAACGTGGATTGTAAATTTAAAAAAAATATTATTAAAAATGCACGCCACACACAAATAAAACTATGTAGAAGTAGACAGATAATAAATTACAAACCTAGTATTGCTAACCATCACAACTGGTTATTGATGGTTAGTCATTCCAAGAAACTACAATGTACATTATCTCTCTCCAACAAGATGGGAATAAATATTATATATAATAATATATTATAATATTTATTATAATATAAAAGTATTATATAATAATATCCGAGGTCTACTCATAACCCATCCATACTGGACAAGTACTGCTACTGTACTGTGATATCCTCTCGGCAAGTACTCACATTGCAGGGGCTGGCAGCGGCGGCCAGGGCAGGGAAGGGCGGGGCGGGGCCAGAACAGTTGACTTCCGGCGCGCGGGGCAGGCGGGGGCAGCCGGGCGGGACGGCGAGACGGTTCGCGTGGCGAGATGTGTTTGTTCCTGTCTCCCGCTCGGCGCTCGTCTCGTCTCGTCTCGTCTCGCCTCGCCTCGCGGAACGCACTCAGCGCGACACTTTTGTTCTTGACAGAAGACGCTCGCCCTGCGGCCGACAGATGAACGTCGCCTCGGCAAACGGTCAACGCGATACGCGGGGCGATTTTTCTACGGTTGGACACAAGCTGGGGATGATCACATCAATAAAGTGAGCTCTCGAGTTTTATGATCTCGCGAGCGAAAAATCGTACGCAATATTATCGGCTCGGTCTCTAATATTGCGTATTTTATTTTTTTTTATTTTTCTCTACTGACTGATAACATGTTCTGTATTCTTTTCTTGTTGTTTCCCAAAAATTTTTAAGTCTCGTCGAGATTTAGAATCAAACCTTATAGCAGGTAAAGTTCGTTCTTTTCACTATTCTGATAAAAATGACATATTTAATAAACACTTTTATCACTGAATTGCATTCACAAGTTTGGCTGTTTTATAATGAACACCCGTTAGTAATGATTCTCAAGTTTTTCTGGAAGTTTTCACACTTCAATGTCTTTCTATCTGGAAAAGAACATTTCAAGTTTCTACGAACTGAAGTCAGAAACGTATTTTGAAACTATCACAAGCTTTGAACTGATCTTTCAGTTCAATATCTCACACGTTCTTCATGAATATTTATTGTCGTTTCAGAGTTCTATATCTGTTGTTCTGAACGCAGCCTTTTGCAGGAATTCCGAAAAAATCCACATGAGGAAGAAGAGATCTCGGAGGGCAACGCACCAAGTGTTACAGACACACACACTCGCACACGCACAGGTGCGTTTTCCTACGTTTGTCACCGCTCCGTGAACAACAGGTCTCTGGAAAATATAATTAACTGGGATCGCTGAGGAAGATAGTTTGGAAGCTGTAGGCACTCATTCACGGTTTATTCACATGTATTTCTGTCGCCACTTGTGGTTGTTGTTGAGCTCAGACATAAAACTCAGAAATTTTCGATACACGAACGTTCACGCATTTGTCTGATACCAGATGAGCATCGTTTCCTTTTTCATGTACGTTTTGTTGGAATATCTGGTATTTAAAAGGTTTATTTCAAAAGTCTATTAGACAGTTTTATATCTTTTTAGAGTTTTATATTGTCGTATAGACCAATGAATTCGATTATAGCAACGACATTTGTATTGTTTACGAGAGTATAAAAGCTCCAATTCTTTCGTCACCAATTTCAATTTGATTGACATTTAAAAATATGCGGCCACACGTAATATATGCGTAACCAACAAAACCCAAAAGTACGGAGAATCGATTAAGACGCTACTAAGTAACTACACTCTTTCACAAGTTCACAAACTTTTTGAAGTGGCTGCGAGGAGAGAAATCTGAGAAAAAAGAACTATTTTTCGCAAACAAATAAGGTACCGGTCACTGTGAAGCAATAACGTCAGAAACTTTATTCCAAGTTTTCATGGTATGCTCTTGGGTCACGTTGGATGGTGGATTGGGTTTTCCAATCAGGTAACTAGTTGAATAGCAGGGATATTTCTTAGCTGAAAGTGTTAATGAATCCACTGTACGGCAGCTGTGGTGCACGATTTATTGTGATGCAACAGTGGATATTTTAAATAAAAGTTTAACGAATATCAATTTTGCTATGACACAATGGATGGATTTCAATTGCAAATTAGATCGTTTGTGAAATTTCTCCGTTGATATAATTCATTGATGGTGCACAGAGCGATGTTTAAGAGATAATTAGCGAAACAAATCGATAAAGAGTTAACACATCTCGTAATGTTCGTAACATGTGAATCTTGAACATGGCAACAACGATCAACTCAATTTTCTGAAGTCATCAGGATTGAATACGGCCTTATTCTTGCAACATAAATTTTCTTATCAAGTAGATTGTTCACAGCATAGAATCACGTCAGAAGTTCAGAACCACAAAGCACAGCGGCAAGTGTCTGCCTTTCCCGGCTGAAACAACAGTCGGGCGTTTATTTGTTTCTACAATTTTCCATATATAGGAAAAGCACCGATTAAAAAAGTCGATGCGATGAATGGGAGCTTTATTTGATTGATATCTATAAATTGATTGGTAAATTGATATCTAATTATTGATATCTGCAATACCAGATTAAAGATATCTCAACAAGCTTTCATGTAATACTCAAGAGTTATAGGCATTGAAGGACACATAAGATTTAAACATTAACTCTTGCCATGCACAACGTAAACAATATTAGGGGATTTCTTTATGTTTCAAAAATCCAAAACTTCATTATCTTCCTGAAGTCAGATATTGAACTCAGTTGTGAATTCAGATTCACATAGTTATTCATTGCACGAAATCACACCACCCCAACATCTCCCGTATAGCCTACTCACACGCACACACGGAAATCTTCGTTAGATGCCCAACGCCAAAACATTGCGAGCTGAGCGATTCGAACTGAAGTCGTGTTACACTGAGTTGGCAAACGATCATCTTGGCATCGCGAGGTCATTTCCCGCACTGGAAGAAGACCCAATCAGATCGAGAACGGGGCTGTGAGGTCATTTGTCCGAAGAGCTGGTGTGTGGGTTGTCACGTAGCTCAACCACCGACGAACCACCCACTTCCGGAGAACGGTAGCCCTGAGACGGCTAATCGCACCAACTCACTGGTGCTCGAAGTTGCACAGGAAGTTCAAGCGAGAGATAAGAGGCCACACCTCCCCTACATGTTGATTCCGCAGAAGAAGAATTTGAAATAACAGACACGTTCTCTCGGCGGTGCTGTACACTTAACGCGAACGAAATATTTCGTCGTCGTGTTAGTTGATGCCGAATCGACACAATTCAGCTGGAAGTCAAAGATGAAGACCAGAAGAGGGTGTACTGCCTTACGTGATGGCTCTGTGAACGGAGAATTTGAAGTAACAGACGAGTTCCCACGGCAGATCCAAATCAGTTAGCAGAATATTTCATTTCCGTCACAGTTGATGCCGAATCGACACAATTCAGCTGGAAGTCAAAGATGAAGACCAGAAGAGGGTGTACTGCCTTACGTGATGGCTCTGTGAACGGAGAATTTGAAGTAACAGACGAGTTCCCACGGCAGATCCAAATCAGTTAGCAGAATATTTCATTTCCGTCACAACGCTGTTAGTTGGCGTCGGATCGGCACAATTCAGTTGGAAGTCGGAGGTGCAGACCAGAAGACGGTATACTGCCATACGTAATGGCTCAGTAGACGGATATTTCGAAGTAACACACAAGTTCCTTCGGCAGATACAAATCAGATATAAGAATATTTTGTTTCCGTCACAACGTTGTTAGCTGGAGTCGAGTCGACACAGTACAACTAGAAGTGAGAGGTGAAGACCAGAAGACGGTATACTGCCTTATGTGATGGCTCTGTGGATGGAGAATTTGAAGTAACAGCCAAGTTCACACGGCAGATCCAAATCAGTTATCAGAATATTTCGTTGCCGTCACAGCGCTGTTAGCTGACTTCGGGTCGACACAGTACAACTGGAAGTCGGAAGTGAAGACCAGAAGACGGTATACTGCACTTCTTGATGAGTGGCCGGAGATTTTGAAGTCCCGGACGCGTTCACAAAGAGCAGTCCGCAAGTGAACGTGAGGTGAACGGAGCGCTGTGTCGCCGGCGGCTCCGGGTTCGCGTTCGCCTCGCGACACGGGGTCCCGTGCACTGTCTCGCTGCCGCCAGCCTCCACACGAGAGCACAGCGTTCCGCGCTGGAGATCAGGCACCGCTCGGCTCCAGCGGAGGGGAGGGGAGGCTGTGCAAGAGGGCAGGGAGTGGAGGTGATTGAAAACGCTAGGAGGGAGTTGTTTCTGTGTAGCAGATGGAGGGGAATTGGTCCAGATGCGATAAGAAGGCTGTGCACGAGATGCATGTAAAGGGAAGGTAGTGGAGGTGATTGAAAACGCTACGAGGGAGTTGTTTCTGTGTAGGAGATGGAGGGGAAGTGGTCCAGATGCGATAAGAAGGCTGTGCACGAGATGCATGCGAAGGGGCAGGGAGTGGAGGTGATTGAAAACGCTACGAGGGGGTTGTCTCTGTGTAGCAGATGGAAGGGAAGTGGTCCAGATGCGATAAGAAGGCTGTGCACGAGATGCATGTCAAGGGGCAGGTAGTGGAGGTGATTGAAAACGCTACGAGGGAGTTGTTTCTGTGTAGCAGATGGAGGGGAATTGGTCCAGATGCGATAAGAAGGCTGTGCACGAGATGCATGTAAAGGGAAGGTAGTGGAGGTGATTGAAAACGCTGCGAGGGGGTTGTCTCTGTGTAGCAGATGGAGGGGAAGTGGTCCAGATGCGATAAGAAGGCTGTGTACGAGATGCATGTAAAGGGGAAGGTAGTGGAGGTGATTGAAAACGCTACGAGGGGGTTGTCTCTGTGTAGCAGATGGAGGGGAAGTGGTCCAGATGCGATAAGAAGGCTGTTGCACGAGATGCATGTAAAGGGAAGGTAGTGGAGGTGATTGAAAACGCTACGATGGGGTTGTCTCTGTGTAGCAGATGGAGGGGAAGTGGTCCAGATGCGATAAGAAGGCTGTGCTCGAGATGCATGTAAGAGGGCAGGGAGTGGAGGTGATTGAAAACGCTAGGAGGGAGTTGTTTCTGTGTAGCAGATGGAGGGGAATTGGTCCAGATGCGATAAGAAGGCTGTGCACGAGATGCATGTAAAGGGAAGGTAGTGGAGGTGATTGAAAACGCTACGAGGGAGTTGTTTCTGTGTAGGAGATGGAGGGGAAGTGGTCCAGATGCGATAAGAAGGCTGTGCACGAGATGCATGCGAAGGGGCAGGGAGTGGAGGTGATTGAAAACGCTACGAGGGGGTTGTCTCTGTGTAGCAGATGGAAGGGAAGTGGTCCAGATGCGATAAGAAGGCTGTGCACGAGATGCATGTCAAGGGGCAGGTAGTGGAGGTGATTGAAAACGCTACGAGGGAGTTGTTTCTGTGTAGCAGATGGAGGGGAATTGGTCCAGATGCGATAAGAAGGCTGTGCACGAGATGCATGTAAAGGGAAGGTAGTGGAGGTGATTGAAAACGCTGCGAGGGGGTTGTCTCTGTGTAGCAGATGGAGGGGAAGTGGTCCAGATGCGATAAGAAGGCTGTGTACGAGATGCATGTAAAGGGGAAGGTAGTGGAGGTGATTGAAAACGCTACGAGGGGGTTGTTTCTGTGTAGCAGATGGAGGGGAAGTGGTCCAGACGCGATAAGAAGGCCGTGCACGAGATGCATGTAAAGGGGAAGGTAGTGGAGGTGATTGAAAACGCTACGAGGGGGTTGTCTCTGTGTAGCAGATGGAGGGGAAGTGGTCCAGATGCGATAAGAAGGCTGTGCACGAGATGCATCTAAAGGGAAAGGTAGTGGAGGTGATTGAAAACGCTACGTTGCATGAGATGCAACGTGCTTGACAAGGGGCAGGGAATGATAATGGAGGTGGATGAAAAGGCTATAAAGTTGTTGATTGATTTCGTGATTCAGTGTCAACTGCTAAGGTCGTTAGTCCCGTAAGTGTAGCGGGTGCGTATTTCTCGGGAGGTGGCGATAATCGTTCCACTCTGGATGTTGAGACCCGGCAACGAACTAACGTCGGCTAGCGGAGTTTTCTCCAACTGGCTATCTCCCACCAGCGGGGCACCGCCCCAGCCGGGACAAGCACTAAGCTCCCGACTGGTCTCCCGGAATATGTGGTAGTGTAGTGCATGTTAGTATATGTGTGTAAGGGGAAAGGATAGGACAAGGAAGAGGAAGGACAGATCGTGCGCGGTCCGTGGCCCGTTTGGTAAGGTACTGCCATGGCATTCGCCTGGTGTTGATCGAAAAAAAACACGGAAAACTACCGATCAGAGCCGTCGGTCGCTACTATTCTCCTCCAGTCAGCGACTGAATTCGACGTTGCCATCTAGCTAGTGTCGAAAATCCTGTCACGGCCGGGATTCGAACCCTACCAACTTCTTGGCATAGCAGTATTGGGGGTGAATAAAACGGCTTTGAAAGGGTTGCATCTGTTTAGGAGATCGAGGGTCCCGGATGTGGTGAGGAGGCTATATGTGGTAATGTGCTATGTGGTTTGGCCATGTGGTAAGATGCACGAGAAACAAACAATTCACCTTAAGGCGTTCAGCGTTGATCACTGGACCATTTTATAAAAATGTCAATTATTTTTTTATATATATTCCCTTATGTTTTGCTTATTCGTAGCCATTAAATATTTTGTGCGCGGTGCACAAATGGCTATTTTAGTTTTAAACTGCGCTCTTTTTTTCTCGTTTGTGGATATTTACGATTTGGTTAATGGCTCTGCACTGGGTTGTTGTAGCTCTCCAAATGCATTGGATTCTATAAACTCTGGTCTACAAGCCAAAGTAATATTTATCTACCTAACATGAAAAATCAATGGAAATGAACAATTGGAGACGCAGTTGTGGCCTTATATTAGTGGATAAAGAACCCAATGTTGACGTATAAAATCAAATGGGTATTGATATTATGTATTGATATTATTGATATTATGGATGTAATTGATGCAAAAAGATTGAGATGGTATGGTCACATTCAAAGAATGACGGAAAGTAGATGGCCAAAGACAATTTTAAAATGGTTACCTCAAAGAAACAGGAAGCGTGACAGACCTAGAAAAAAAAAGGAAAATGATATAGAAAAGGCGATGAAGGATAAGATCTTCAAGAGGAAGATTACGAAGGTGGAAGGACGTGGCGACTGCGAAGCGGGAAGCGGCGTGAGCTGTAAAGAGCCTCGCTAATACTACGACAAGAAAATAACTTTACGCGCCTCGGCCCCTCTCTCTTCTTTTTCTTCTTCTTCGTCTTCTTCTTCTCTTCTTCTTCTTCTTCTTCTCTTCTCCTGCTCCTTCTTCTTCTTCTCTTCTTTTCTTCTCTTCTTCTTATTCTTATTTTCTTCTTCTTCTTCTCCTTCTTCTTCTTCTTCTTCTTCTTCTTCTCTTCTTCTTCTCTCCTCCTCCTTCTTCTTCTCCTTCTTCTTCTTCTCTTCTTTTTCTTCTTCTCCTTCTTTATCTTCTTCTCTTCTTCTTCTTCTTCTTCTTCTCTTCCTCCTTCTTCTTCTCTTCTTTTCTCCTCCTCCTCCTTCTTCTTCTTCTTTTTCTTTTCTCCTCCTCCTTCTTCTTCTTCTCTTCTTCTCCTACGTCTTCTCTTCTTCTTCTCCTCTTCTTCTTCTCCTCTTCTTCTTCTTTTCTTCTCCTTCTTCCTCTCCCTCTCTGAGAGGCTTCGCTGCGCAGAGGGCGGGGTGGGGCGGGGCCAGAGGGGGGGTACGGGGCGGGGGGGGAGAGGGGCGGGGCTCCGCAAGGCACGGCGGAACCGGAAATCAGGAAACGGCGAGGGCTGCACGACCTCGTCGGCGACTCAGCCACGCGGAAGGGCTGCACGACCGCCGCGGGAAGAAAAACAGGAGGTGTATGCGTAAAACGTTACAGTGCGAGATTGTTAATTAACAAGCGAGGCTCCTTAGGTAGAGTGTGATTGATTAACGTTTCCGGGTACGACAATTACTATGGTCTTTTTTCTCAGTGTAGAGAATAATTTTTAAAACTGAAGGTATTAAAAATCATTCCTCTCTGACTGGATGGTGAGATCCAGCGGCTTGAGGGGTTTCCCTATCCAGGTATCTATCTTGAAAGGGACACCGCCCCAGCCGGGACACGCTCTAAGCTCCCGACCGGTCTCCCGGAATATGTGGTAGTGTAGTGCATGTTAGTGTGTGTGTGTAAGGGGAGAGGATAGGACAAAGAAAAGGAAGGAAAGATCGCGCGCGGTCCGTGGCCCGTTCGGTAGGGTACTGCTCCGGCATTCGCTTAGTGTTGATCGGAAAACTACCGATCAGAGCAGCCGGCCGCTAGAATTCTCCTCCAGACAGCGACTGAATTCAGCCTAGCTATGTGGCTTGGGACGTAAACCTGCCACCGTCAGAACTTGAACCCCATGACAGACTGTTCGGCCCTAAGCCACCATCCTGATTGAGGTTTTCTGGTTTTACTCAATCGCTTAAGGCGTATACCGGGATGGTCCCTAGTTTTGGCATTCCCAGACGTAAATGTACAGATTGCCCTCCCCCTCTTAAATGTTACTACTCTGTATTAATGTAGATTCAGCGGTTAGGCAGAAGAGCAGGCCCTTTGGCCTAAGCCTCACCATTAATAAAGACAGTATTATTATTATCATTATTGTTATTATTATTATTATTATTATTATTATTATTATTATTATTATTGAAGTGAAATTGAGGCGTTGTTTTGTCGTATTTTTTATTTCATCAGAATGCTTTTTCGGTCGCATTGCGGCCATCTTCTGTGAGATTCTGAGGCGGCTGGGGGCCTCGGTCCAAAAAAACAGCTGTCTTTGGCAGTCTTATTGTCTGTCTTTGGCTATCTTATTGGGACCGAGGCCCCCAAGCGCCTCAGAATCGCAGGAAGATCACCACCACCTTCCGATGAAAAACTTGGTCAACACTTACGGAACTAATGACCGTATTAGTTGACGTGGCCGAAATCACTAGCAATCAATCAACCAATCACCCCTCCAGCAATCTCCATCAAAGGAGCTCTGCCCCAGCCGGGATAAGCTCTAGGCTCCCGACCGGTCTCCCGGCATGTATGGTAGTGTAGTGCAGTGTAAGTGTGTTAGTGTGTGTGTGTGTGTGTGTGTAAGGGGAGAGGATAGGACAAGGAAGAGGAAGGAAAGATCGCGCGCTGTCTACTTGTTACTGCTCCGACATTCGTTTGGTACTGATATAAAAAGTACGCAAAACTGCCGATCTGAGCAGCCGGCCGCTAGAATTCTCCTCCAGACAGCGGTTGAATTTCATCTATGCTGGAAGTACCAAATGTTCGCCACTGTCAGGACTCGAACCTCAGACCTTTTAATTAATTTAACGGTAAAAAAGGAGTTACACATTTTGCGTGACATACTGTAGGGAGAAGTGTATTCTGTGCAATTTTCTTAAATTCTGGGATCTCTCCCGTGACCCATATACAAATTGAATTATTAATATTCGGTCAGATTCGTTGCTAGAACAACAATTTTGTTTCTGCGAGATGAATAACTCTCATCTGCTCAGTTTTATAATCTAACATGAGGCCACAAGGAAAATTACAAATTTTAAGGGAGCATGTTTCAAGGTTCTCTATATTTACTCAGTGAATAATGGTTTTGAGGACATCTTTAACTAAAAATAGTGGAAAACACACGTTTTGAAAATCGAGTAACACAGCTGAACTAACGACCAATTATGCCTCAACACAGTATTCAATTTAATGCTCTACGAACTTCAAGTTTAGCGTTATTTTGAGCTTTATTTTCTCTCACGCACAAAGGAATTCAAAGAATTGAATGGGTCAGTAGAAAAAGGGGCTTTTCCACATTGACCTAGTTCTGAGATTTTGACGGTTTTACTACAACTTTCATGATATAACTAAGTATAACTTTTAAACATATTACTCTAGTTTATAAGTCCATTCTGGCCTTCAATAACATATTACTCTAACAGAATAACATTTGAGGTTATATTTAATGCTAATAACTCAATTTCACAAACAAATGTAGAGTAACACCCCTTGTTGTACTGAGCACTTAAATTGTTGAGATATTGCTATTGACGTGAATTGGGACCCATTAGGAAAATGTTTAGTCTGTTCGCCAAATCGTAATTGATCTGCACTCTTTCATTGACTTGCGTATCTTAAAGAATATTAATGTGCTATTGACTGGAGGAATGTAGTGGTTTATTTGTGGTAGCACTTTTCTGAATAATGATAGTTTTCACAGGTTGAACAGTGACTAGCATCTAGCAAGAGTGAAGTCCCTTTCAAAAAGAGATCATTGTCACACAACGTTGTATTTTTACACATTATATCCTGGCTGCAGTTGATGGCGTTGGCGCCAATAATACGATGGGAAAATACTCGTATTTGTTTGCAATATCAAATCGGAGAGATTCGCAATCTCATTCGTAGGAAAAATTTCTTTCAATTACGGTAAAGCAAGTTGTTTAGTGATCCAATGGCACTACAAGAAGAATAATGAATTTTTCAATTTCGCTCCTAAACAAAGTTATTTTACATCATTTTCTCAGTACATAAAGAGCAAAATTTCTAGGCATCGCCTCAACAAATGTATGTTAAACATTTAAATAAATCAATAGGACCAACCAGCGAGCTAGTTCGACTTGCAGTCTGCACAACTGAAGAGCTTATTTGCCCAAGAACATATCTCCAAGGAGTACATTTTTTCAGAATGGTTGAGTGATTTTCGTTCAACAGAGGTGAAACGCTATTTTTGAACACACTATTTGGCTGCATGTTGCGCCTTATGAATATATTGATAGTACAACAAGAAATCCCCCATCTCGATCGGGTTTTTGTCCTGTTTCCCTGATCCATTGAGCAAATGCTGAGATGGCCCCTTGATTTGCTTCTGGGCGTAAATGTAGCTTCACTATGCGCACGTTTTGTTGAGCTTTCCTTTTGCTTGTAGGGGTAGAGCTTAGGGCGAGTTTCTATTTGCTAGCAATAGAGAAAAATCAAATCATTTCGTTCGTTTACCGTTACAAATAAGTTTTCTATAATTCGGCAACGAAAATATATAGTTTTTGAAATGTTAATCTCTCGCTTTTTAAAATTTGTATTATTATTATTATTATTATTATTATTATTATTATTATTACTATTTTTTCATCTCTCAACTATTAATAGTTAAATTGTTGGGAAGGGATTCTGAAACTCAAGAAACGTGCGCAGATGATTTTCTCCCACATACGTCACATACAGTTTTTGACTCTTTTGACTAAATAAATAAATAAATAAAATCACTCAGAAATGGAGTTACTTTACTTTAGAAATAAGCTCTTTAATTGTTCCTCGTAAGCGCGTCCCTCCTCTCTCAGCTGTCTCCATTGTTACGTCGGGCAGGAAGCACGAAAGATCTCGTGACAATGTGGAGACTGCAACGCATCACCTTCTTGGATATTGTGGGACATCGTAGGTGCATTTTCTAGGGACCTCGTTAGTAACTGTTGGGTGCGTCTGCCAGACTTCGTTTTAGATAATTGTTGACACGTTACGTTTGTCAGTTCGTTCTTTTTTTGTCTACAGGATGCTTTGTTGCGAGAAGTTTCTTTTCGTTGAAAAACAATTATTTTAATTGTTTTTTGTAATACTGCAGTGTTACATAGAAAAAATGCACCTAAACAGGGGAATGAAAAGCTACTCTTGACGCTTGGCGACCATTAAGAAATTTAACAGTCCTCCGTCCGTTGAAAACAACAACAAACAAATGAGTTGTATTTAACGATTGCGTATGGTTACTCATATTTAAAGAGCAATTTGTGTTTCTTGTTTATATGATTTCCTTGCAATAAACCTGTTGAACGACACAAGGCTGATACCAGAAATGAACGAAATAGATTGGTAATCAATTGCAGCAATTGCAGTGTGTGTGGTTTTTTTGTTATTTAAAAGTTTTTACAGCCCTATTAGAGAGATGAAGTGCTGGAGATTATCTGGCAAGACTGACTGTATCATATTTTCCTTAGTTCATTGTGGTACGCGAGCGTGAGTCCTACACATCAAACGATTCAGTGAGAAGAACTTCGTGAAATTTAGCTGCTAATTCCAGTTTTCAGGTAAGTCAATAATTTATATTTGATAGTGTTTGTTATTATGAATGCTTGTAAGAGATTTCGCGACCTTCAAATAAAGGCTTCTAACTTCACTTTTATGGAAAAATGAGTTATCGACTTTATTGGTCCCATATATCCCATTTACGTACTGTAATTAAAATTGGATAGGAAAATAACAAGTTTATTGGTCTACATTTAAAACATCGATACTTTTACATTCCATCACTCGCGCGGCCATTTGTATCACGAGTACTCGCACGTTGGACTCCGTCCAACTCACCCATTATGAAGTTTTCTTTTTTTATTAAAATCATTAATACACTTTTCTTGTATAGTTGTGCTTATATTATAATTGGATACAATATGGACACCAAACAATTTAGAGCCTTGGGATATATTAACGTGATGTGCGAGAAAGAAGTAATGTTTCCAACTATCGGCGTTGAGGGATCTACTGAGCCACTTGAAAATGCAATATGTTTGGGACGTGTACCTGATGAACAATTGTTGCTACAACAGCACATTATTTCTCGCAATTTTACTAACTCTTGCATATTTGTAAAATTTATAATTTGAAATGAATGTTGAATGAATAATAAAGTTCTGTCATTTTTAAGCGTCCTTTGTCCTATATAAGGAAAAAAAATATTAAAAAGTATTTGGTGTCGTTTTTGAGAGTTGCTTTTATAAATTGCATTAGTTTCATATAGAAATAAGTTTTTAAAATATAGAACATGATGTGTGTATATATATATATATATATATATATATATATATATATATATATATAATAAAAACCATTATGAATGCATATGCATGTAGTAGATGTTTTTATTAATACATAAAAGATTGTCAGTTTACAATTTATACTGTTTAATAATTACATAAATAACGGTATAATGTAAAACCAAATACTTATGCTAAAGTTCGTGCTATCAAACTCAACTGTCTTATACAATTAAATCATGAGTGTCCATTATCATTTTTAATTTTTACAGTTCATTTATAATTTATATTGTATTTTTCAATTTTTGAAACCTAGATGTCAAAGTGTGGTGTCTTATCATTTGATATGATCGGTGGTTGAGCTCAAAATGAATGCTTCAATGACTCTTTTACACCTGTACAGGACGGTTATATTTTCTCCCTTCTTTCCAGACTTTACAAAGAGGTAGCTTAGTTTATACCTGTAATAATTTTATTTTATATGTTGTTTGATTCCTTTAACATTCTGAAATTTCTTTACACTAATATATTGCACTATTCTCAATAACTTGAAGAAATATCAAAAATTAAGTTTTAAATAAATATAAAGATTGACAATTTTCTTCTATTACGCTAGTTCCATGATCTAGTGTCGAATAAATGTCGCGTACGAATCAATTACTTAATAATTTCGTAATTGATCATAGAACAGCCGCACATTATGAAAGCTTGAATCAAACAATCAACACATATAGCTTTTTTTGGAAATGTTTTACATATTTTAGAAAGCCTAAACTGATTGATAATGGAAAAACTAGATATTAAAATATTTGTCATAAAAGCTGGAGTTTATGCTTGAGGCGCGTGTAGAAAATCAGAGGGGAAAATGGTCTTTAGTGACGTCATATGCGTCAATGAGCGAGGCTGGGATTAGTATTGAATGTTTGCTTCGTCCGCACCTTAATTCAACGTACAAAATAAAATCCTTCGCACTACCGTCAAAGCGCCTTGGTACGTGTCAAACAAGCAACTCCAAGAGAGATTGTTCTTCTTACGATTGATTATATCAGTCACCAATCTTTTTTTTTCTTTCCATACCATCCTCCCCTGCAACTTCCGTATTCAACCTAGGAAAACCTATAACCAACACCGAAGAATCAAATATAGGTTCCCAAAGGATTAATTTAAACCACCCCAAAGAGAAATGTACGATTTCATAAACTTACTTTCTGTAAGTTTTTTTCTTCCTGTAATTGTCCTATTCTCGCATACAATAACTATTGATTGTTAAGATCTCCAGTGGGAGTGTTCTCACTCTTCTGTTTGTAACAGTACTAAGCTTGCTAAGTTGTACTTTATATTCAATCTTGTAAAGCATTCACTTCGCAGTATAAGAAAAAAAATCACCTTCTAGCAATGCGAGATGGGACGGCTGCTGGTGACGGGAGTGGCCAGAAGGGGCGATCTCATTGGAGCGAGAGAAAGCCATTGCAGTGCAAGGGATCGAAGCCTTCATCACCTGCCTGGACAGGGAAAGGAAATTCTCTTCAGGGGAGTTCTTAGCCGCTGGCCAGGACGTCCCACTCAAGACTGACTGCGACGACGGCGTATTCATTGAGGCAGAAATCAACGTCTTCCTTGGAGCTACGAGTTGGCACGTGGCTATTCTCTTCCAACCATAATTCACACCTAGCACCTTTAAATTGAGACTTGTCACAACGAAACCTACATCAGACACGTTCAAATTGAGAACAGACATATTCTAATTGTTATGTCTCAATTAAAACGAAAGCAATATAAAGAAATTATTAAGGAGAACTAGGGGAAGAAGGAAAAGAAGAATAGAAAAAAAGTTCCATACTTAATTTGTTTAGAGATGGTTCTAAAAAGCAGTATATCTTCAAGTGTTGTGCATTCCCTTATCTAATTTCCGAATTAAAGATATTGATCCTCAATTTAATGTAGATCATAACGTGTTCTCTCAATTTCATTGTGAATGGATTCAATTGCAATGCACTTCCTGGGAATATTAGGTTAAACTACGTATAACAAGAGGGAGTTCAGAGCATACGTCACTACAGAGGTGGGCACAGCCTTGGACGAAGACAATTCGCTTCAGAGGGAGGCTTAGCGATGGCTGGAGCAGAGGAAGATGTCTACGAGGTCGCCTTGGGCGCGGGCGACGGCGGGTTGGGCGAGGGCGTGCGCGGGAGCGGGAGGTCCTCGTCGGGCGGCAGCGCCCCACTGCGCGAGTGGCCGCACGCCGCACGCAGCACGCTCCGGCACGCCTCCACGGTGGTGGCCCGGTCGCGCGCGTCGCCCACCGCCGGGTTGAACTCCACCAGGTCCACAGCCGCCAGCCGCCCCGAGCGCCGCACCTCCTCCACCAGCGCCAGCGCCTCCCGCAGCGACAGCCCGCCGCGCACTAAGGCACACGGCACTCAGCACACGCAGCACACAAAGCACACAGCACACAAAGCACACAGCACCTCCTCCACCAGCGCCAGCGCCTCCCGCAGCGACAGCCCGCCGCGCACTAAGGCACACGGCATTCAGCACACGCAGCACACACAGCACACAAAGCACACAGCACACAGCACCTCCTCCACCAGCGCCAGCGCCCTGCAGCGAAGCCCTCGCGCACTAAGGCACACAGGCATTCAGCACACGCAGCACACACAGCACACAAAGCAATACGCACACACAGCACACAAAGCACACAGCACCTCCTCCACCAGCGCCAGCGCCTCCCGCAGCGACAGCCCGCCGCGCACTGAGGCACACGGCACACGACGCTCAGCACACGCAGCACACACAGCACACAGCACACAAAGCACACAGCACACAAAGCACACAGCACACAAAGCACACAGCACACAAAGCACACAGCACACAAGGCACACAGCACCTCCTCCACCAGCGCCAGCGCCTCCCGCAGCGACAGCCCGCCGCGCACTAAGGCACACGGCACTCAGCACACTCAGCACACGCAGCACACAAAGCACACAACACACAAAGCACACAGCACCTCCTCCACCAGCGCCAGCGCCTCCCGCAGCGACAGCCCGCCGCGCACTAAGGCACACGGCATTCAGCACACGCAGCACACAAAGCACACAGCACACATAGCACACTGCACACAAAGCACACAGCACACAAAGCACACAGCACCTCCTCCACCTGCCCCAGCGCCTCCGCAGCGACAGCCCGCCGCGCATTAAGGCACACGGCACTCAGCACACCCGTAGCACACGCAGCACACAAAGCACACAACAAAGCAATATGGCACCTCCTCCACCAGCGCCAGCGCCTCCCGCAGCGACAGCCCGCCGCGCACTGAGGCACACAGCACACGACGCTCAGCACACGCAGCACACACAGCACACAAAGCACACAGCACCTCCTCCACCAGCGCCAGCGCCTCCCGCAGCGACAGCCCGCCGCGCACTAAGGCACACGGCACTCAGCACACTCAGCACACACAGCACACAGCTCACAAAGCACACAGCACACAGAGCACACGGCACACAGAGCACACAGCACACAAAACACACAGCACCTCCTCCACCAGCTACAGCGCCTCCCGCAGCGACAGCCCGCCGCGCACTAAGGCACATGGCACTCAGCACACGCAGCACACATAGCACACAAAGCACACAGCACACAAAGCAGACAGCACCTCCTCTACCAGCGCCAGCGCCTCCCGCAGCGACAGCCCCCCGCGCACTAAGGCACATGGCACTCAGCACACGCAGCACACACAGCACACAAAGCACACAGCAGACCACCTCCTCCACCAGCGCCAGCGCCTCCCGCAGCGACAGCCCCCCGCGCACTAAGGCACATGGCACTCAGCACACTCAGTACACACAGCACTCAGCACACACAGCACACAAAGCACACGGCACACAGAGCACACAGCACGCAAAGCACACAGCACACAAAGCACACAGCACACAGAGCACACAGCACCTCCTCCACCAGCGCCAGCGCCTCCCGCAGCGACAGCCCGCCGCGCACTAAGGCACTCGGCACACGACGCTCAGCACACAAAGCACACAGCACACAACACACACAGCACCTCCTCCACCAGCGCCAGCGCCTCCCGCAGCGACAGCCCGCCGCGCACTACGGCACTCGACGCTCAGCACACGCAGCACACAAAGCACACGGCACACAGCACACAAAGCACAGAGCACACAGCACACAAAGCACACAGCACCTCCTCCACCAGCGCCAGCGCCCCCCGCAGCGTCAGCCCCCGCGCACGGCGGCACACGGCACTTAGCACACGCAGCACACAGCACACAAAGCACACAGCACACAGAGCACACAGCACACAAAGCAGACAGCACCTCCTCCACCAGCGCCAGCGCCTCCCGCAGCGACAGCCCGCCGCGTACTAAGGCACACGGGACTCAGTACACGCAGCACACGCAGCACACAGCACACAACGAATAGCTCACCTGGTGTTCCTGTGCTGGGGGCCTCGAGGGGGTCTAAAGAGTCCACGTCGAAAGAAAGGTGAAGGGAGCGACGTTGGCGAGGGTCGATTCTGCGGCGGATCTGGCGAAGTGCCTCCAACGCCCCCAGGCGAAGCACATCGTCCATCCCGTAGGCGGCCACGCCCCACTTGTCGATTGTCAGTCTACAACACAGATATATACGTCACTCTCCCTGACAGTTGTAAACCTGAACCCTGTGGAACCCCATTTCCTACGACGACCTTCCAACTTCCCCACAGAGTAGCATCTCTATTATAGCCATATGTCGCATATAGTATCTTACATCATACTTCTAGAAGCGCCCTTCTGAAATTAGGACGTCCTCAGAGTAGGCTCCAAACACATGCATTTGGAGTCCCTGAGGTGCGATCGCATGGATATTGTTTATCCTGTGCCTTTTGTTCAAAATGCGATTCAATTTAACAAAAGTGTGGTTTATAATTTGATGTATTACAGATTTGTGCTTGGTAAAAAAATTTTGCCTTTGGGAACTTTATATTTGGAACCAAAATTTGAATACATTTCGAAAATATTTGTATTTTATCTTATATGTTTTTGTATCCTTATGATATTGTTTAATGATGTACTAAATTGTAAAGATACATCGATGTTTATTTGACATAAAAATGTAATAGATTTTGTCATTAACTTGTCACAAATATTGTTGCGAGAAAGTCGATTTTTAGCTTCTATGATACTTGTAGAAGCAAGGATACTACAGAGAAAGTATTGTAAAGCTTCGCCAAAAACCGGTGATTATTTGACAGAAAAACTCGTATTGTGGATCTCTGACACCGTAAATGTGGATAAATAAATGTTCAATATGTAGTAAATATTTTATCTAACTCTTGTAGTCAGATATCTCGTTTTTTAGGTCGTTGACGAAAAATTGCTCTACAGGAAAAGGTCTTTACTCCTGCCCTCCTGTTCGTTTGTGAAACCGTAGTATATTCACCAAAACTGATATTCCCAAATTGATCTAACTCGGGCCGCGGCGACTAGAATTTGAAATGGAATATTTAGATTTTGGGGGGTACATGAAGTCCAAACGACATTTTCAAAATTTTCTTAAAAATGACTAAAAATTCTCTTTATTTTTTCACAGATTTAGCAAAGAACGCTTCAAAATTTGGCTAATATATGGTTTTTGTTTAAATCTCTAAATTGTCGAAAATTACAAAAGTTCAAAAAATGTTCGACGTCTTCTTACAACTATAAAATTGACTGTATAGATTTTTTCATTAGGCAAATCTGTTCTTCAAAGAACCCCAGATAAGGTCACGCAAAACGTTCCGAAAATATAAGTAATGTTCGCGTAATTTTTCTTGAAATATACGCAATTTTTTAAACAATTATTTTCTCAAAAAATTTTCAAATTTTCAAATTTTTTCAAATCTTTTCATGAAATTCAAATTCATGAAATTTTTGTCTCAAATAGAGTAAAGTATGTTTATATAATTGCCCAGACGTCATTTTAGGTGAACCCTTTATTTTAGAAAATAGCAAAATTTAACTTTGCAAAAATCCAAAATTTAAACGGTTGACTCCGGATCCCCTCCCCAATTAGTACGACTAAAAGTCACACATCTTCTGTTCACTCGATTAAATGTTAAAGAAAGCTAAAATGCTCTTTGTTTTTACTATAAATCGGTGTTGGTCCAAGGAAGACTTTGCGAGTAAAATATGAAATCGAATTCATTGAACTGCTTAACACACTTATTAAAATGTTTGTCTTGTTTCTCATACTTTTCATTTATTTATTTATTTATGCACCTAGCAGAAGGTGTAATATCTGTTAGCAGCTGTGAAGTTGGCCAGTTACAATCAAAGGTTATGTCAAAAATCCAAGAAAAAATGTATTAGGTACTTAAGATATAACAAAAACTTAGGAATAATACTATTTACATTGATAAAAACATCCAAATTGCATCAATAATTAAATACACATGAGGATATATGGCAATCCTTGACACAAGAACTTACGAAAAAAACAACATTGAAATTAAATTGATACTCTCAATATGTTCCTTAATGAAGTTTTGGTTGCATGATTTGAAAAGAAATGAAGCGATGTGATCTTTGGTACTCAAAAAATTCAGATGGTTGGATTAATTTATAAATGTTTAAATTTATAGAGTATGTTGTATAATTACCATAGTATAATAACTTATGTAAAGTGCATTCTTGAACATATGTCGATTCGAAGATGCCTCTTTTAAAACTCATCAACGCCTGTACCATTAACTCATTACGTTAATTAAATAATAAATGGTTGTTACCTTTCATAAGCGTCAAGATCTCGGAGACCAATGTAGCCGATATTTCGTATTGAAATCCTGTGAAAAAAACGAATCTTAGTTACTCTGCTCTTTGACCAAAAGCGTTTGTGACCAAATAGACGAAAACAAAAAAAATATCTTTTGGGAAAGACACAGGTTGAAAGTGAAAAGGAATAACAAATATTAACTTCTAGTCCCTGTTTTAATTAGAAATGCAATATTTGAAATTGAGATGATACGTCCGATAGAAAACATAAAAATTTGTTGCGCCTTTGTCATGACGCAACGTGTCTCACAACCCCCATTGGGCGTTGAACGCTTAGAAGTAATCCTCCGTTACTTTTTTTAAAGTCAATGTCTTTGGGAGTAATCCTCCATTACGTAATTCGTAAGTCCGTTAGTCGTCAAGAGGACCGCCAGGTAGCATCTCCGCGTATGCGCCTCTTACTTCACGCGCCCCTGCGTCACTACCCAGCGGCCAGAATTGGGAACTAGGATAGGGGTAGGGTTGAGGACACTTCACAGGGGTTGGAGTAGCCCTTGAGAAGCAGCTGAACTCATTTTGTTGAAACAAATTTCACATAAGATATGTTAGCCTACAGGGATATTAGCGAAAATCCTAGCACTGCCAGGCTGGTGGCATGCACAGAATACCACACACGTCGGGCCTTCATTTACAAACCACACGACGAAAACCGTGTGTCTCCCCCCCCCCCGTAAGAACACACCGTGATATGTTTTACTACGGGAGGGACGAAGTTCTCTATAATTCGGAAAAGAAAATATGTAGTTTTTGAAAAGTTAATCTTTCGCTTTTTCAATTTTATTATTATTATTATTATTATTATTATTATTATTATTATTATTATTATTATTATTATTATTATTATTTTCATTTTTCACATATTAATAGTTAAATTATTGGAAAGGAATTCTGAAACTCAAGAAAGCGTGCGCAGATGATTTTCTCCCCCATACGTCACATACAGTTTTTTGTTTTTGACTAAATAAATAAATCCATCTTGTTGCCATAAAGAAGTCGAAGGAGCGAATTTGACGTGCGATATGGTGCGAAAAGTCCTCTTAATTTGTGTGAATAACTTTCGACGCGGACAAATTAAAAACACAATAGCTTTGAGCAGTAACATGCCCCTTTATATCTGAGATAGTGTCATCCTGATCTTTTTTTTATTTTCATGTACACACTTGATTGAACATTTTTTTAAAGTGGAATGAAAAAAAATTGAATATAACTTCAAAATAATATTGTTGTTTAATAGAAAAAATGATCTGTGAGAAAAATGAACTGAGACTAAAATTACTTAATTTCTCAAAAAATTCCTGCATTATCCTCGTCTCCCGTAAAAATTCGGAGACCACTGATACCAGTACCTTAAAAAACTTACATTTCCTGGAACCTAATTCCTGGAACCAAACGAACTTGGGCATCTGCCAGTCCATGCCGGGCAGGTAGGGCCAGTAGTCCCCTACTATCCTAGTCTTGTAGGAAGTGTTATGGTGCTGACCTGAACATCTGCCAGTTCATGCCGGGCAGGTAGGGCCAGTAGTCCCCCAATAACCTAGTGGGTTGTAGGAAGTGTTATGGTGCTGACCTGGGCATCTGCCAGTCCATGCCGTGCAGGTAGGGCCAGTAGTCCCCTAATAGCCTAGTGGGTTGTAGGAAGTATTATGGTGCTGACCTGGGCATCTGCCAGTCCATGCCGGGCAGGTAGGGCCAGTAGTCCCCTAATACCCTAGTCTTGTAGGAAGTGTTATGGTGCTGACCTGGGCATCTGCCAGTCCATGCCGGGCAGGTAGGGCCAGTAGTCTCCTAATACCCTAGTCTTGTAGGAAGTGTTATGGTGCTGACCTGGGCATCTGCCAGTCCATGCCGGGCAGGTAGGGCCAGTAGTCCCCTAATAGCCTAGTGTGTTGTAGGAAGTGTTATGGTGCTGACCTGGGCATCTGCCAGTCCATGCCGGGCAGGTAGGGCCAGTAGTCCCTAATATCCTAGTCTTGTACGAAGTGTTATTCCGCTCACCTGGGCATCTGCCAGTCCATGCCGGGCAGGTAGGGCCAGTAGTCCCCTACTATCCTAGTCTTGTAGGAAGTGTTATGGTGCTGACCTGGGAATCTGTCAGTCCATGCCGGGCAGGTAGGGCCAGTAGTCCCCTAATAGCCTAGTCTTGTAGGAGGTGTTATGGTGCTGACCTGGGCATCTGCCAGTCCATGCCGGGCAGGTAGGGCCAGTAGTCCCCTTATACCCTAGTCTTGTATGAAGTGTTATGGTGCTGACCTGAGCATCTGCCAGTCCATGCCGGGCAGGTAGGGCCAGTAGTCCCCTAATAGCCTAGTGTGTTGTAGGAAGTGTTATGGTGCTGACCTGGGCATCTGCCAGTCCATGCAGGGCAGGTAGGGCCAGTAGTCTCCTAATACCCTAGTCTTGTAGGAAGTGTTATGGTGCTGACCTGAGCATCTGCCAGTCCATGCCGGGCAGGTAGGGCCAGTAGTCCCCTAATAGCCTAGTGGGTTGTAGGAAGTATTATGGTGCTGACCTGGGCATCTGCCAGTCCATGCCGGGCAGGTAGGGCCAGTAGTCCCCTAATAGCCTAGTGTGTTGTAGGAAGTGTTATGGTGCTGACCTGGGCATCTGCCAGTCCATGCAGGGCAGGTAGGGCCAGTAGTCTCCTAATACCCTAGTCTTGTAGGAAGTGTTATGGTGCTGACCTGAGCATCTGCCAGTCCATGCCGGGCAGGTAGGGCCAGTAGTCCCCTAATAGCCTAGTGGGTTGTAGGAAGTATTATGGTGCTGACCTGGGCATCTGCCAGTCCATGCCGGGCAGGTAGGGCCAGTAGTCCCCTAATAGCCTAGTGTGTTGTAGGAAGTGTTATGGTGCTGACCTGGGCATCTGCCAGTCCATGCCGGGCAGGTAGGGCCAGTAGTCCCCTAATAGCCTAGTGGGTTGTAGGAAGTATTATGGTGCTGACCTGGGCATCTGCCAGTCCATGCCGTGCAGGTAGGGCCAGTAGTCCCCTAATAGCCTAGTGTGTTCTAGGAAGTGTTATAATGCTGACCTGGGCATCTGCCAGTCCATGCCGGGCAGGTAGGGCCAGTAGTCCCCTAATAGCCTAGTCTGTTGGACGAATAGTTATAATGCTCACCTGGGCATCTGCCATTCCATGCCGGGCAGGTAGGGCCAGTAGTTCCCTAATAGCCTAGTCTGTTGGACGAAGTTTTATTATGCTGACATGGGCATCTGCCAGTCCATGCCGGGCAGGTAGGGCCAGTAGTCCCCTAATAGCCTGGTGGGTTGTAGGAAGTGTTATAATGCTGACCTGGGCATCTGCCAGTCCATGCCGGGCAGGTAGGGCCAGTAGTCCGCCAGCTCCCTCGCCAGGAGCGCCACCGGCATGCCGTGGACGTTGCCGCTGGGGGAGGTGGCGTTGGTGTTGAGGTCCGCGTGTGCGTCCACCCACAGCAGAGCCAGGTCGCCCTTGGCCTTCTGGTGGCCGTCCACGGTCCCGATGCTCACCGTGTGGTCCCCGCCCAGCGTCACACACAGCTCGCCTCGGGCGAGGATCTCCTGCACCTTCCGGGACACCTGCCCACACACACACATGCAATGCGTCACACACAGCTCGCCTCGGGCGATGATCTCCTGCACCTTCCGAGACACCTGCCCCCCCCCCACACACACATGCAATGCGTCACACACAGCTCCCCTCTGGCGATGATCTCCTGCACCTTCCGAGACACCTGCCCCCCCCACACACACACACACATGCAATGCGTCACACACGGCTCCTCTCATCTCCTGCACCTTCCTAGACACCTGCCCCCCCCCCACACACACACACATGCAATGCATCATTAAGTGCTCCTCCTACACCTTTTTGCCACACATACACACACTTGCATACACACACACACACACACACACACACACTCGGAAATGTCTTCATCATCTGCAACTTCGTTGACGCCTACATACATCGATACACGCCAATGCACATGAAATGCATCAGACACTTTTCTCTCAACTCCTACTTTTTCTTTGTCACATACACACTCACATACACACACATATATACACAGCTGCACCCACTTCTCGTCTCATCCCTTCTGTGCACAGACAGCATTATGTATGATAAAATAAAGAAACAGTCGGACTTACAGCCAATAAGATCAGCGCTGATAAGCTGCTAAAGGACGAGATCAGAGATCAGATATGCGAGATATCCCATTATGAGAATAGAACTAGTAACTTTGAGGATAATGTTTAAGATAGTTGCGAGCATTATGATGAATTTAATTTTTTTGTTTGAGTATGCTATTTTCATTTTTTTGTTACGTAAGCTAAACGTATGCCTAAGAGTAGAATAAAGTATTAAAACTGGCCAAAGCTTACCAAATGAAATGAACGGAGAATTACCAATATCTGTTGTCTTCGTTAATACATTGTCTGTGCTGTGCGAGATATTTCAGATCTTTTATTAATATTAGATTAGTATCGCAAACGAAACTCGAAATTCTTTGTTGTTTGATATTCCTGATTTGTTACAAATCTTGACATCCAGCGTGTTGCGAAATGAATTATAAACAATAACTATCTGGAGGAGATAGCTATGAAAATTTTAAACAATCGTTACAATATGCCTAGAATACATTAATATACAGAATCTACACGCGTAATGAAAATTTGAACAGTTCAGTTCGACAAACATGTAATGAACAGTTTCGAACGGATCATGGAAAAGGTGTGTTAGGAAAATTGTATAACAGAATATGGAATATCGAATATTGTTTCATTATTACCCACTTACTGAATACTTGGAGGTGTGAGGAATTTAGGAATGTTGCAAGCGTAGCTCAAGCATGAGTTTTGAAGAAGCTGATAAGTTAAGTAACTTCATAACTGTGAATTTGTTCTTCCGACTTTTTGTTGCTAGTTTATTATTATTATTATTATTATTATTATTATTATTATTATTATTATTATTATTATTATTATTATCCTTAAGTATCCTATAATATTCATATTTTAGGTTTTTGGTGGTGCATCGAAATATTTACTGTACCTCCTCCTGGCAAGCAGCAATATGTTCCAAATGTATCATATTTGAGACTTTCTTGTTGTCTTGTTTGAATTCGTAAGTGATGTTTCCGTAATCAGTTACTTCACAGCCTGAAAAACAGAAAAATAAAAAATAAAGTTGTTGGTTGAATTCGTTTCGAATATAGCAGACCCTTCTATCCCGTTACCGCTCAAGAGACTACATCATTGAGAAAAAAATCGTGTTTGCAGTAACAGATTCCTGGATGTTGGTCTCGCTCATACTAGATAAAATCGGATCTTCAGTTTGGTGTAGCATCATGGGCATCTATTACTAAAAAAGGAATACACAATCCGCTTAATAAGAAGTCAGTAATATCTTGATATTATTTCTCTTTTTCATAAAAAACATTTCAACAATGCGAACGTGGTTGGGGTACTTTTCTCAGAGATGGAATGGTGATTGCGAAAACAAAGTCGTAAATTTAAATGTTTGCTAAAAAGAGTTATTAATAACACAATATTCGTAAAACTCCTCTCTATCCTGAGAAAGAAATACACGATTGTAGCTATTACGTTCCGCCCATGAGAGCGAATATATCTCTATGAGATTGCCGCTTGTGATCCATATATCACAACCATTAATAGCGTATTCTCATTAGTTCATGAATTTGTGTTATGTTGGTGTTTCTCCAGAAATGAACTGATAGGTGTTGAGGAGTACCTACAAAGAGTGGAGACATACAGTGACGAGTAGAGAGATAGATTAATTAAGTTTCCGGGCGCGTCAGAGGCAAAGGTCGTTAATCCCGTAAGTGTAGTGCATGTTTTTATCACGCCGTGGTGTTATTTCCCCGCTGGATGGTGAGATCCAGAGCCGAACTACATGTCGACTAGCGGGGTTTTCCCGAACTATGTATCTCTCACCAGCGTGGCACTGCCTCAGTTGGTACACGCTCTAGTCTCCCAACATGTGAGGTACTGTATTGCAT
Source organism: Teleogryllus occipitalis (assembly GCA_011170035.1). NCBI lineage: Eukaryota > Metazoa > Arthropoda > Insecta > Orthoptera > Gryllidae > Teleogryllus > Teleogryllus occipitalis. The sequence goes on along the minus strand of BLKR01000678.1, from coordinate 7,199 downwards.
GTAAGTGTGTGCGTGTGTGTGTGTGTAAGGGAAGAGGATAGGACAAGGAAGAGGAAGGACAGATCGCGCGCGGTCCGTGTTCTGTTTGTTAGGGTACTGCTCCGGCATTCGCCTGGTGTTGATCGGAGAAACCACGGAAAACTACCGATCTGATTAGCCGGCCGCCAGAATTCTCCTCCAAACGGCGACTGACTTTGATCTACCTGTCTAGGCAGTGTAGAATATCCTGCCACCAACGGAACTGGAATCCCAAGACCTCCTGGTCAGAGGTACTGCAGTGACTTCATTTGATGCCCTGAGCCACCTAAGCCGGAGACAGGGATGGAGTGGTGGTGTGAGACGAGTTTCTTAATAGAATGGGACTGGGAGAGGTGGCTTTCAGAAGGTGGTAGGATTTTCGACACCAGTTGGATAGCTAAGCCCAATTCAGTCGCTGTCTGGAGGAGAATTCTAGCGGCCGGCTGCTCTGATCGGTAGTTTTCCGTGGTTTCTCCGATGAACACCAGGCGAATGCCGGAGCAGTACCCTATCAAACGGGCCACGGACAGCGCGCGATCTTTCCTTCCTCTTCCTTGTTCTATCCTCTCCCCTTACACACACACACACTTATATGCAGTACACTAGTTGACATGTCGGGAGACCGGTCGGGAGCTTAAAGCTTGGGTCGGCTGGGGCGGTGACACGCTGGTGGAAGATACCTGGTTAGGGAAAACCCACTAGCGGAGGAAGATCACCGCCACTTCCTCAGCAAAAAAAAGACAACACTACACTGACGAGACTAATGACCGTAGCAGTTGGCGCTAATCAATCGTAAGAGAGAGGTGATGTGTGATGAGGAGTTCCCACACGGAGTGATGTGTGATACGTAGTGGTGATGTGTGATACGTAGTGGTGATGTGTGATACGTACCGACAGCGCGCATGCTCTCTATGATGCCGGCTCGTCGGAGCTCGTCGGGCGCCTGCCCCACCCCCTCCTTCACCTGCAACAGACGACTCCATTGGCTTCCACTCGCTCCGCAATGCAGCTCTTCATCCCTAAATTTGGTTTGCTTTTTTTTAACCCTTTTATACACTTTCCAGTCACTTCATCACTGACGTCGGTAGCCGAGTTCTTAACTCTGCTCACGGGAGTTAAGTAATTCGAGACATCACGGATGTCCGGATGGGTGACCGTCTTGGAACTCCTGTTACTAACGGCTCCAAACCCCTTGTCGAAGGGGTAAAAGGCACGGATTGGCGGCAACGTTGTGAGGCAAACGACAAATTACTTAACGAACGACTACTCCAATGTATAGACACTCAATGCCCAGAAAAGGCTAAAGAGACCTGATAAGTAAAGGACGCATCGAAGTTTTTTAAATGGTGGGTACGTTTTTGAGAAAATTTTTATTTACTGGTAAGTTTATCAATATTTGACCACTTAATATTGTAAAACACCTAATAAGAGCATTAAAAACTCATTTGCCAGTCATTCATTATGTGGGTAACTTTAATATCACAACTGTGAAAGTTGTTTATATTATCTCAGTTACTCTGAGTAGTTTACTGACATTTTCAACTGTTAAAAGCCTCCCTTACTCCGATGAATAAAATTAATCTTCTTACAGACAAGCAACTGTCGTCTAGCAATAATTATTTTTTTCTAGAATTATGAATTATGCTGTTTTCTAAATATTCATAATTATCAATAGCACTAGCCACGAATTATGTAACTTTTCTCCTTTTATGGACAATCTCAGTAATTTTACTTCATTACAATTGACTAACATTACAATTGTCAGGTGTTTATGCTTATTCGTACCAAATGTCGTCACTTTGCAATATCCGTTAATATCAGTACTTTCTTAAACTTTATGAGTAAGTTAAATAGGTTAACAATGGCTGTGGGTGTGGGTATGTGTGTGTGTGTGTGTGTGTGTGTGTGTGTGTGTGTGTGTGTGTGTGAGTGTGTGTGATCGAATAAATGAACTAAGGAAATTAGTTTTACAACAAAAAAAAAACGTGAATCGAATTAAAGAACCTGCTAAAAATAACTAATAACTATTTACCTCACACAACATAACCTAAAATAACTTGCCATATTTTGAATTCAATGTGAAATTAAAAACTGGACTGTTTTAATTCAAGTGGAAAAGTAAATCTAAAAACAAAAGTAGTGCTAGACTGTAGTTCTATAAGCCAACATATTCAATATACTGAAGCGTTCACTATTTACAGGACATTTGTTACGCTGTGTTTTGATTGTAATTCCAATTTAGTAGAAAATGGAGAAAACTATACAAAAGTTCTAAACGTGAATATGTATTTTTTCGAATCGGAATAGCTAGCGCTGTAATAAATCAAACTCGTTTCTCTTGCGTTTTGTCAGCCAGGAACAGTCCAGATTCATTATCGTGAACGTCATCTCGATAGTTCCGCAAAAAGTATAATTGCATTGCCTTTATAATGTGAGATGTGAAAACTTTAATAGACCTTTTTTAACTTTCTCTCCTTCAAACGCCTTTCGCCTCTTACACACTGCTGTGGGTTGTTTTCATAAACGCCCCCTTCTCGAATTTGACCCTGCAATTCGGAGTTGCTTTCCAGCCTTCCTTACAGGATGCATTTGAAAGAAATATACGGTATTATCACGTTCATAATGTGACTGCGTGAAAATGAGTAATACTTTTATACCAAAGATTGAATATCTAAATTAGGATTTTATTTTTTCAATTTCTCAACCCAATTGATAATTCATAATCATTAAACGAATATGAATAGATAATATAATCTTTAAAACTATATAACAGTTTCACTTTCTTTGTTTTGAACAGCTAGTAATTAAAAGTTGGGTTTGAGGTCAAAGTCACATTGAGGGCACGACGGAAATATGCGCATTTTGGATAGCGCATGTGCTTTGGAAATTTCTAAGGCAATAATATTTGGTTAAAATGGCGCAAAATTTCATATTTTGTCTTGACATTTCAGTCTAGAAAATTGTAGAATTAAGAGTAAACTTTCGTGCGCTTTCATATATATATATATGAAACACCAAATGAATATATATATATATATATATATATATATATATATATATATATATATATGACATTTCTTATTAATTAATTCTTATTAATGAAGATATAATAATATAATTTATCATCATAATGAATATTAGGTGAAAAATAATTTATCGTAAAAATAAGATCTTCATTGTTTTGTTGGTATCGATGAATGCATTATTGAGATTACAGTAATCTCCCATTGTAAGGCAAAATAATTTTACCAAATTACGAAGAGCAGTAGTTTTATATTCAAACACATTGCAACTTGGCAAGTACATTGACATAACTCAACCAGTGTTGTGTTATGTTGTGTTTCTCGAATATCTTTGCAATTTTCGAAATGCAGAGAGTACAACGAAAATCAGACCTGTGCCATTTTTATAAGCGTATTTCTCATTAGTCGAGAAAAAGAACTAAAGAAAAAATTTGATGCGGATTTTTGAGAAAATATTTTTAATTTCTTTTATTTCACGCAAAATTACGCAAAAACTTCTCATGTTTTGAGAAAATTCTACCTACCCGCATTAAAATATGTCATTCTGAAGATGAGATTTCATTTTAAAAATATTTTCAATATTGTTGAGCTGAATAAAATTCTATCTTTTGCAATTTTCTCTGAGAAAAAAGTTAAAAGAAAATAAATTGGAGCCATTTTTGAGAAAATTTGGAATATCTCTTTGAGGTTTCATATAAACTACCCTCAAAAAGTTAAAATCCATTTTAATTCCATAGCCGTTACGTCAGCCAGTTCTCTCACGAATTATTGATTTTGGTCAAAATCTTGCCTACGGTTTAGGTACTAGCTTTGTTCACAGACGGACCGTCAGACTTTTGCTGTAAACACAATTTCAGTATGAAGGATTCACAAAAGAAGGTCAAAGTAATTAGTTGATCAGCGTTCGCGAACACTGCCTATAGAGCGACTGGCACAAGTTTTAAAAGCAAGGATTGACAGAAATCTTGGTTAACATATCTTCACTGGATACCTAAACCATGTCAGCCTTTGGAGAAGACAGGTGACAGTGATTGCCACAAAACAAATTTAATTCCCATTTCCTCTACTCAAATCAAGAAATTATCCATTAAAATGAAATATATCACTCGTTTTTTAACTTATCAATAACTGATTACTCTCAGTTATTGAGAGTAAAAGTAAACATTTTGAATGAAAATTAAATTAATTTATAATCACGTTCACTTGTGTGAAATAATTGCTTTAACTTCCTACACTCTGGGTTGGAACAAAGATGTTAACAATTGAGTTGATTAAAGATGGTACAAAGGCTGTTAAAAGAGCTGCCCGGCAGTGAGAGATATATAAGAAATTAAAGACGAGGTCGTTGGAGGTAAACTAAATAGAGACTTGCCAATATATTTTACATTATTGCTACGTACAACAAATTACAGAATCAATATAAAAAACAACACCAAATGAAAAGAGAGTAAGAATTTTTCGTTGAAACATATTCCTGATCCTTGGCTAAAATTATTACTATAGAAGGAATTTTGTTTAATGTGAACTGAATTAATAAGATGTAAACATATTTGAAATCTCGGTTATTTGATAGAAAGTATCAGGAAAATATTTTTGTAAGAAGTAATCTTTCGTCGTGATATTTCGAGCACGCTTTTAACTTACCTTCCCCGCTTCAGTTGGCGCAAGATCACCCCTTTCTGGATTGGGAGGGGAAATTAGAGCGGAGTCAGGGGAAACGAATACACATAAAAGCGCTGAACTTCCCAAGAGAAAATAAACATAAAATAAAGTAATTAAATACAAACCTTATTCAAATCTCGGTTGTTTGATACAAAAATCAGGAAAATATTTTCGTAAGAAGTAATCTTTCGTCGTGATATTTCGAGCACGCTTTGAACTTACCTTCCCCGCTTCAGTTGGCGCAAGATCACCCCTTTCTGGATTGGGAGGGGAAATTAGAGCGGAGTCAGGGGAAACGAATACACATAAAAGCGCTGAACTTCCCAAGAGAAAATAAACATAAAATAAAGTAATTAAATACAAACATTATTCAAATCTCGGTTGTTTGATACAAAAATCAGGAAAATATTTTCGTAAGAAGTAATCTTTCGTCGTGATATTTCGAGCTCACTTTTAAATTACCTTCCCCGCTTCAGTTGGCGCAAGATCACCCCTTTCTGGATTGGGAGGGGAAATTAGAGGGGAGTCAGGGGAAACGAATACACATAAAAGCGCTGAACTTCCCAAGAGAAAATAAACATTAAATAATGTAATTAAATACAAACCTTATTCAAATCTCGGTTGTTTGATACAAAAATCAGGAAAATATTTTCGTAAGAAGTAATCTTTCGTCGTGATATTTCGAGCTCACTTTTAAATTACCTTCCCCGCTTCAGTTGGCGCAAGATCACCCCTTTCTGGATTGGGAGGGGAAATTAGAGCGGAGTCAGGGGAAACGTTACACATAAAAGCGCTGAACTTCCCAAGAGAAAATAAACATAAAATAAAGTAATTAAATACAAACCTTATTCAAATCTCGGTTGTTTGATACAAAAATCAGGAAAATATTTTCGTAAGAAGTAATCTTTCGTCGTGATATTTCGAGCTCACTTTTAAATTACCTTCCCCGCTTCAGTTGGCGCAAGATCACCCCTTTCTGGATTGGGAGGGGAAATTAGAGCGGAGTCAGGGGAAACGAATACACATAAAAGCGCTGAACTTCCCAAGAGAAAATAAACATTAAATAATGTAATTAAATACAAACCTTATTCAAATCTCGGTTGTTTGATACAAAAATCAGGAAAATATTTTCGTAAGAAGTAATCTTTCGTCGTGATATTTCGAGCTCACTTTTAAATTACCTTCCCCGCTTCAGTTGGCGCAAGATCACCCCTTTCTGGATTGGGAGGGGAAATTAGAGCGGAGTCAGGGGAAACGTTACACATAAAAGCGCTGAACTTCCCAAGAGAAAATAAACATAAAATAAAGTAATTAAATACAAACCTTATTCAAATCTCGGTTGTTTGATACAAAAATCAGGAAAATATTTTCGTAGTAATCTTTCGTCGTGATATTTTCGAGCTCACTTTTAAAATTACCTTCCCGCTTCAGTTGGCGCAAGATCACCCCTTTCTGGATTGGGAGGGGAAATTGAAGGCGAGTCAGGGAAACGAATACACATAAGCGCTGAACTTCCCAAGAGAAAATAAGCATTAAATAATGTAATTAAATACAAACCTTATTTGAAATCTCGGTTATTTGATAGAAAGTATCAGGAAAATATTTTTGTAAGAAGTAATCTTTCGTCGTGATATTTCGAGCACGCTTTTAACTTACCTTCCCCGCTTCAGTTGGCGCAAGATCACCCCTTTCTGGATTGGGAGGGGAAATTAGAGCGGAGTCAGGGGAAACGAATACACATAAAAGCGCTGAACTTCCCAAGAGAAAATAAACATAAAATAAAGTAATTAAATACAAACCTTATTCAAATCTCGGTTGTTTGATACAAAAATCAGGAAAATATTTTCGTAAGAAGTAATCTTTCGTCGTGATATTTCGAGCACGCTTTGAACTTACCTTCCCCGCTTCAGTTGGCGCAAGATCACCCCTTTCTGGATTGGGAGGGGAAATTAGAGCGGAGTCAGGGGAAACGAATACACATAAAAGCGCTGAACTTCCCAAGAGAAAATAAACATAAAATAAAGTAATTAAATACAAACATTATTCAAATCTCGGTTGTTTGATACAAAAATCAGGAAAATATTTTCGTAAGAAGTAATCTTTCGTCGTGATATTTCGAGCTCACTTTTAAATTACCTTCCCCGCTTCAGTTGGCGCAAGATCACCCCTTTCTGGATTGGAAGGGGAAATTAGAGCGGAGTCAGGGGAAACGAATACACATAAAAGCGCTGAACTTCCCAAGAGAAAATAAACATAAAATAAAGTAATTAAATACAAACATTATTCAAATCTCGGTTGTTTGATACAAAAATCAGGAAAATATTTTCGTAAGAAGTAATCTTTCGTCGTGATATTTCGAGCTCACTTTTAAATTACCTTCCCCGCTTCAGTTGGCGCAAGATCACCCCTTTCTGGATTGGGAGGGGAAATTAGAGCGGAGTCAGGGGAAACGAATACACATAAAAGCGCTGAACTTCCCAAGAGAAAATAAACATA